>CAWUFW010008302.1:600000-905375 GCA_963921515.1 Calotriton arnoldi
TTTTGTGCTTTCAACCTCCTTCCAGTTAATGGTAGAAATGGGTATAAAAGCAATAATGGATCCTGGAAAGCTATACATTTTAGTAAAGTAGACAAAATTCTGAATTTAGCAAGGGGTCATTTGTGTAGATTCTTCAAGGTTTCTTTATAGAAACTAATAGTTAGATATAGGAAAAATTAAAAATTAGTTGGAAAAAACAGCCTTTTGTGTCAACGTTTTCACCTGTAACTTCTTCTAATTATGACAGCTCTTTGAAATCAATATACTGTTACATCCGCGGGACCTTACTGGTTGTGGGGATATATAGGACTTGTAGGTTCACCAAGAACCCGACGAACCCAGAGCCAATAACTGAGCAGTGACTTGCAATGGTTTTTTATTATGTACCGGGTATATAGCAATTATTTTGGGAAAATGTATACATGGAAAAATTGTTATGAAGGACACCTATATATTTCTGAAATGGGAACAAAATGTAGATTTTAGAAACAATAGATATTTGCACATTTCCGAAATTGGGAGTACCCATACTAGCATGAGAATTATAAGTCATTTTTCAAAATGACTTATTTTTTACACATTGTCTTTCATTTGGAAGGCAGAAATGCATCGAAAGTCAATAGGTAATAACAGTTGCTCTACAATTCTGTATTACCCTAAGTCTCCCGATAAAAATGGTACCTCACTTGTGTGGGTAGGCCTTGTGCCCACAACAGGAAATGGCTCAAAATACAACTTGGACGTACCACATTTTCACAATGAAAAATTACCCTTTTTTTGCAAAGTGCCTAGCTGTAGTTTTTGAACCCTAGCACTGCGGGCACTTAGGGAAACCTAGCAAACCTATACATTTTTGAAAACTAGACACCCAGGGAATTCAGGATGGGGTGACTTGACTGGCTCTCACCAGGTTCTGTTACCCAGAATCCCTTGCAAACCTAAAAGATTGGCAAAAAACCACATTTTCCTCACTTTTCTGTGGTGGAAAGTTCTGGAATCTGCGTGGATGCACAAAATTCCACCCGCCCCGCGTTCCCCAAGGTCTTCCGAAAAAAATGGTACCTCACTTGTGTGGGTAGGCCTAGTGCCCGCGACAGGAAGCAGCGCAAAACGCAACGTGGATGCACCACATTTTCACAGTGAAAAATGACCCTTTTTTTGCAAACTGCCTAGCTGTAGTTTTTGAACCCTAGCTCTGCCGGCACTTAGGGAAACCTAGCAAACCTATACATTTTTGAAAAGTAGATACCCAGGGGAATCCAGGATGGGGTGACTTGACTGGCTCTCACCAGGTTCTGTTACCCAGAATCCCTTGCAAACCTAAAAAATTGGCAAAAAAAACAAATTTTCCTCACTTTTCTGTGGTGGAAAGTTCAGGAATCTGTGTGGATCCACACAATTCCACCCACCCCGCGTTCCCCAAGGTCTTCCGAAAAAAATGGTACCTCACTTGTGTGGGTAGGCCTAGTGCCCGCCACAGGAAGTAGCGCAAAACGCAACGTGGACGCACCACATTTTCACAGTGAAAAATGACCCTTTTTTTGCAAAGTGCCTTGCTGTAGTTTTTGAACCCTAGCCCTGCCGGCACTTAGGGAAACCTAGCAAACCTATACATTTTTGAAAAGTAGACACCCAGGGGAATCCAGGATGTGGTGACTTGACTGGCTCTCACCAGGTTCTGTTACCCAGAATCCCTTGCAAACCTAACAAATTGGCAAAAAAAACACATTTTCCTCACTTTTCTGTGGTGGAAAGTTCTGGAATCTGCGTGGATCCACAAAATTCCACCCACCCCGCGTTCCCCAAGGTCTTCCGAAAAAAATGGTACCTCACTTTTGTGGGTAGGTTTAGTGCCCGAGACAGGAAGCAGCGCAAAACGCAACGTGGACGCACCACATTTTCATAGTGAAAAATGACCCTTTTTTTGCAAAGTGCCTAGCTGTAGTTTTTGAACCCTAACTCTGCCGGCACTTAGGGAAACCTAGCAAACCTATACATTTTTAAAAGTAGACACCCAGGGGAATCCAGGATGGGGTGACTTGACTGGCTCTCACCAGGTTCTGTTACCCAGAATCCCTTGCAAACCTAAAAATTGGCAAAACAAACACATTTTTGTCACTTTTCTGTGGTGGAAAGTTCTGGAATCTGCGTGGATCCACAAAATTCCACCCACCCCGCGTTCCCCAAGGTCTTCCAAAAATAATGGTACCTCACTTGTGTGGGTAGGCCTAGTGCCCGCGACAGGAAGCAGCGCAAAACGCAATGTGGACGCACCACATTTTCACAGTGAAAAATGACCCTTTTTTTGCAAAGTGCCTAGCTGTAGTTTTTGAACCCTAGCTCTGCCGGCACTCAGGGAAACCTAGCAAACCTATACATTTTTGAAAAGTAGACACCCAGGGGAATCCAGGATGGGGTGACTTGACTGGCTCTCACCAGGTTCTGTTACCCAGAATCCCTTGCAAACCTAAACAATTGGCAAAAAAAACACATTTTCCTCACTTTTCTGTGGTGGAAAGTTTTGCAATCTGCATGGATCCACAAAATTCCACCCACCCCGCGTTCTCCAAGGTCTTCCGAAAAAAATGGTACCTCACTTGTGTGGGTAGGCCTAGTGCCCGCGACAGGAAGCAGCGCAAAACGCAACGTGGACGCACCACATTTTCACAGTGAAAAATGACCCTTTTTTTGCAAAGTGCCTAGCTGTAGTTTTTGAACCCTAGCTCTGCCGGCACTTAGAGAAACCTAGCAAACCTATACATTTTTTTAAAGTAGAGACCCAGGGGAATCCAGGATGGGGTGACTTGACTGGTTCTCACCAGGTTCTGTTACCCAGAATCCCTTGCAAACCTAAAAAATTGGCAAAAAAAACACATTTTCCTCACTTTTCTGTGGTGGAAAGTTCTGGAATCTGCGTGGATCCACAAAATTACACCCACCCCGCGTTCCCCAAGGTCTTCCGAAAACAATGGTACCTCACTTGTGTGGGTAGGCCTAGTGCCCGCGACAGGAAGCAGCACAAAACACAACGTGGACGCACCACATTTTCATAGTGAAAAATGACCCTTTTTTTGCAGAGTGCCTTGCTGTAGTTTTTGAACCCTAGCTCTGCCGGCACCTAGGGAAACCTACCAAACCCACACTTTTCTGAAAAGTAGACACCCGGGGGATTCCAGGGAGGTATGGCTTGCGTGGATCCCCCAATGTTTTCTTACCCAGAATCCCCTGCAAACCTGACATTTTGCTGAAAAAAATCTCTTTTTTCACACATTTTTGTGTGGTAAAGTTGTGGCAACACGGGGCTGACACAAATTTCCTACCACCCAGCGTTCCCCCAGGTCTCCCGATAAAAATGGTGCCTCACTCGGGTGGGAGGCCCAAGTACCCGCGACAGGCAAGGGCCCACAACGTATTGAGGCGACCTCAAAATGGCCTATCACAAAACGACCTGGTTTTGCAAGGGGGTCCCATGACGTTTTGGCCCGGGGCTCGGCGGCCACCTAGGGAAACCTACCAAACCCACACATTTCTGAAAAGTAGACACCAGGGGGATTCCAGGGAGGTATGGCTTGCGTGGATCCCCCAACGTTTTGTTACCCAGAATCCCCTGCAAACCTGAAATTTTGCTGAAATAATCACTTTTTTCACACATTTTTGTGTGGTAAAGTTGTGGCATCACGGGGCTGACACAAATTTCCTACCACCCAGCGTTCCCCCAGGTCTCCCGATAAAAATGGTGCCTCACTCGGGTGGGAGGCCCAAGTACCCGCGACAGGCAAGGGCCCACAACGTATTGAGGCGACCTCAAAATGGCCTATCACAAAACGACCTGGTTTTGCAAGGGGGGTCCCATGACGTTTTGGCCCGGGACTCGGCGGCCACCTAGGGAAACCTACCAAACCCACACATTTCTGAAAAGTAGACACCCGGGGGATTCCAGGGAGGTATGGCTTGCGTGGATCCCCCAACGTTTTGTTACCCAGAATCCCCTGCAAACCTGAAATTTTGCTGAAATAATCACTTTTTTCACACATTTTTGTGTGGTAAAGTTGTGGCATCACGGGGCTGACACAAATTTCCTACCACCCAGCGTTCCCCAGGTCTCCCGATAAAAATGGTGCCTCACTCGGGTGGGAGGCCCAAGTACCCGCGACAGGCAAGGGCCCACAACGTATTGAGGCGACCTCAAAATGGCCTATCACAAAACGACCTGGTTTTGCAAGGGGGTCCCATGACGTTTTGGCCCAGGGCTCGGCGGCCACCTAGGAAAACCTACCAAACCCACACATTTCTGAAAAGTAGACACCCGGGGATTCCAGGGAGGTATGGCTTGCGTGGATCCCCCAACATTTTCTTACCCAGAATCCCCTGCAAACCTGATATTTTGCTGAAAAAATCCCTTTTTCACACATTTTTGTGTGGTAAAGTTGTGGCATCACCGGGCTGACACAAATTTCCTACCACCCAGCGTTCCCCCAGGTCTCCCGATAAAAATGGTGCCTCACTCGGGTGGGAGGCCCAAGTACCCGCGACAGGCAAGGGCCCACAACGTATTGAGGCAACCTCAAAATGGCCTATCACAAAACGACCTGGTTTTGCAAGGGGGTCCCATGACGTTTTGGCCCGGGGCTCGGCGGCCTCCTAGGGAAACCTACCAAACCCACACATTTCTGAAAAGTAGACACCGGGGGGATTCCAGGGAGGTATGGCGTGCGTGGATCCCCCAACGTTTTCTTACCCAGAATCCCCTGCAAACCTGATATTTTGCTGAAAAAACCCACTTTTTTCACACATTTTTGTGTGGTAAAGTCATGGCATCTTGCGACAGTTTTTCCAACGCAACGCTGTGGTGCGAAAAGAATCTTCCCGCATCGCTGCGCCGCTGCCGATACCAACGCAGCGCTTGTCGCCGCGGCAAGAATTGATGCATCGAGGGATTGCGGCTGAAAAAGTCGATGCAGTGCCGCTTGCCGCCGCCGCATCGTTCACCGACTCATCCAGGTTTTCTACGCATCGTACCTGTGCGGCACGTTTTCCCCGACGCATCACCCGCGGATCGGAGTCGTCTCAGAATCGACGCATCGCTTCCCCCTACAGACCGGACCCGACGCATTGCTCCCCTGTGTACAGCGGAACTGTCGCATCGCATCCAAGAAGGTCTCAGGAACGACGCATCTCTTCGTTTTTCGACGCTTCTCATCGCTGCGGCGGTTTGGCTTGGTGAATTCTGTCGCAACAACAGGTACTTTGCAAGAAATAACGCATCCATAGTTTTCTATGGACTCAGTTGCTAAACACTTTTGAAAGTCATTTTTCTTAATACTTGTATGTTGGATTTTTGTTGTTTTGGTCTTGTTAAATTTAGATAAAGATACTTTATTTTTCTAAACTGGTGTGGTGTCCATTTGTGGTGTTATCACTGTGTTACTGTGAGTGTTGGTACAAATACTTTAGACATTGCCTTTGGGATAAGCCTGCCTGCTCGTGCCAACCTACCAAGGGGGTGAGCAGTGGCTATCTAGAGTGTGTATCCCTCTTACTAGAAGCAAGGGTCCCTATTTAGACAAAGGTACCTACCTCTGCCAACTAGAGACCCCCATTTCTAACAGCCCCCATGTGGATCCTCGGCAGATCCACAAATCCTGTTGTAACTTAAAAAAAATACATACGCACAGACCCAAATAGGCACTCACACACCCACTCAGAGACTCACACAGGTACTTACACACTAACTCACAGACCCACTCACAGACTCACACACCCACTCAGAGACCAATTCACACACTCACAGAACCACTCTCAGATCCACACAGACACTCACACACCCACTCACAGACTCACACAGGCACTCACTCACCCATTCACAGATCCACACAGGCACTCACACATACAGTTACAGACCCACTGAGACACTCACAGACCCACTTACAGACCCAGACATACACCATCACATTAATTCACAGACCCACTCACAGACCCAAACAGGCACTCACACACCTACTCAGAGACCCAGTCACACCCTCGCAGACCCACTCACAGATCCACACAGACACTCAAACTCACAAATGCACACACACTCATACACCCATTCACAGACCTACACACCCACTCACAGACCTACAGAGACACTCACACACCCACTTACACACCCACTCATGGACCCACACACACACACACTCACAGACCCACACAGACACTCACACATTCACTCACAGACCCACATAGGCACTCACCCACCCATTCACAGACCCACACAGACATTCACACATCCACTCAAAGACCCACATAGGCACTCACTCACCCATACACAGACCCACGCAGACACTCACACATCCATTCACAGACCCACACAGGCACTAACACATGCAGTTAAAAACCCACATAGACACTCACAGATCCACTTATAGACCCACACATACACATACACTGACACACACCCTCACAGACCCACACAGACACTGCCACATCCACTCACAGACCCACACAGGCACTCACACACCTACTCAGAGGCCCACACAGACACTCACACACCCACTCACAGACCCACTCACACACCCACTCACATACCCACTCACACACTCATGGGTGTGTTACAGGGGTCACAGTGGGACCCTTAAAAGTGATGAAATTGCCTTAAAATCTTTTTTTTACACAGGCGAGGATTCGCAGACCTGCTGCAGTGCTCAGCACAGCCCCTGTATGGATCCTCAGCGGATCTGCGAATCCTGCCACACTTAAAAGAAAAATACATATTCACAGACCCACACAGGCACTCACACACCCACTCACAGACACACACAGGTACTCACACACCTATCACAGACACACTCACAGTCTCACACACCCTCTTAGAGACCCACTCACAGACTCACTCACAGATCGACACAGACACTCACACACCCACACAGACACTTGCACACCTACACACAGACCAAGTTACACACTCACAGACCCACTCACAGATCCACACAGACCCTCACACACACACTCACAGACCCACATTCACACACCCACTCACACACCCACTCACAGAGCCACTCACACGCCCACTCACAGACCCACAGAGAGACTTCTACACATATTTTTATGTTAAATAATATTTTTCTTATAGTTTAATAATTTCTCTACATTCATGGTGTTACTTATATGTGTATTGTGTTTGAATTGAAGTACTTTCCCTACTCTTGTTTAGACTGCAGTAGGAATAGTAAAATTAAACTCTTCGCAGTTCAACCCTTTCCCTACTCTTGCGCTGTATGTATTGGGAATAGTAAATTTCATCTCTCCAATATCCAGCGCTTTTCCTACTGTTGCAAAGGCTGGTGTGGGAAGAGTTACCTTACCCCTACAAATCTAACACTTTCCCTACTGTTGTGCTGACTGGAGTGAGAGTAGTCGATTTCACCCCTCCGAAGTCCAACGCTTTCCCTACTGTTGCACAGATTGGAGTGGGAATAGTACATTTCACCCCACCGAAGTTCAATGCTTTCCCTACTGCTGCACAGATTGGAATGGGAATAGTAAATTTCACCCCTCCAAAGTTCAATTCTTTCCCTACTGTTGCACTGAGTGGAGTAGGAATAGTAAATCTAACTCCTCCAAAGACCAACACATTCACTATTATTGTGGTGACTGGAGTAGGAATAGTAAATCAAACCCCCGAAGTTGAACACTTTCCCTACTGTTGCATACACTAGAGTGGGAGTAGTGTATTTAATCTTCTTAGACTCAAAAAGCATTATTGAAAATTCCAGGTAGGTCAATATATCCCCATTATAGTAGTTGCATGTATATGAGGTAGTTTAAAAAATGTATGTATATCACACCAAACATGAAAAAAACACTAGTTATTTCATTTTACTTCTTTAAATACAGAAGGTTCCCATATCTGAAATTAGTGTAGCAGCAATCCGGGTAGCAAAAGATATCAAATAAAGTGCTAACAGGTCTGTTATTTTGTGCAAAAAATACAGGTTTTTCCAGAGCTGCCCAGTACTGTAAACACCTGTCTGGAAGAGACCAGCGCCTTATTTCCCATGGTAGCTGTAAATGTTTAAGTGATCATCTGGGTTTCCTATTATGCAATAAGAATTTAGATGTAAAGACATCCACGTTTCGGAAATAGGTTCTTGGTATGTAAAGGGGTAGCGTTCAAAACAGATATATCAACTTACGCAGAATTTTCAGCTATAAGAACATGTATTTTCCATGGGAGAGATATAAGTAATTGATTCATTTTCGCTATAAAGCACACTAGCTCATTGTACTTTGCTCATTGTACAATTGCTTATAATTGACTTTAAAAGCTGGCTTATAATTGTTCATTATTGTCACCACCAAATATCTGCCAAGGAATACTTCTCAACTGTCTAATGGAAGGATTTGTATAAATATTTTAGGATTGGAAAAATTTTTTTTTTGATAAAGGAGAAAAGGAAAGGAGAAAAAATCCAACAGCCGTCGCCTGCATCCAATGGCCGGTGAGGAATAAAACACATAGGGAAATAGCAGAAGAGAGAGAAGGAAGAAAAATCAATAATGAGAAAAATAGACAAAATATGCACTTGACATAATGCTTAAATTCTTGTTTATGTCCATTTATGGTAACAACCTAATCATCAGTGGAAGCTGTAGACGTGAGATGGAGGACTCGTAAATAGACTGGGCAGGTGAGTTCACGATAGATGTCAGATGGGTGCTTGATACATGCTCCCCAGGTTTTCTCAAATTTGGGTAAAGTGTGAGTTATTACTGCTGTTAGATTTTCCATGCCTAGTAAGTACCAACGTTTGTGCAGCCAGTCTGTATGTGTTGGTATCGTATCCGTACCCCATCTGGACAGTAGAACTTGCTTCGCTGCACAATGTGCCAGAGTGATGGCTATCCCCCTATTGGAATGTAATGGGTATGTTTGGATGCTGGGGAGGCCTAGCAAAACGTAACTAGGGAAGCGGGGTGTCTCAGTGTGAAACATTTGATCGATGCCTGCTAAGACATCTGTCCAATTGTATAAATAATTCGAACACATCCTATATTTCGCATCACCAGTATTTTGTGCACAGGTTAGCAGACAGTAGCTGATTGCGCACCTATTTTGATTTGGGTTACTGCCCACCATCCTGTGGAATCTGTTTTGGATTTGACTATTTCGCGTTTAGAAAGATGGGCCTCCTGTAGGCATAGGATATCTGAGGAAAAGGCTGTAAGTTCCTCAGTCACGCTGTGCCATTTAGATTTTTAATTAAGCTTTTTAATGTTTCAAGTTAAAACTCTCATGCATTTCTTAAGTAAATTGAGCTCATCGGTTGGCTTAAAAGAATACTGTGCAAATGGTTTAATATATCACAGAATTAAAATGTATTGGGAGTCTTTATCTAAACCTGAAAATCTAACTCCTATAGGTATAATGTGCATACACATGACAGCTAAATAGCATGTTAGGTTATCTTGCTAAGAGGCTGATTCTCCTTACCAGTGCCTTCTCTTCACTATCACTCCACATCTGACCCACCCTTTTCAGTTGTTGCAAGCTTTGACATCTCATAGCAAAAAGTTACTTGATCTTTATAAATCAGTTTTAGTCTTGTAGACTTTCCTCTGCATGGCTAGCTTTGAACTTTTCAGTCCCCTTCCTCGCATGCCAGCATTTCTCCATTGTAGTATGTGAGAACCATGATCTAAAAAGCATTTTTTTTGTCCACAGTTAACGGGTTGCGTGGACCATCTTTCCTATATAGCAGTCGTGCAGGTCAAAACCCTATAAATAAATAATTAATGGGTGCATTTTCGTGATGTTTTTGAGCGGTTGCAGTGAATGACATTTGCTCTCTGAACTTCCTTTGAAAGTTATGTTGTTTTAGATCTTGAAAAGGTTTTGCCATAAATACCTTAGGGTCCCCTTTCTTACTCCCTTTTTTATGCCAACCGCTTGCAAATTATTCCAACACCACCTATTTTTGAGATCTTCTATTCTGCTTTAACCTCTCACATTTGGGCTGAGATAGTCTCTATGTCTCTGGTTGTTTGAGAGGCAATGTGTTGAGTATCACTGAGCCTATCTTCGATTTCAAAAATTCTTGCTACAGTTGTTACCAGTTGTTCTATAGTTGAGAGGGATCACTGAAGCTCCACAATTACAGCAAGAACGCTTTCAAAGTAGCCACATCTTTTCTCTTGGTGTTGCTGCATGCTCAGTTTTACCATGTCTTCTGCATCCATGCTACTGGGATTTTCAGAGGCTGGGTTGTTGACAGTGAGTTTCTAGCTCATCTGCTGAGGGGTCTCAGATCCATAATGTGGCCTGACAGATACTAGTTGAGGCTTCTTCCCCTGTTTCTGCATCAGAGTCACGGCTTGGCAAATGTCTTTGCATCTCTGGGGGGGGGGGGGCACAAGCTATGAATTGGTGGCTAAATGCAAAATCAGAAACTATATTTCTCATGAGCCCACAGAGCTTTCATGATGTTTGGAAATGTCAACAACCATTTTAGAGATATGGAGTGTAAGATTCCACGTGATCCAGAGCGCCCTTGATAGACAATTAAGATACTTTGATATTGCAGCCATGACCTTTTTACCAGACCTTGTGAAAATCTCAGCGATTGTTTGTTTTCCTTTGAAAGCATTATTGTAAGTCGAAGCTGAAGAAAGAAAAGTATTTTAACGATTTAAGGTGTATTTTGAAAATGAACCTAAGTTGGTTAAAGTTCTGTTTCAGAGATATCATTGAAGGATTATAACTGTTTTTATTGTTGCACATTTTAAATTATAAATATATGCGTGAAATGGGAAAGATCGTCACAACATTTAAAGACTATTGATAATTCACAATGCCTATATCGTATTTGAGGCATGTGTTTAGGAAATTGATTCATTGCTAACAGCATGGACTCTATAATCCTAAAGAATATTTATTTATAATAAAGTTTAAGAAACAACTTTTAATGTATATCAGAACCAGACTGAGTGCATTCACAAAACAGAGGGTAGCTGCCTTTATCAGAGAAGGGAGTGAACATCTGCAAAACCCAAGTCATATCAATCACATAGATATTGTTCACGTTTCAGTTCCTGAAATATCAGAGCTCTACCAAACCCTAGAGAGTCTAGGTCATAAAGATATATTTGAGGTATATCATTTTGGTATAGCAGGTGCTTAATGATTCAATAGAGAGATAAGGTATTGAAGATATTAATCTTATTTCTAAATACCCACTACAAATCAGTAGACGTTGGTGCCCAGCGAGTGATGAGTAAGAATGCTGCACCCAGTGTCTTTGTTTTCTCTCGCTTCTCATTCCCCTGGTCTACTGCTGTCATATTCCTACTGTGCATGGTTGGACGTGTATATTATGTGGATATGAAAAAGTTTATTACTTCCTGCGGATCTGGAATCCAGGTTAGTACATTTTGACAGACACCTAGCCATGAATGCCTTCATTTTCTCCCAGTGTGGCTAGTAATATTGGCCATAAACTCACATAACGTTTTTTTAATTACCTAAGGAATATTTTCTAGGGATCCATCCTATTTTTGTCAGCCAATAGTAAACAATTTCAAAATATTTTACAATTGTCTCTGGTCATCAGAATGTGTGTATCAAACAGTATGTCTGATGGAAATGTGGAACGTGACTAGAAAATCGTTGTTATAATTTGGGCGTGCACAAGCTTAAATCCATGAATCATAATTCATGCTGGTAACCACACCTGCCAAACTATATGATTTTAAATGTTATGAGGTGCCTGTTAAGAAAATAGTCTAAATATTTAGTGTGAGAGACCCTATGATGACACATACAATATTATTGGAAGCCACATTGTACCTCAAGTGAGGATGCGCAATCCACCTCGGAGTCTCACAAGAGCACTGGGTAATGATCCTTATGAAAACTATGCTGTGAATAAAAGAAGCACTAAACATGTTTGTGTTCGGGGAAATTCTCAGTGATGTGCAGTTCAGCAGCTAAGGGTTGTCTGCCTTATGGTGACACTGGGTGAATACACTAGGGGGCACCTAAATGTGTACTTAAGGGGGGCACACATTTATATCAGAGAGGTCTTAGATGGTTCAATGTCAGAAATCATCTGCTCACCCAGTCCTGTTTTGCATTCTGAGATTTACAGTATTTTTTCAATTATAAATGCAAGACTACCACTACCATAATGCAGAGACATATTGGGTGCATGTACGCTGCAGAGGCTTACATTTGGTAAGAAAAGGTCATTGTCAGTTGTTTTCCCCTATTACAACTAAGTGATTTGTTTACAGTGTCTGTAAGCTATTTGTGGAGGTAAACACCCATTACAACGAAATTATTACAACAACTACCATTACCCTGCATTCCATCACAACGCAACTACCATTACTCCGCAATGCCATTACAGCGCATGGCATTACAATGCATATGCATTTACCACGCATGCTTTTACAACGAATTTCGTTGTAAAGGCATGAATGGTAAATACATATGTGTTTTACATGTAAGAATAAGGTAAGTATAGGGTTTGGGTTTTGGGGTGTAGGGGTATATGTTTTGGGGTGCGAAGGTTAATTTTAGGGTTCAGGGCTTGTTTGGGTTTTGGGGTGCCCAGGGTAATTTTAGGGTGGGTTTGGGTTTTGGGGTGCAGGTGTAATTTTAGGGTTCAGGGTGGGTTTTGGTTTTGGGGTGCAGGGGTATTTTTAGGGTTCAGGGTGGGTTTAGGATATGGGGTGCAGGGGTAATTTTAGGGTTCAGGGTGGGTTTGGGTTTTGGGGTGACCAGGGTAATTTTAGGGTTCAGGGTTTGTTTGGGTTTTGGGGTGCCCAGGGTAATTTCAGGGTTCATGGTGGGTTTGGGTTTTGGGGTGCAGGGGTATTTTTAGGGTTCAGGATGGGTTTGGGTTTTGGGGTGCAGGGGTAATTTTAAGGTTCAGGGTGGTTTTGGGGTGCCAAGGGTAATTTAAGGGTTTAGGGGGTATGGGTATTGGGGTGGTAAGGGTAATTTTAGAATTTTGGGGGTGCATAGTTATTGGGATACAAATGGTAATTTTAGGGTTTTAGGGGGTATTTAAAAATAATAGGGGGATATTCTCAAGGAGCCATAACCGGTTTATCGGCACTTCAGCGCCGCAAAAGTAGCGATAGACTTATCGCCCCATTCACAAGCTGGTGCAAACTGTCAACATCGCCAGTTTTCCTGCGATAGCTGCCGCAAAACACATCGCCACGGATGAGAGCGACAAACAATGCTAATGACATGCAGAGTAGGCGTTCCCGTGCAAAAACACACGAAAACACCACTTCGCTATATTCTCAACGACCAGCCAGATCTGCGATGCCGGACACAAACAGGCGATAAGGCGCGTTAGCAGCAGGGACTTAACACCTGCTCATTACTGGTCTTAAGTAGGACGATAACCTGCAGTACAGAGGGAGCCCAGGCCAGAGCCACATCTGAAGACCAGCACATGTCATGGATCTAATGATCATGCAGCTCGGAGACCCAAGAGGTCCACAACACCCACCGCCTCCACCCCCAGGCCCCCCCTCACCCTCCGGACTACACCGAGGCAGCGCAGAACAAGACAGCTGACCTTCCGAAAATGGCATGGCCTCTCAGCCACACAACTGCAGAATGTGGGGAGAGGTGGGAACCAAGTATGTGTGAAGGAGGCACGTCACCCATGAATAAGAATGTACACAATGCCAAGTGTGGCGGTGATGTGCTGGACAGACTCCAGTATGCAGAGCACAGACATGTCCCTGTGGACACATACTGCTGGTGTGTGCAGTGTTGTGGACAGTGGACGCAACCATCTTACCTCAGGCAGTGGGGAAGACCTCGCTCATGTAGCTGTGTCGTCCCCCCCTGTACGCGGAAGCGCAGTGGGCTGGTCCGACGTACGCCACACCAGCGTAGGAGTGTGAATAAATAGACCGGGGCTCTGGGCGTGGTTCACTTCCGGGATGGCCAACGCGTCTACCAGGGCGGTGCCCCTCACCCTGCCACGAGTCCGCCGCCGTGCCCGCCAGCCTCCTCAGCCGATCGCTGCCTTCCGCGACACAGGCCCCCAGCGCACCCAGTGGCACAGCACCGCGGAGTAATGTGTGCGCTGACTACTGCCTTCTGCCTACACTGCGGTCAGCAGGGCTCACAATTCAAATTGAGTCTTGATTTATTTATGGCAGAGTCCAGTAGGCAACAGACATTGCTTCCAGGGCGGCCCGCCGGGATGACGCATCATCGCAGGCCGCGCACCCGCAGAGCGCTCCAGGTGCCACTAACTCAGTGCACCACAAGTCATCGCCACGTGGCTGTGGGCCCTCGCTGACTGCTGCCTCCGGCCTACACTGCGGTCAGCAGGGCACTCAAATCAAATCCTGACCTGCGAGGACACACCATCATCGCTGGCTGCACACCTGCTGAGTGCTCCAGGTGCCACTAACTCAGTGCACCGCAAGTCATCGCCACGTGGCTGTAGGCCCTCGCTGACCGCTGCCTCTGGCCTACACTGTGGTCAGCAGGTCCCCAAGTCAAACGACGCATCATCGCAGGCCGCGCACCCGCTGAGCGCTCCAGGTGCCACTAACTCTGTGCAGCTCAAGTCATCGCCACGTGGCTGTGGGCCCTTTCTGACCGCTGCCTCCGGCCTACACTGCGGTCAGCAGGGCTCACAATTCAAATTGAGTCTTGATTTATTTATGGTGCATTCCAGTAGGCAACAGACATTGCTTCCAGGGCGGCCCGCCCGGATGACGCATCATCGCAGGCCGCGCACCCGCCGAGCGCTTCCGGTGCCACGAACTCAGTGCAGCTCAAGTCATGGACCCTTCATGATGTAATCTTCTGTGTGTGAGACCAATTCTGGTGCCCCTACCTCAGTGCACTGCAAGTCATGGACCCTTCATGATTGAATCTTCTGTGTGTGATGTCAGAGCTGGTGCCCCTGCCTCAGTGCACCACAAGTCATGGATCCTTCATGATTGAATCTTCTGTGTGTGATGTCAGAGCTGGTGCCCCTGCCTCAGTGCACCACAAGTCATGGACCCTTTATGATTGAGTCTCGTGTGTGTGATGTCAGAGCTGGTGCCCCTACCTCAGTGCACCACAAGTCATGGACCCTTTATGATTGAGTCTCGTGTGTGTGATGTCAGAGCTGGTGCCCCTACCTCAGTGCACTGCAAGTCATGGACCCTTTATGATTGAGTCTCGTGTGTGTGATGTCAGAGCTGGTGCCCCTACCTCAGTGCACTGCAAGTCATGGACCCTTTATGATTGAATCTGTGTGTGTGATCCGATGATCACTGTTCTAGTTGTTGCCAGCACCAACCACTCCCTGAGGGCTGGCTTACACTCACCCCACACCCATCCAGTACAGGCGTCACTGGACATGTGACCCTGGTAATAAAAAGGGGCCGGGCGCACGTGCCCGTAGCCAGTTCCACCATACATCTAAGTGTGTCCGTGTGGTCATTAGGTATGCGTGATGGCCCCTGGCCCTACCACATCACATCGTGCTGTGGACAGCGGACGTAAGCATGTCACCTCAGGCAGTGGGTAAGACCTTGGACATGTAGCTTTCTCCTCCACCCCCTGTAAGCGTAAGTGGAGTGGGCTTGGCTGGCGTACGTCAGTCCAGCGCAGGGGTGTGTAGAATTAGCCCGGGGCTCAGGGAGTGGTTCAGTTCTGGCCTGGACAAGGAAGTAACTAATGCGTGTGTCTCTGTTGTAGTGTCGGCGCCACCCGGC
This sequence comes from Calotriton arnoldi, assembly GCA_963921515.1. Lineage (NCBI taxonomy): Eukaryota > Metazoa > Chordata > Amphibia > Caudata > Salamandridae > Calotriton > Calotriton arnoldi. Next base: position 615,730 of record CAWUFW010008302.1, read on the forward strand.
TCACAATTGACAATGTTGCAATGTAGCATGCACCTGGAGGGCGGTTTCGCACGAACAGAGAAATGAAGGAGCGCAAACCGCTCGGGGTCTTGGCTCATACATGCCAAGTGTTGTGTGTATCTGCATTGCCGCAGCATGAGCCAAATGCCTAGCCTTAATTGCAGCGCGAGTTCAGCCAGGCATGAACTCTACATCTGTGTCCGCACTATCCTTACCATAGGCCTACACTCACGTGGCCGCCCACCTTCAACGGCCAACATCACAGTGTCGTTGTCAGGCTTGTGGACATGCGCAGACAGGCATGACAATGGTTTGCCGTTGGAGTGCAAGTGATGCCACCGCGCAGCTTACACAAGTGAATAGGCTCGGGGGAGGGAGGAGCAGCTGTGAGGCAACGTCACACACAGTGATGCCGCTCACTTGCCACATGCAAGTCATGTCAAACATGAATCCCAAAGTCGCACACATCCCACCCCACACCCAACAAGCCACATCACACTTCATGGATGCAAGCAGATGACAAACTGACATTAGGGATGAAAGCTCCTTTGTCTGAACTATCAGGCAGAAGCACATCTGCACATCCGACCTCGGAATTGCATGTGCCCGGCACCCCCTGACAGATACGATAGCAGTTGAGAACGACTCCCACACTATGCGCAGCCCGACGACAGACCAACGTATGCACACCCCACACACAGAAGTCCTGGCTCGGAGTTATCTTGCATGGAATGGCCTTCACACTTACTCCCACTCCATCCCAGGCAGACAACCGTTGCACACTTAAACAACTCATTGATCCGAGCTGTGGCATTTCATCCACAGGACTGGCACAGGTCAGAACAGTGCCGCTTCAACCAGGGCCACTAACGCAATGGCAGAACATCCCGGGCACATGCACAACCCCTGTCACGTGGAACTGTACCATGCACGTATGCTGCATTTACTGGGTTCACTGCCATTGGTAGTGCTGCGGGTCAGTTACCGGCTGAGCTTCCGCCTTGCCAACGTCACCTGCGTTCAGCCTGTGTTGCATTGTCGATCGTGCATATTTGAGAGGTCCATGGATGTCTGCCTATCCAACAGGACGGTAGCCGAACTGGATTTCGACATGTGTGTGCGCCCCCTGTTGGCCCACGACCAGGAGTGTCACCGTGATACCCGTCTATGGGATGCCTTGATACTTGGCATACATGCTGGCAGCGTGACCTGGGAAATTGCAGAACTCCTCGTGTGCAGTGACCACATTGAGCCGCTCCCCTATTGGGCTGTAGTGCTAATTGGTGACAGGGGGTGGACGCAGCACATCTGTCCAGACCTGCTAATGGCTAGCCTCGCCATCCTGTTCGATGGAGTCGACAACGACCTCATGTTGGAAATGATTGCCTACGAAGCTGCACTCGCTTTCATGGACGTGTAACTACGTACCTGCAGCCACAACAGTTTGGAACCCATTGCACATGTCCCGACACCTTGTTGCATCTTGGGGTTCTGGTCACATATCCCACGACAACAGTGGACATGGCTGCATTCGCCTGGACCCCGAATACGTGGGCGGACAACCACGCGGGGTAACACACACCTGTGAAAGGTGAGGCACTCCCCGGAGTGGACAGCGGCGCTGGCAACGTTCCTCATTCTGACATACTGCTGCATTAGTCCGCATGTTGTGGCACTTCTCTTGCCCGTACTGGCATGCATATGCTAATAAAGTCTACGCACATTCACTTGTTTTCAACTGTGATGTGAGTTGTTTTGAATGACGATGTGTGTCTCACTGCCTATCTGGGTCACGGCCATACATGCGCATTGATAGCATTGCCCAGGGAGTACCATTTATGTGGAATCACTGTCCCTACATTCATCAATACTTTCATGCTTAATTGATCAGGGCCATGACACATCAGTGTGAATTTGAATGTTTTATTCGCATTCAGTGGGGTGTTTCAGCTGGACCAGTACAGGGCCATGCAAACCCCACTTTACATTGTCGCCCCGTGGAGGGCCAGCCAGAGTCCTTTAGGGATGGACAGGTTCATCGGGAGAGGAAGACTTCAGTCCGCAGTGTGATTGCTGTGTCATTGGTAACCAATCCAAATATGGCAGTCCATGTCGAGGTCCAAGGTGAGTGTCGCTGTGTGTAACGGGGGACAGTGGAAGATGTTATTCCAGGGCATGATGCAGAGGGCAGTAACAAGCTGAAACAGGCCATATGGCGGTGATGTATGCTACCACTTCAATCTTGCCACCAAGCCAGAATAATCGTCATCTTCGTCCTCTGATGTGTCAGGTGCCTCACATGTGGGTGGTGGTGTTTGGTCTGCCGCACTGTGTGGCACGGACACTTCAGGGGCGGAGATGTGGATGGAGTAGTAGCAGCAGCAGTCATCCGTGCCAGACCTTGTGGCGGTAATGCCATGATGAGGATCTGCAGGGCATGGAAGTTCCCAGCTACATCTCGCTGGTGTGCAGTCATGGCAGCCAATCGTTCCGCATGCATCCGCTCCATGTTCTCCATGATCCTCCGCATGTGCCCCAACTCCCGGCTGACATCGCTGGAGCCACTCTGACTAGACAGTTGTTCTTGTCTCCGAGTCATGACTCCAGCGATGTCAGCCATGTATTGTTGGAGAGCATGGAGCGGACAGTGGGTGTCCGTTAGGGACTGTAAGTGGACCCTGATGGGACTTAAACACCCACGTATGGCATCTAGTTTGGCTGCCATGAGGTCGAACCCCACCCGCAGCTGGTCAGCCATCTTCTCCTGGCACCCTAACACACGGCGTTGGAATGCCATGTGTTGGTCGTGGGGATCCTGGGAGACAGCCGTGATGGTGGGTGCTTCCTGCTGTGTGGTCTGTGCAGGGGGTGGGGTCTCCTCGATGCAGCTGGGCTGCCCTGCTCCTGGAGGTGGGGTGCCGAAGCTGTCCATGTGCTGCTGGAGGGCGTCGGTGTCGATGTTGGGGAGGTCCTCTTCGTCATCAGTGCTGAGTTATGTCTGCTCTGCAGGAGGTGTTGATTCTCCCTCTGCAATGTGAAGGGGAGATGCAGATTGACACTGTGTTCACATGTATGTCCACGCATTGTACAAGTTTACTAACGGACTGCATGCCAATGTACATTGTGACTGTTTGTGATGAGATGCCTATTTGATGCGGGACAGTTGACATTTCTACACCATCAGGGATGTGTGGTTGTACTTGTCCATTGTCATCTCACAGTTTCCTGCTATGCCAAATGCGAATGGCCATTTTCTACACACAAGCGGCAGCAGTTGTGTCCTCTGTTCTGTTGTGAAAGTGTTGCAGTTTGTGCCACATTGTTGTCAATGCTGAGGTGCTCTGATTCTTATGTGTGTGTGCTGCATTGTGGGTGTGTTGCCCTTTCAGCTCTGATTTGGCTGGCCCTTCTCCCTTTCAAAGTTAAACAATAATGGGGCGACCCGGTGTCCCTCAGAACCTGGGTATAGATAAAGTAACAAAAACAATGGTTCTGTTGGGTATTACCTAAATATTTCTTATGAAGACGCCTAGTGTTATCATATTATTCAATAATCATGAACATCAATATCTCGGTTTAACCAGACAAAAACAATAACACACAAGACACAAACTGTTGTCTATTTCTTCGTTTTTTATATAAATGTAATCATTCATATATATACACAAATACGTAACTACGCGCTGTCAACACAAGGTGAGGTTTTATGATAAGTGATCAAGTGATATAAGTGCTCAGTGCTAGTGCTCCGTGCGCAATATATACAAAGTGTTTAAAATATGTACATGGGAAGGGTGACAGCCCAAATAACACCTGAATAATTGTTGTTAGTTTTCGGTTTGTGTATTTAAAGTGTTCTCTGTTTCTGTTATAGCAAATTCAATTACTTTTATTTACCCTGCATTTCAAACGCTTTCCTAGTCAGTGCTGACTTTGGATTCCAGGTATGAAGCATCCTATGGGATGTGGGGTGTGGGAGATGCCAGGCTTGCTGACTGCCCAGGCAATACACTGCCTGACTCTAATGATTTCTCAGAAGGTATGACTTACATTCCATTGGTGCAGAACCAATTAAAGCCGGTGATCATAAGAGAATGCCAGCAAGAAGTAATACCATATTCCTGCAGAATAAATCTGACAGTGCAACTAGCAATTTACTCTCACACCACAGCTCATATTAGATGTTCCTTCCATTAGCTTTGACATAAATTTAAAAAGCCGCTTTACAGCACTTATTGAAGCCAAACTAATAAAAGCAAATTAAATTATTTCATGAAAAGACACAGTCGATCAATTACGTTCCTAATGTTGCTTGTTTTTTGGAGCTCTTAAGTCAGAAAAAGGAAGTCAATTGCTATGGCCAGCTGCGTTAGTAAGTAAAAATAAAATTGTTAGAAATAAATTAATTCTGGTACGAACTTCTATCATTGGATGCTACCAACACTATAGGCAAGAAACACTTGCAATTAATTGTGGATAGATGTAACTACCTAGTGATATGTTGAGAATAAGCTTGGGTTAGGTCATTAAATGTTAGAAGCCCTGAAAAGATAGAGAGGGCAGAGAACTTGGGGCCAGATATACTAACATACGATCTGGAAAATGTTGTCGCAATTTGCGCACCAAACTTTTACGAATATCATGGTATTTTGCTAAATGATCTATGTAATAATAGGTCAGTTCACAAAATACTGAATCACACTGGGTCGCTATTCGATCTACCTCATGACTATCATTGATATCATGATCACAAGTTGCAACCCACTAGAATTCGCTGTGATCACAGGGATGCTGGCCTGCTGGTATCAGCAGACCACCATGTCTGTGATTGCTTTTAAATAAGACAATGATTTTTTTTTAATGCAGCCCATTTTCCCTGAAGAAACATTAATACACACCATAAGGAATTGCTATTTGGAAGGCACAAACCTAAATACACCCCTTCCAAATAGCAATTCCTAGTGGTTTCCTAAACGCTTTTAGCGATTCATTAACATGGTACCGGAACACTAAATGGGCTTAGTACATTTGAAAAACACATTTTCTTATCGCAATCCCCGCAATTTACTGAATTGCAGGGTTTGTGATCAATAAATATGTTCATACATCTGGCCCTTGAGAATATTTACCAGACTAATGCCTTAGTTCTTAGGCTAGGTTGCCGAACCACCCACAGATGGGGGATTTGATTGGTTGGACTGAGGCACATTCTCCTTGAAGAATGTATGACTACAGAGGAGTGCCTCCCCATCTTCACCAGCAAGCCTGAAACTACCTCAGGTTAGGATGATTTAAAACAGTGAAGAAACCGATATGAGAGCAATAGGTCTCATTTTTAGGTTGTTGCCTAGAGTCAGCACGCATGCACTGCTGTGCGAGACTTTATGTATCTACAATATGTGCTTCAACCAAGCCTATTGACCGCTACTTGCTCGGTGCTGTACCAATCAGAAATGCTGGTTCCCTATTGGTGGACTGCTTTCCAAAGTCCCTCCCCTGGGTGCTTGGTTCACGCCCAGGCGATTTTACTCAGAGAACATTTTCGTTGGCCAGCCACGCGATCAAAGGCTTCTGTTAGAGTGTGTGATGGACCCTCCTCCCACATCCGTCCTCACTGCACGGATCGTCTGCGCCCGGGTTCGTCTTTAGTGTCTCTCCTAGAGGCCCTCCAGTCAGCAGTACGTCCTTTGTGCATGCTTCATTCCATGATATCCCCCATGCGCATGCTTTGGTGAGCAACAGCCCTTTGTAAATGTCTGGTTTCAAGACAGACTTCGAGGAAGAAGTGAATTCCGTAACCTCTGTGCATGCTCACAGCATAGTCTTCCCTGCAGAGGGCTTTCCTCTGCGAGTGTTGAGTAAAGCAAAGCTGTATCTCTTCTGCAATTCTTCTGTCTTTCTCATGCTTGCGCTGTCCCTGCCTCTGAAACAGCCTACTGCCACCCACAGTGTTAACAAGACCAGCATTACATGTCATTGTTCCTCTCCTTCCTGCATGAATTATTGCAAATTCACCCACCCAGTTGACAGATTGATAACGTCCGGCTCACTGCATTCCCAGGAGAGTGATGGAGAAGTGGCTCTAGGGATCCCTACTCTATAATGCTCATAGTTTTACAACTTCCAGAAGTAATGTTTTTGATGCATTTTTCTTTACACTGCAAAACATTGTCAGAATTTGCAGAATGATGGATATTACAATGTGACAACTCATTTACTTTACGACGTAAAAGTGCAATGTGTCTCTGTACATATGGTCTTCTATGCCTGTCAGATTTTGCCTTAAATTCCAGATCTTCGGGCCCCAGTTTTCCGCATTGCTCAGTTGTTGCTCTATTCTGTTTAATTGCATTTCCACATTTTCCACCCTACCATTGAATGCTTCCATGTCTATTTGAACAGATACATTTCTGTGGCCATATCCATTATCTTTGTATCCTCTGATTCCAGCTTTGCTCCCACCGATGCGATCTCCTACAGTAAGGTCTCAATTGTGATTTTGTGATGTCTTCCACAGGCAGTAAGAGCAGCGTTTTAGCCACCCCCTATCACCTCCGTAAACAGAAGTTGTCTGGAGGCCTTCCCTGAGGAAATGGTGGTTAAGAGGAGCAGCTGCTGCAACTTGAGAAGACAGTCTCTGCAGTGGGAATAGGGGGGAGCTCCCCAACTTTCTCACCCTGAAATCAAGGGTGCAAGTTGCTCAGTATTCTGCCTCTATTTAGTGTAGATTGATTACAAGACCCTGATTCTGACTATCTGGAGGTGGTCCAGCACAATGGTGACAGTGATGGCAATCAGCATATGATGCCCAATGTCTGATGTAGAGGGGCCCTACTGATGCAACACTGACCTATTGTGTAATCGGATCTGAAGTATGAGAAATGAGGAGGCCGCATTCCGAGCCCTAAAAACTTCACCCAGGCTTCCAAGAACCACATGTTACAGAAACCATGGTCAGTATAGTATTTAGTAGTCTTTGTGCACATGCTCGGTTTGCAGTAGGACGTGGTTCTTTTTGCGCGTAGGGTATAGGCTGGGTTCAGTAAGATCTAGACCTACAGCACAATGGTCTTGCTGTAAGATGTCACTGGCATCGGCTATCCCACTAAGTGTGTCACCACTTGCCGCCTCCATACGGAAGAGACTGAGATCTTGCCTGCATTCTCTGGTAGCCTGCATTTGTGATAATGGGGCATGCACCTGTAGCCTGTGTTCTCTGCCCTGTTCCACTTGCTTCCTGGCAGAGGAGTTTTAAGGCATAGGCAAAGTGGGCAATTGCAAAGGGTCCCCACCTCTTAAGGGGCCCCTGGAGAAGTAAAGTTTCTATTCCCCCTCTATTTTTATATCTCAGCCTATTTTGTTCTCTCTGCCTACCTCTCCCTCTGCCTCTGTAACTCTTTGCCAAGTGTCAACTTTAGGAATTTTGGGCCTCAAATAGACATATTTCAACTGAATTTTGTGACCTTGTTTCTGAAACGACATTAAGCAGGTATGACTTGGGCTTCAATTAGCAGAAAATGGATAATAATATTGCAGTTGTTCCGAAGAGGGGCCCCCAAAATATGCGTTGTTTGGGTCCCCAAAAATCCTTAAGATGACACTGCTTCCTGGTGCCACAAATCTCAAATAATCCTCCACTGCCTGCCCTACCTCTTGGGATGGTGACGGTGCCAGATGGAGTCTGCGGTTCTCAGTGGGTCGGACTTCCTAGAGACTGCATGTATGCGTGTCACTGCAGCAGAAAGGCATTTGCTGCATTCACAACCAGTGGGGATGTCTTATCACTCTCTGAAGCCATATCCTGGGTTCAATAGCACATAGGGGTCACCAAGGCCGGCTTTAGCGCTGGTGGCGCCCGGTGCGACAATCTTTTTTTGCGCCCTCCCCATGACTTCCTCCTCGGATTCCCTCACAACCACCCGGCAAAAGTGCACCTCATATCTCCATAGTCCATCTTTCACATACATTTCATTTGTTTTAAAGCGCTGGTAAAGGCTGTTCTTTGCAGCAGGCATATTAGCACTCTATGCTTCTTTATGGCGAGTCAAAACTGCCACTAGGCAAAACTTCAATCTCTCTCTCTAGCAGGAACATTAATCACAAGAGTTATTTTGCCATTTTTATTGCTGCCTGAAAGCTAAACGCTCAAGGAACTCTACGGCAGGTGCTTTTAAATCTTAAGTTATGCTAAACACAGCGCACCCCCCTCAGGACAGTGCCCCCCTACAGGTCAGTGCCCAGTGCGACTGCACTGATCGCACTGCCCTAAAGCCAGCTCTGGGGATAGCATCCTGATTACCATGCTCGATGTTCACACTTGCATGCGTTTCAATTAGGATGCGTTTTGCTGGCGCTGCTACGGAGCGCTACTAAGCGTCTGACAATTTTGTGTGCACCCAAGCTCCGTCTCCTACAATATATTGTTTCTGTGACCAGATATGTACATAAGCAAACTGTTATTTCAAGTACACTTTAGTTATTTCTTTCCAAAAATACATGCAGGTGTTATACTGCTCCTTTCTGTAAGAAATCCATGTCTATGAACATAGGCTTTACAAAGAGGACACAGACCTTTGTTCTCTGGAAATCAGTAATATAATGGGTCCAAGATCCATGAAAATAAGATCAAAAGGTCCGTGTCTATGGTGCCTTTCATAACACAAATTCACTCCGCATTGCACAATTCCACGCCACACAACTAACAATTCCAATCCAACGCACATAATTCCACTCAAACCACATACATACACTCCATAACACAAGGGTAAAAGACATTGCCATTTACAATGCCAATAGCTCTAACTCAAAAAAATGCAAGACCTATTGCATTTCTAATGCTAGTTGTGCATGGCACGAGTGTGTAAACAGTTAGGGGTTGTAGAAGCCCTGCCAAAAGCCAGTGATTCATATGGACTATCAATGTGACCGAAACATGTTGGCTAAGTTTTCCGGATAGATCGACCATTGATATTCATCAAATATCTGAATGTTTTGCTTTCTAATGAAAGCTAGGGTATCTGACTGTTAGACCTCGCACCATTGGCGTGGGTCTCCCCTGCATTTTCTGCCTTTGCCTCCTGTGTTTTTGCTGTATGTTGGACTTCGTTTTGATGGTCTAGATACTTTGGGCACTTTGCCACTGCTGTTCAGTGCCAAAGTGCAAGTGCTCCCTTTGTAAATTGTTGGTATGGATTGGTGTTTCCATAATTGGCTATTTGATTTACTAGTCAGTCCCTAGTACGGTGCAACGTGTGTTCCCGGGGCCTGTAAATCAAATGCTGCTGGTGGGCTTGCAGCACTGATTGTGCCACCCACATAAGCAGCCTGTAAATGTAACTCAGATCTGCCACTGCAGCATCTGTATGCAGTCCAGTACTGCCATGTCGACTTGGCAAGTGCACCCACTTGCCAGGCCCTACCCTTCCCTTTTCTTACATGTTAATCACCCCTAAGGTAGGCCCAAGGTACCCCTGTGGGTAGGGTGCAGTGTATGTGAAAGGTCGGACATGCCCTGGTGTGTGTGGCATGTCCTAATAGTGAAATACTACCAATTTCGTTTTTCACTATTGCAAGGCTATCTGTTCCCATAGGATTGAATGGGGAGTTTGCTTATAACATCTTATAAGCCTAACTAACCTGGGAACAAGGTAGGAAAATAAAGTTGGCGCCGTACTTTGGGATTTTCATCTGTCACGACATCGTAATAACTCCAGGTGGAGTTATTTGTTACTACAAACTTTATTTGCGTGAATAACCTATTTGTAAGGATATCTTGATAGCTGTATTGTGGATTTTTGTCGTTTGGTCTTGTTTTGGTTTAGATAAAGATTACTTATTTTTCTAAACTGGTGTGGTGTCCATTTGTACTGTTTTCACTGTATGTGTTCACAAATGCTTTACACACTGCCTCTGAGATAAGCCTGTCTGCTCATGCCAAGCTACCAAGGGGGTGAGCAGGGGTTATTTTGGAAGTCTATACCCCTTACCCTGACTAGGAAGAAGGGCCCCTACTTGGACAAATGTACCTACCTCTGCCAACTAGAGACCCCCTTTTCTAACACTGACAAATAATGGAAATTCTCAGGGTAACCTTAGATGTTTTTATGATACATCTGGATCCCTGCTGAAATCCAGTGCCAATTTCTCTAGGAACTCCCAGCATTGGTTCGAGTCTGCAAAGGTGTGTTGGTAGATCGCCCATGATGAAGCATGCCACGATAAGTTGTGGGTGAGGTGATCCTCCCACAAACTTTGCATCTCTGCAGGTCTGGAGATGTTCCACTCAGTAATAAGACCTAGGCATTGGTTGTGTAAATATGAATGTGTAAGGAGGGTATGCCTAGCTTTATTTCCTCCTTCTCTCTATTTGTGCGTCTACCTTGGTAAGAATAATCAGAGGGCAGGAATTTAGGTAAGAATGCTGAATTCAGTTGCACTCATTGTCTTTGCAAGTGGTGATGTTGTAGATAGAAACACCACATTAATAGATAGCCGACCTAATGCCATTTGCACTTTGACCTATTTTCTCCAGCTACTGTCAGCTGCCCATTATGTAGTGGCTGAGCACATACAAAAACAGATGCAGCACTGCAGTCCTCCAAATGTGGAGTACATCAGCTATGACACTGTGAAATGGGTCCTCACGAGTGGGGCTCTCACTCTCTTGGTTCCTGGAGCTTTGCAAACAACAGGGCTCTGGTGCTCCTCTGATAACCAGGGAATAATGAAGAAAATGTGCCCTTAGTTCAGTTTCTCACATATCCTAGTGCCTCTCCACTTTCTCTCTTCTAGCAACTTTGGGGAACGAAAAGCAGCATTCCTGAATAAAAAGGCTTCAAAAAGCCGTTTTCCCAGAAGTATTAGCCATATCGTAATTGAGTATACATCATTCCATGTATTGTTAACAAATCAACAATGTACATTTTACAGTTTCTGAATATACGTCAAAACAAAAAGACAATGTACAATGCCGTTAACTTGATGGCGCATTGTACTCATAAACACAGGCATACTGCAGTTTGTACTCAACTGTAAATCCATCCTCGCAACACCTGAAACTACTGATGGACGACAATCCACTCAACCATGAGCTAATGACAGGATTGCTAAACTATGGAAATCAGCGAGGTGTACTGGCTTAACAGAAGAACTAATATCTCTCTCTTTCAGCACTGAGAAATCTATCTCCTGTAAGCCTGGCTATTCATTTTAAAGTTGTAATGTAGTACAATTCATGAACTGTCCTATAGCAACCCATGTCCTATAGTTACTGAACTCTCATTGATACCATCATTTACATGTCTTTCGTCTACAGCAGACCTTGTTATATAATGTGTATTTGTAAAGCAGACTATTACCCGCAAGGGTATCCTGGCACTGAGCAAGTGTGAGTCCCTAGCCTTGACTTTAATCGAAAAGCCAAGCTGTCAGCTTCTTGCGGAACTCAAGAAGTGAGGAGGAGGCTTTGGAGTGCAGTGGGTGGTTCTTCAACCGTTTAGGAGCAGACCCGGCCTATGGATCTATGTCTTTGTAAGTGTGAAATGTTTGTGAGTGCGAGTCTCGTAGGAGGTAGGTGTATGGTTGGTTGGTGGAAGGAAATTTGTCTCTTCTGATAAGTGAGACTTATGTTGTATAGTGCCTTGAATGTGTGCATGAGGAGTTTGAACTGAGGGGTTTTGCATCAGGAGCCAGTGAAGAATACTTAAGTATGGTGTGATGCTTGTCCTCCATCTGAGTTTGAGGATGAGTCTGGCTCCTGCATTCTGGATAGTTTGTAGTCTTCTGGTGAGTTGCTTGTTGATTCCGGTGTTGAGGGTGTTATTGTGGTCCAGCTTGCTGATGACAAAGGTGTGTGTGACGATTTTTCTGGTGCTTCTTGGGAGCCGTTTGAAGATCTTCCTTAGCATCTTCAGAGTGTGAAAGCAGGATGCAATGACAGCATTGACCTGTGCGTTCATGTCCAGGTTGTTATCAGTGATGATCCCAAGATTCCTGGCATTGGATGTGGGTGTGGGTGTGGGTCTAAGGTCAACTGGCCACTAGGTGGAATCCCACTGTGAGGTGTTTTTTCCAAAGATCACTACTTCTGTCTTGTCGGTGTTCAGTGTGAGACAGTTGAACTTCATCCAGGTGGCAAATTTGATTATGCAGGCGATTAGCTTGTTCCTAGTACTGGGGGTATTGTCTGAGAGGGAGAGAATGAGCAGTGTGTCGTCAGTGTAGCTGATGATTTTTATGTTATGTGCATGGATGACACTGGGCAGAGGGGTCATGTGTGCGCTGCAGAGGGTAGGGCTGAGTGATGAACAGTGAGGTAGTCTCCAGAAGAGTTTGCAGGCATCTGAGAAGTATGGGGTCTGGCTGACAGCTTGTGTTCTTTCTGTCATGATCGAGCAGATCCAGCTGACAGTGGGCCCTTGAATGCCAGTTTCGTGTAGGCATCTGATTAGGATGAGATGTGACACTGTGTGGAAAGAGTTCCAGGAAGATGATGGCTGGTATATCTAGTCTGTCCAGGGGCAAGCGGATGTCTTCTGATGCAGAGGTGAGTGTTGTTTCTGTGCAGTGGTTGGACCTGAAGCCTGACTGCATGATATAGAGGAGCTGGTGGTTGATGAGGTGACAGTCAGGCATCGGTTAATGAGCTTCTCTAGGAACTTGGCCGGGTACGGTAGGAGGGAGATTGGGTTGTAGTTGGAGAGCATGGCAGGGCCTGTGAATGGTTCCTTGAGTAGGGGTGACAGTGGCGTGTTTCCAGGCTTCCAATAAGGTGGCTCAGTTGATGAAGGCATTGAGAATGGGAGTAAAAGCTTTGATGATCAGTGTGAGTCCTTTAGTGAAGGCATGGTGGGCCCATTGGAATGACAGGGCCACGGAGTAGAAGGACCTCAATGCAGCAGCATTTTCAGCTGTGGTGATGGCGGGCCATGAGGTCAGGATCAGTTCCTCGATCGAGACAGGGAAATGAGTTGTGAGGGTGACTGGGTCCAATTGAGGGTCAAAGTTGCGAAATAGTGAAGTGATCTTGCTGCATAAGAATTCCTAGAGCTGGTTGCAAAGTCCATGTGAGAGGGTGATGCTGCTGGAGGTGGCTCCAGGTGCTGTGAAATCTTTTAAGATGGCAAAGGTTTCCTTGCTGATGTTCGTGACATCATCAATGTGGTCTGCCAGTGTTGTATGCTTTGTATTCCAGATCAATTGGTGGTAGCTTCTCAGGGCGGATTTGAAGTTGACTTTGCCCATGGTGTCTTGGCCCATTCTCCACTTCTGCTCTAGTTGCTTGCGGTGGTGTTTCGTCATCCTGGGTTTCTCTGTGTACCAGCTCACTTGTGGCTGTGCTCTACTTCGTTTCTACTCCTAGGGGGTCCAGGGTGTTGGAAGCATTTGGTGATCCAGCTGTTGATGTTTTGATAGCTCCAAGAAGACAGCTGGTGTGGCTGGGTCAGAGCATGGAGAGAGCAGAAACCCAGTCTTCCTCTGCGATGTTCTTCCAGCTGCGGCGGACTGGTCTGTTGCTGGTAGGCCTGTGGTGGTGCGGGATGGGAATCCTGAAACTGACGAGGATGTGGCCTTAACACCTGTTTAGTGATGGCTTGTGACTGAAATGTTTCAGAGAGAGGAGCAAAGTCAGGAGGACTGAAATGTTTCAGAGAGTGGGTCCAGGAGGTGTCTGACGGTGTGGGTGGGTTACGGTGATGTGTTGAGTGAGGCTGAGGTTTCCAAGGGTTTCTAGAACTGCAATTGGGTTTGGGTTGGTGCTGTCCTCCTGGTGAAGGTTCAAGTCTCCAAGGAAGATGAAGGTGCTAAAGTTGATGATAAAGTGAACAATAAAGTCTGTAATGTCGATGGCGAAGTTGGTGCAAGGCCCTGATTTTCTGTATACCAGGGTTCTGCACAGGTTGACGTTTGCTTTGATGTGTAGTTTGAACATGGAGTGTTCCCTGTAGTGTGGTCTGACCAGGTGATTGGTGATGGCTTGTCGCATGTGGGTGAGGCCAAGGTTTTCCAGAATGGCAATCTGGTTTGGGTCAGTGCAGTTCTCTTGGTGAAAGTTCATGTCTCTGAGGAGGATGAAGGTGCTGGAGTTGATGTTGAGGGGGGTGACAAAGTCTGTGATGTTGCTGGAGACATTTGTGCAAGGTCATGGTAGTCTTATACAAGGGTTCCACATAGACTGAAGTTTGCTCTGATGTGTAATTTGAACGTGAGTTGGTCTATGTAGCTCCATTGTACTGACTATCCTGCTTAGTGATTTTGTAGCTGACGGGATTGGCTGTCGCCATGTCCGGTTTCGAGGCAGAGTTCGGCCAGTTTTCACTCAATGTCTCATTCACACATACCTTTGTTACCTGCTGAGGGTTTTTTTCCTGAAATCAATGAGATCCATATGAATCCTGGTTTGAGAGTTCAATATATCTTCTCACCAAAAGGGAGGATTAAAGACACATCTTCCCCAAGGAGGTTTGTGGCCATTAGAGGATGGGATGTTCAGTTGACATACTCCAATTACAAAACATATTAAAGACCTTTATTTTGCTTAGGATACTGGGGGATATAAGAGACTTTTTATATTATGTCAATTAACTCTAAATGCAATCCGTGTCAATGTTTCATAAAGAATAACTTTTCTCTTAGGCAGGCTTTAATGAGGCAATATTGTCACTATGCTGAAATTCCAGGTACATTTGACTTTCTAGAGAAAATTACAGTCACCAGTGGTCTTACTGTCAGCCTCAGTGTCCTACCTGCTGGCAGTTCTGTCAGCATCTGCTGATAGCCTTCTATCAATGTCACTTGAATAAGGAGTCTGATTCTTTATTGACAGAGTCAGCCTCTCATCTTAAGTGAGCACTAAGATGAGAATTAGTTTTACTGAATCGGTCAATAATTCAAGAGCCTTTTGGTCCCTCTGATGAGTAGCATGAGACGGGGCCACGTAAGTTTTTAAATCAAAAACTGCTCTAGAAAGAAATACGAGAAGGCTCTGCCGCAGGCTTGTTGGCTCAGCCCTTTACCAGTCATTCCTCGAACCCCAACTCATGGCAACTGTCTCACACCCTCTTCTTTCCATCAAAGCCAGCCCAACATTGTGTGGTGACATCACAGACTCTCTGCAGCTCTGGCTTGCTCCAGAATGTTCCCTGACAAGCATTTAAAGCAGTCACTTTGTCATATGGTATACTCTGGTTATGTGCACTTATACCAGAAAACATAGCAATAAGTAATACAACGTAAAAAAAATGCACAGACTAGGGTAAGTCAACAAGGCAGTGCCCTGTGTCTCAATCTCATTACTACTAGTTAGCCTGCAAATACCTTCTATTAACAAAAACATGATGGTGGACTTTGCCCAAACTTTTCTTATTGGGGTGAGTAAATGATTAAATGAGAAGGCCTCAGCTTTACATGCAAATTTGAATTATGCAGGTATGTGTTGCCGTAGCTAGAGGTCTCGGGAGAGGCATCATCCCTTCTGTAGAAGATTGACAGTGCTTATTCACAGTGCTGATTCACTTTGCAGAAAGGTAACAGAATACCCCAACTGGAGCTCAGGGGTGCAGAGCTCACTTGTTATTGGTCTCTCAGAGTAGTGTGTAATGTGATGAACTGAGGGTGATCAAAGCCAAAGGGAGCAGATGTGCCAGAGGACACACCCTGGCCCTTTGTCTTGCAATGGTGTCCTTTCAGTTGTAACGTTGCTCACCGGAGAAGGATTATATAGCTCTTACACGAGTCTTATGCCTCTAGTTTAAAAAAAAAAATGCTAGTTCCTTAGGCCACCATATAAGTGATGCTTGTGTTTTTCTAGTAATATTGGGTGATGACACTCCGAAAAACAGGAGGTGATGACCTAGGGCTCTCTAGAGAATTCCAAGTGTTAATTTTGGGTTCATTAGTCACTTTGAGGTTAATTTGTGGTGATTAATCTAGGAGCGATTGATGTCGGATTCCTATGGGTTTTCATTAACTCCAGGGAATTTTTTCTGAAATTATGAATGAGTTGAATCATGAAATTCCCTTTCATTATTTTATGAAATCTTATTTTGATTGGTGAGACTTAGTACTCCCTCCTCCATTTAACATAACCCTTTATTCCGCATCCCATTCACCCGTCTTCTATTTTAGTTAAACGTTCCTTTCCCATTTAAAAAAAAAATAATTTTTGCTTGCAGGAGAATGCCCTCATACATCCCTATTATTTTCTCTGTTTTAACCCTTACATTAACCATCCCGTAACCCCTACAACCTACCAATACCCTCGCCGTCATTTTTGTATTCAATAGTATGTGTCCCGAGTTAACTACCCCAAGATTTTTGTTTCCTGGGTTAGTTTTTTTTGTAAATATTTTTATTGGCATTTCTGATCATGTATAAAACTTTCACATGTGCAATTACAGAATGTGATATCAAAACAATTACAATGTATATAATATCTGTCCATTTGGGCAGTGGGCCCTATATGAAATGTATACCACCCGTGCAGAAAATGAGCTATAAGTCGAACCATGCATTCCAGCAATACAATTTCTATGCGGTGTGCGTGGCACGTAGCACAAACATTACAGCTCTACCCAGTCCAACGTTTGAATGTGCCCATGTCATACATATCTCCGATTCCTGGGGCCCAGTCTTGACAGCCAAAGGCCAGGTATCTGTGGTCTAAGCTAATGTAACCTATGTCCGTATGCCTTTGCAAGAAGAAAACATTTAAAAAAACGTAAATAGATAAGAGCAAAACCAGTCCTGTCGGTCACCGTCTCTATAACTACTACACTGCATGCGGGAGGGGGAATCTCCGGTCGTCATCTTTGGCCCGGTCGGGTGGAGTCACCCATCCGTTGTCGGGATCAAGCCCATACACGATTGACATCAATCAGCTATATCTACAGTGGATGGGGGGGAAGGGGGGTGAAAGAGGGGAGGCAAGCAACAAGAGAGCGCTTGCCCAAGAGGTGGGCGTCAGTCAAGGAGAGCAAGCGGTTGGGGTCAGCCCGGGTCCAGGTCA
This sequence comes from Calotriton arnoldi, assembly GCA_963921515.1. Taxonomy (NCBI): domain Eukaryota; kingdom Metazoa; phylum Chordata; class Amphibia; order Caudata; family Salamandridae; genus Calotriton; species Calotriton arnoldi. The sequence continues at coordinate 632,735 of CAWUFW010008302.1, forward strand.
GGAATCAAGTCGACACGCCCCCTGCATTCCCCTACCTCCTCACTGTACATTCTCACGACGAGGTCCACTATGTTGGGGCTGTCCCACTCTCCTCATCCGCACTACTGGGACAACTCGGGTATTCCCAATTAAATAGTAGCTCCCTCCAAGCTTCTGCAATAGGGAACCGTCGCATGCCCTTCCTTCTGTTCTTCCTTTTGCAGTGCCCGGCCCTCCGCCGCCGCCCAGTGCAAGACCTCCGATTCCCAAAGCCCAAACTGCGGTCCCGCCGCAGATTTCCAAGTAACCGCGATTTGCCTCTTGGCCAAGGCCATGGCCAGGTCGATAAATCGGCTCCCCACTTTGCTCTTAGGCGGTCTATGAAACAGACCCAGGAGGCAAACCTCGATCGATTGAGTCAGTGCCCGGCCCAGTGTGTCGGCAAGTTTCTTCACCGCTGCATCCAACAACTGTTGTATAGTCATACAGCCCCACGACATGTGGATGAAATCCGCATCCATTTGTCGCCATCGTGGGCCCTCCCTAGGCTCACCCCCAGTTTCCTGGGTTAGTTGACCGGAGAAAAACACGTGAGCCTCTGGGCGACATCTATGGGCCCCTGGCATGTGCACACAGCATCGATAATCATTAAGACACCGACTGTCTGACTGGGAACAGATTTCCTGTGTTGAGCATTGTAGATTGGTCCCAGGTTTTTTACAGATTGGTATATGAAGCAGAATCCTTACCACATCATATTATCGTCACACCTGATTTATTTCACTGGATTGCAAAGACCTCTACTGTTTTCCTCTCCAAGAAACCTTGTCTGACAACTATCAGAGTTCCCTCTAAATTATTGCTCTGGAGGACCTGGCCCCTTTAGTGAAGAGATGCACACTTATCCGAAAGCCTGCCAGGCTGAGGACTTATATTCAATATTTTGCCGGTTTAAAAACAGCCAGCGAGCAGATTGAATTTTCTGAATAGTGTAAAATTACAAAGTGCTGGATCACGCCGGATCCTGCTGCGAGTGAAACTGCGCATAAGAGACCGGCTCCTCCCTCCGTCCCATCTCCAGTCACTGTGCCAAGAGGGATCTGTCTGTGCCGGTGGCGTCCGCACGCTCGCTCTCTTCCGCACTAGCGGTACTTTTTCTCACCCCCTCCCGTCCTTTTCCCTCTCTTACTCGTTCTGTTTTCGCCTCTCTGCGCCCTTCCTCCTGCTACCTCACTTTCTCCTCGCTCTCCTTTCCGACACACACTCTCAGGATGATGCTGAATTTGAAAGTCCGGTTTCTAGATGACACCCAGAAGATTTTTGCTCTCGATGTAAGTAGGAATAATTTATTGTTTCATTAAAGTTGACTGAACAATTTTCAGCCTCTATTAACCCACCACAATTTATTTTTGAATATTATTACGTTCCTTCGGAATGTAGTTAGCTCATGCCTTGTCAAAATGAATAATGCTATCAAATTGCCTTATTTCAGTATCTTCCTATACATAGCGCTTCGTAGTGCTTCATATAGCACTTCCTATTACTGGCGAGGCGCTGAAGTGCTTTCGATGGGCGGATAGCGCTATCAGATTGCCTTATTTGTTATCATGTTCAGTTACGTAGCGCTTCATAGTGCGTCATACAACTCTTCGCATCGAGGCACTGACGCGCTCTCCATGGGCTGCTCCTCTTTTGAAATACACAATTGACTTTGCACATGTGAGGTAATTACGTTGGGCGGCGGAAGCACATATTTCAGTGTCCCTTCATCACTCTTGCTCTAATGCACTGCAGCTAATTATAAAACAGAAGCACTCGTTACAGCGAAGCCCTTCCGAGTGTTTCTTCTCAGCGCCGAGCCTCGAGCCCTCACTTTTGTGTTTAAATGTGTAATATTCCAGAGCGCTGAGGGTCTAGAAGAGTTCAGATGCTCGTTTTAATTGAGACCTACAGCAAGCAAGTCCTCACCTCCCTTTGAATATGCTGCACTTTCTCGAATCAAATATTGATTTTCGAGATCTGCATTAATGCAGTTTTATTAATCAAAATTTAAACTGCTTGCAATGCTCGATGCACATTACAGGGCGAGCAATGTGGGTGAGCAGAGAACTTTACATGCATAGGTCTTGGATCTGATCTTTCAGGAATCTTATTGTAAAATTGAGTGTACAAGTTAGATAAATTAAAGTTCAAGAAGATCCCTTTTCAGTAACCCTAAATGTAAACGTTAATTTGTTTTGTATAGCACTGAGTTTGCCTGCTTCTAAGCACCCTGCATTTTGCAAATGAAGATTATCTATCCATCTATCTGTATGTCTGTCTGTCTGTCTATCTGTCTATCTATCTATCTATCTCACGGTTTCCCCAGGATCACACAATTTGGTCAAATGGGGGAGCCAGGAGTAGAAACCATGGCTTCTTATCCGAGAGCTAGAGTTTAGCCATTAAACAGCATCGTTCTTGAATAAGTATTGTGACTGGTATATCGTGGGCTCCTCGCCAGTGACATTAAAACATATGTTGGGATGGGGGCTGAGCCTGTTGAGGGGGGTCTGATCTCACACTTCCAGGCCTGCTGCATACTTACACATAGATGGACACACTGTGTAGAGGGATGCAGAGCTCTCATGACACTCAACCATACCTAGTGGCATATGTACAAGGAAATGACGGAGCGCGGAGCTGTGGCAAATTTTGCAGCGCCACGCTCTGCCATTTCCAAAACGCACGGATGCTCCGTATTTAAAACAATACGGTGCACCCCTGTGTTTTCCCTAGCACTGGCGCTGAAAATAGCTGCTTTGCGCCAACGCAGATACCCTTGCACCAGAGTGCAAGGGTGCCTGCATTGCAGGGAATGATTGTTTATGTGCAGGAAGGTGTCCCTTCCTGCAAATACACAATCAATAATGGCAATTTGTTACTTCTATATGTGCTGCAGTGCAGCACATATAGAAGTAGCAAATCACCATTATTTAATGATTGTTTATGTGCAGGAAGGGCCACCTTCCTGCACATAAACAATCACTAATGGCATTTTGCTCTTTCTATGTGTGCTGCAGAATGCAGCACACATATAAAGACCAAAAGCGAGGAGAAATACAAGTATTTCTCCTCGTTGTAGCTATCTAACGCCTGCTTTTGTAGCAAGGGTCTGTCCAGGTAAGAGCAGTGGGGCGGGGCTGGAGGGAGGAAGTCGACAGGCGACGGAATTTTGAAAATTAAATAAATAAATCCTATTCCGTCATCTGTTGACATCCTCCAGCCCTGCCCCACCACGCTTACATGCACGGACCGCTGCTGTGCTTTTGCATGGCGCTAGTTTTTGCCGCTGCCTCACATTTACACCTCAAGCAATGGTTGTTACGGTGGAGCGCCCACAACAACACCCATTTTACACCTCTTTTAAGCAGAGACCTGCGTGAAAGGGTACCATATGTACAAAGCTGTGCTAAGCCACAAAAAGTGGCTTAACCTCACTTTGAAAATATGGTGCAGGGCATTGCGCCACCGGAATGTAAAAAAAAGTGACGTTCTGGTGGCGAATTCCCCTTGTAAATATGCCCCCTAGTCTCTTCACTCCACATTGACACTAGTGTTCTTAAATCACATTGCTAGCTAGCTAAGAGAACTCCGTGTACGGCTGTATTTTATAAAATCATCACATGACCATGTTCTTTTCTCTATCCACTTATGCTAGTCTTTCGTATTCACTCTAAGCGCAGCACCGCCACAGCCTGAGACCTTATCACATGACATGGCAGCACAGCTAAGTGGCATAACACACACCTGCAGCCGCTGAGGTGCAAGGGGGCCGCCATCTTACATGGAAAGCCGGCCACAGACTCTGCATCCATTATTCGAAACGAGAGCGGGGTTCGGTACAGTTACCCGAAGAATTACACCGAACAGGCAGAATATTTTATGCATTATACCTTGTTACAGCACCAACACGATTAACCATTTTTTTATTTTTTGTATATGTGCGCTGCAAAGAGAGCTGTACTGCATCGACAATATTTTTTCAGAATGAAACCTGTCTACTGCAGTTTACCTAAAGTGAATGTTTTTATAGCGAATGGATTCCACTGGTGCCGCCGGGAGTTATGTTTCCCCTACACTGAGCTGCTTTCAAAAACCCCTTCTAGGCATTTCTTCCATTTGAGCTTGAGAGGTTTTAATGCAGAAGGTGAATAGAGGGATGTGCTGAATGGAAAAGAAGGAGATTGGCTCTAGGCTGAGTTCAGAGCAGATACCAAGCTTCACAAAGGAAACCGGCCATTAGCTCCCATTAAATCGATGCATCGCCATGTGAATGTGAGTGACAAGCATGTGTACAGCACCAAGGACTGGCCCTTCCTCGAGCAGCGAGGTTTGGAGCATTTAAGCACACTGGGCCTAATTTGCATCATCTGCTTTTAGCTGTCAGAGACTCCCCCATGAAATGTAAGCCTTTGTGCTGAGTTTCTGATCTGGTCACTTACTGCAGGGATTGATAAAATGTACCCAGGCCTTCCTTTAACTGCTGTTAAATGAAATATCTATGGTAAACTATCTAACTAATTATCTTTATTGTACTGTATAGCTTTGCATTGCAGCATTCTTGCTGATCCCAGACCATCTAAGCCACCAATGAGTGGGTCAACTTCTGCAGTGCAGGGATGAGAGTGAAAGTGTAGTTTATTCATGTTGTGCATTGGTCTTGAGTGTGAGGCCCAGAGTGTGTGCTTCAGCCATGGCACAGCGGCAGGCAAGTGTGCCTGATGCTAATGGAGAAGGGTGAAAGCATTATGAGGATAGGTTAATAAACTGTTTACAAAAATGATCACAGTGACTCCCGAATGCTGGTGATGGTCCTAAGTTTCTTTGAGGGTATATTCCATAGTTTGCATTACTGAACTGAGAAGCCACTACCTGCTAAGCTGTCTAAGCTGAAAGGCTCAATTATCAGGGGGGCATTCTAGATCTGAGGTTTCTTCTTTGGTTGTATATTCAGACTTTGGATTATAGGAAGGGTGGTCCCAGCCAATGGATTGCCTGGTGCGCAATGCAGAGGACTTTAAAATATTCTCCTTGCTACCGGCAACAAGTGTAGTGCTCCGTGACTGATGGTACTGTGGTGCCATGCCTGGGTTTAGCACTTTCTCACTGCTGCATTCTGGAATGTTTTTAGATTGGCAATTGGTTTTCTGGTGAGTCTGATTTCAGAAAAAAAGTTGTGCAAGTGGGTCTGCACCACTTTCCATAGACTTTCAGTCAATAACTAACAAATGTTAATTTACTAGCTGATTACCAGTCATTGGGTATACCATGCTAAAGTTGTGGAATTTCATTAAACTACTGCAAATCAGAAAATCTTGTAGTTGGCTATTAAGCAAACTAAACAACCAAACCTTTGCCCCCCCCCCCCCCTGGTTTATTCCACCTGTCTGCAATTACAAGAGGGATGGGAGCACACTGCTTAACCTCCCAGCACAGTCACCCCTTAGCATTATGGTAAATGCAGTTCATGGTAAACACTTGAGTTTTTGCTGATGTGTTTCACCAAAGTTGGTGCAGGTTAGTGCTGTGAATCTCTAGACACATGTGTTTCTGGATATTATCCTTCATCAGTAGAGATAAAAAAACGAAATTCATCTGGGGTTGCTGAGAAAGCTGCCACAATCCTCTCAGGTCTCAGTACCTCTCTCTGGCGCACAGATGCATCTCCAAAAGCTTGTCCGCTCAATGGCTCAAGGGAGCCTTTGCAAACACAAGGGGGATGGGTGCACACTGCTTAACCTCCCAGCACAGTTCACTCCATTACATATGGTACACGCAGTTCACTTTAAACGCTTACTTAAGTTTTTGATGAAGTGTCTCACCAAAGTTGGTGCAGGTTAGTGCTGTGAATCTCTAGACACATGTGTTTCTGGATATTATCCTTCATCAGTAGAGATAAAAAACGAAATTCATCTGGGGTTGCTGAGAAAGATGCCACAATCCTCTCAGGTCTCAGTACCTCTGTCTGGCGCACAGGTGCATCTCCAAAAGCTTGTCAGGTGTTTATTGTTGCCCCGTTCAATGGCAATCATTTTATCAACCACAAAAGGATGAAAAAAGGCATGTTAGAATTCAAACATAGATCCCTGGAGTGAATACATTAGTTCACTGACCCACTAGACCTAACTAGAAAACAAAAAGGAACTAAGGAAATGTTCAATAGTAACACAGTCTCCTGGATTAGGGAAACTAGGTACTGTAAATTGGTAATCAGGGAAGACAGTTGACATTGAAAGACGTTTACAAAACACTTGAGATGGGATTCTAAACATGAATCTAATTGGGAATGATATAGTGAAAACTGCAACTGATGCACTTAATGACGGCTGAGAATCGAATGTCCCTGTAAACGTGGTACTAAAGGTACACATATTACAATATGAGGTAACTTATTATGGATGCAATACAGTTTCCTTATGCACTCAATGGTAAGTCAAATGGTAGTACAAATTAGCTCCTCTACCAACAAACCTGACCTTTAATTAAAGTCAAATCTATCTTCTACTAGGAATATCCTACTTCAGTGTTGATATTTGCACACTATTCATGATACTTTGGTGAATCCAGGAAAAGTGATTCATGCAGTTGTCCATGCAAAAACCATTGCTATCTGAAATTGGTTGATATTTACTTCTGCTCCACAAAGCCATTTCTAGTGCAGCAGTAAGAAAATTACCTACTCACTCTTCATCACTAACACAACAATTGAAGATCCTGACTTGGTATATAGCCAGCAAGAGTTGTCATCTAGAGAGTGGAGGTTGGAATCATAATGTGTCACCATTTAAGGATGTGTGTTGGCCCAGATTTAGAAAGCTTATGTGCCACTTTTTTTGACACAAATGCAACACAAATCCATTTTGGTATTTTGTTTAAATGCCAATTTGTGTTGCTCTATTTAAAAAAAAAAAAAAGTAACACAAGGCAGTGCATTTCACTCTCTTGCACTCTGCAGGATATATGCAAAGAATAAAAATCCTCCCAGGATATTTTTTGTTCAGAAAAGGACCTTCTCCTGCACAGAAATATCCTTACCACAAGGCAGGCACCTTTGCACCATGGCATAAGGGTGCCTGCGTTGGTGCTATGCAGGTCAAAGTGCGCCAGCGAAGAGCGAGAGAGCAGAACTATACCATTTATTTGAAAATGTGGCACAGTTCTGCTCTCTTCCAATCACACCACGCAGCCACTTCACTTGCTGCGCTGCAGTGAGTGAAATGTTTGTTAATATGCCCCCAAGTTTTTAGGAAATGTGGGCTACGGATGAGCATTCGATAGAAAGATATATAGTCTCCATCTCCCCAGCGACCAATGCCCCTGTCGGACAGTCCTCTGGTCCCTTCTACTTTGGATAACAGATGACCTGCAGGTTAACATATCTGCATTAGATTCTCCAGATGTCAATATTTTGTACCTTAAGCTGGAGGAGATGACAAATGAAAAATGAAGTATAATGCAGGTATTAATCCTATCGGAAAGTCCCAACTAAAAGGCAATAGCAGGAAGAGAGTCTGTAAGACAATTTGCTTGGCCACACTCTATATATTTGAAGATCTTTAAAACAGAATTTAAAAATGATGAATTATTTGTCATGGAAATGTTTGTTCATCTGCTTATAGCAAATCCTGCTTAAATCGCAATGTTTTCAAAGCACCTGCTATTTTAGAAGGGCCGTCCCTTTTCGAAGACCCATGCATTTTTGTAATTCATTGAAGTTTTTATTTTATGCATTTTAAAGCTGCCTTCTAGTAAGTGGCTTATGTAATAAATTTGTAATGTATATACTGTTCTTGAGGGAAAAGTGTGCTTCCAAGTAGCCCTCTGTATGATTACAAAATATACCTGACATTGACGTCCAGGACAGAGGTTTTAAACCATACGTGGGTTGCATGTGGTGCAATTTCTAATAAAAGAAATGTATGCATTTGGATTTTTGTTCTTCTGAGTATATGTTTTACACACAACTTCACTCTGGGAGGCAGAGGACTGTGTTATTGAAACTGTTATCTCATGCTTTCATGCAACACAAAATCATTAACATAACACCCAACACCTCGTGGTCAAGGAGTATACAGTTCGAGATATGCCAGGAAAGGATGTTGGGCCCATGCTGTTTAGCCTATCTTAATAGTCATAAAGGAGCTCTTTGTAGGTACACACCTAATGTCACATGCACAGATGGTGTTGGGTCCCTCCTCTTTTCTTTGCAGGCAATAGCAACATGTTGAAAATTAATCATTTCATTTGTAAAATCCAATATTTCCAAAGAAAATCTTAAAGAATTTTGTAAATTAAAATTGATAATGATTAATTCCAAGAATTCCAAAATCTTAATATGTATGGTTTTTGAGAAGGCTCAGAATTATGACAAGTTGAGAATATGCTTAGCGCCATCTCCTTTAGAGATATGTCATATCTCTGAAACATTACCGTTAATCAAGAGGTTTACTGTTCCACTCTGACTTTGGTAGATTCACAGTTCAGTCTGTATGTAGTCATTGGGAGCATGTACTCAAATGAGCAAGTGCCCTCACCCACCCGAAGGTGTCATGCTTCATCATTTGGCATGCTCCTCATTGGGCTGGTGCTGCAATGCCCAACTGGCCCCGCGAGAGGGTGCTTTGTCGGAGATCTTTTAATCACCAGTAGGTGACTGGGGGTATGAGTGTGTTTCTAGTCAGTGGTTAGGAAGATTGGAGAAATGTGAGCAAAAATTGGGTATAGACCTCGTCATCTATCAATTTAATAGGGTCCCTGGTCTATGCCGAGGTTAAAAACAGAGTAAGAGACTATGAGACGTAATGATCCTAGTCTCTTTAATGTGAAGGTATACTTGTTAATATAAGATCTAGACAGTGTATCTAGATCTCAGTCTGTGGTCGACATGTTTCATGCCTTAATGGTGTTGAGAGATGATCACTTCGCATTTCATCAGCACCTATATATTGGCATACCTAATGTTCTGTATCCCTTTCTCAAATTCACCTCTACTTCCTACAACAAAGAGTTAGCATTCCTCGATCTGACAATATTGATGGAAGATGGACATCTAAAAACAAGAACTTTTCCAAAGCCACGGACAGGAACAGTCTACTCCTGTTTGACAGCCATCACCCTCTAGCCTGGAGGATGAATCTCCCTTTCGGTCAGTTCCTGAGATTGCAACAGAACTGCAGCAAAAGGACAACTTTTGAAAACCAATCAGATACCCTAAAAAGGAAACTACAGGATAGCTGCTACCTGAGAAAGATTGCCAACGCTGCCCTCAAAGCAGCAACCATAAGGAAGCAATCCTAGCACCATGCAAAAAAAAAAAACAAGCTTTGACGTGTGTCACTACGTTCACCCCCTCTTCCTATTTGGTGAAGAAGGCAATCAACAAGAGATGGCCAATTCTCAGCAGTGGTAATTAGCAAATTGAAATACCACTTTTCGCATTCAAGCAGACTAATAATATCCGTGACCTCGTGGTACACACCAGACCACGACAGACAGAAATAACAGAGAGTGTCACCACTACTTGGGGACCTGCCTCAGTGACAGGACATTATCCCTGAGGACGTTGCAATGTATGGAACCTGACAACCACAACTAAAGAGATAGACCTGGGCCTTAGAGAAAAATGGAAACTGTTAAAGCACACCAACTGTCAGACCAAGAATTGTATTTCCTCATTGTCTGCCCATGCGGCCTGAGATACATCGGCATGACCACAAAGTTTATCAAGACAAGAATAAGTGAACACCACAGCAATGTCAGGTGCAGCTGCCTTGCCGCCAAGGTAAGCACACACTACGTTGTGGTCTACCATACTCTGGATGACATGAACTGGATCATACTAGAAACTATACTAGGCAACAACATATCTACCAGACTCTTTGAGAAAGAACAATGGTGGGTTTTTAGGCTCAAGACTTACGCCACTGATCTCAATGATGAGATCCTGTGAGTTGAGAGTGGTCACTAAACAGTATCTCTGCTGTGCATCCAGTCACGGGTAGGGGCTGTCGCTACCAACTCCATTACTATACTGTTTGATTAAATCACCCTCATATCTCTACTTACCTAGAAATACCCACAGAAAGGCCTGCAGACATTCTAGGTTAACAACACACTGTTCTCAATCCTCTATTCACACTCCAGGTCATATAACCTTGCAAATATCTTCTGCACACTAAAAAGTGATGGTGAAAGTTCTTGTCACAACCAAGACACATACCCCTGTGCCGTCCGGTCAATGGACCCCTAACACAGGATGCTCGGTCTACATAAACATATCATGACTCAGATTGTACTGTTCACCTCCACCTTTGAGGTATATGAATTTCCCCCATTCTGGACACGCAGCACTTGGTTGTTGCACTTAATTGGATGTGTTCCTAGTATGAGCATTTGGCTGTTTCATGTAATTGAACATGGATTCGTTCACTTTGATGATTATGCTAACGTTAGCTTCATGAGTAGTCACCCCCACATAGAGAGATTAGAGACGCTTCACTAGCTTTAGGCCATAGTACATCTATGCCGGTTTTTGCATTTGACAAGGCATTTATTTATTTTCATAGTACTAGACCGTGTAACATTCACAGGGCTGTTTAATTAATTTGGACGTCCATTGTGCCATGTATAGCGACCTCTTGTTCACTTTTAGTTGCCCCCGCTTGATTCTTTCACAGCAGAGCCTTTAAAACAATACCCTGGTTGCGTAACATGTATACCTTTAAGCACCCTGCCGCTTACGTTCCCAGCGGCTCACTCGGGCATTACCCTGGGCGTCCAGGCCGGTTGCTATGCAAGGCCTCACACTGCCCAGCACACGCATTCAGAGCTTGGCACAACACGTCTCTCTCCTTGGGAGCATCAAGGGTTGATGATCACTACGTCATTGTGGCACTCTACAAGGACGCTGCACACAGGCAGCTGATCACGTAGTTTCCCCCCCTCCCCGGTGCCTTTATAACAGAGCTGGTTTCTCGATTCAGCCTCCATCGGATTTGAGGATGGGAGTAGGTTAATACGCCATAGTTCCACTAAGCACAAGTAAGTGAGCCCGGCCCTTGGGCAATGTCCATAATCTTACGCATATTTTCTGTTTATAATACTATTGAAACCCGCTCACATTGAGCCTGCAGCTCTTACTAACCGACAGACCTATACTTCAGATGCCTATCTGATGTGAGACACGTCCTCGTGTTCCAATGGGGCCATTCTGGCAATTTGGAGGGTGAGATAGCGATATATGGACTACTACCCATGAAATACCCATGGATTCCTTCAACAGCACATGCATGTTACCTTTGCTTGCAGTGATTTCACTGGCCACTAATGTGTGTATGGGTGATTTGAGCACTGGTCATCATTGTAACCACGATGTACCGTGACACGATTTTAATGGATATATACTTATAGGATGTATTTTCTTTTTTATATAGGTCACTGTTTTAACTTGAAGCATACATGCAATGAAGGGAGTGTCTTCTAAAAAATGTAATGAGTGGTGGATTGCCACATTACCCACCGGGGTGTGAGAACCCAGACATACACTTAGGTTCCTCCCCATAACAGATGATTAGGTATGCCAATATATAGATCCTGATGAAATGCCAAGTGATTGTCTCTCAATACAATTAAGGCGTAAAGCATGTCGACCACAGACTGAGATCTAGATATACTGTCTAGAGCTTACATTATCAAGTATACTTTCTCATTAAAGAGACTAGGACCATTGCGTCTCATAGTCTCTCACTCTGTTTTTAACCTCGGCATAGACCCAGAACCATATTAAGTTGATACCCTGATGAGGTTTACAGTCGATTGTAACTCACATTTCTCCAATCGTCTTGCCCACTGACTTGAAACACACTCATACCCCCAGTCCCCTACTGGCGATTAAAAGATCTCCAACAAAGCTCCCTCTTGCGGGACCATTGGGCATTGCAGCACAATCCCAATGAAGAGCACGCCCAATCATAAAGCATGCCACCTTCGGTGGGTGAGGACACTTGCTCATTTGAGTGCATGCCCCCAGTGACTATATAGAGACTCCATGGTGAATCTGCAATAGTCAGTGTGGAACAGCATACCCCCGGGTTAACGGTTCAAGATTTGAGGATACTGTATACTGGACCAGAAATCTCCTCGTCCTCCCGTTTGTAGATGATACCTCTGAAACACACACCTGGCAACATCACGTTGTTTAACAGCAGTATTGGCAGAGAACCATGGATACAACTGTGTTGACATACAAACCAAGCACTGTTGCATCCATAATGTATAGGGATGGAAAATATATTTTGGTCAGTCAGAGGGCAATTTCTGATAATAATCAAAACTGCCTCCCTTAAATAACTATTAGGCATTTCTAAGTGCAGCATGAAAACTAAAAATAGGAGTATTACCAATAAGCGAGCAAGTTAATCTAAACTGGCAACTTTCAGCATAAGATTCTACTGAAACCCCAAACTACAACTTTTAATTTCAGCTATGTAGTATGTAAGAGCTATAGACAACAGTGAGATAACACATGGCAAATAGATATAGAAAATTTTTGATGAAGTTAAATATGTTAAAAATCGGAGCTCAATTCTGCATCTCCCTTGTCTGAACTTCCATGTTAAGTCTGGAACGTTAGTTGACAGGGTGTCACCTTGAAGTAAGAAGTGTTTAAGTTGTGAGACTGTTCAGAACTATTTACCACCCGCTTTAAATGTAAAGCAGTGGCATATTTGCTAGAGCGACACCATGTTTTGCGAGCTCCATCCGCTGAGAGTCAGTGGCTCCTGGGGTAGAGGAATCCTAGTAAGAAACTGCATTTTCGGGTGGGATAGTGGACTCTGTCTCATTCTATCTTTCTGTATACTGGGTACAACATCAAAGATTACATTGCTTGAAAGCAATCCTTACTATTTACTGTACAATGTGCTTGATGTACAGTGACATTTTGTGACCACAAACCCTGCAGTTTTCAAAATGACACACTAAGCAACTGAAAAATGGCTTTCTGCTATTCACGAAATCCATTTTGTGAGTCAGACAAGGCTTTCTGGCTCGCCAAACTGGGTTTGCAACCCAATCTGATTCACAGGAGGGGGCATGAAAGGTGCATCCACTCATAATTGTGAGGCGCAATGGTGTATATCAATGATTTGCCAGTGCAATGTTGGTCACAAACCATTGATCAGTTACTGAAACCTCAAAGGAGGTGATTACTGGTTTGGAAAGCAGAAGGTGTGTGCTGAGGACACCTTGCCCTTTGACAATTATGTCGGGTGACCTCAGCAGGCTGTGATCCGGAGGAACATTGCTTGCTCTTCCTCATGTATTCCCAAACAGGAAACTTGTTTTTTAAAGCAGCTTTGAATCCTTGAAGAAACATGGGCTGCTTCAAAATAAAAATAAAAACACAGAGATGATGGTATGCTGTTCCTAGCAGGCCACCATCCCTTAGTTTATATTCAATCACAGGGGTCGTAAATAATGACCTGCCTAGTTAATATTCATGAGACAGGTTTTTGCAATTCCTGTGACAGGATATTTTGCTACATGATCTATTAGTACATAGGTTGCATCACCAAATCCGAGACAGGTCATAACAAGTTGGTGTGCATTGTGCGACCACTTTGTGTGACAAGGCAGTTGGTGTGTGAGCCCACAGGCACAAGGGCCTGTGCTAGGACTTTGCAGACCCTCTTTGAAATTTCTAGACACATCTAGTAGTACACACGCTGTCTAGATGCTGAACTCCTGCAGTCAAGGCAGTGTCAAGGCAGTGTCAAGGTGTGACTCAGAGGCACTTTGTCCAGCACCCAGACCCTTTTAGTCCAGTGATGGGCTCCTGATTGCACCAATGGGCGGACGTTAGCAGGAAGCTGGAAAGGGCTCATGGCGAACCCACAAAGGCGAGAGCAAGGGCAAATGTAGTCATAGGTATCGAAAACACAGTAACCACTGCCCTCCTGCACTTGTAGATGGTAATTTCTTTTATAAAGCCTTCCCCCAGTTCTGGTTTGGGGAGAGAAGGATTCTTGCTTTTCTCTTTCTAGGTCTTTGGACTTTAGCTGGGGGATTCCACACAGGCGCGGTTACCAGTAGCAGGACAGACCAGAAGGAGATCAGGCATAGCCCTAGCTGTGGAGGCTGGTATCCATGTGACATCAGGCAGTACATCTCTCCGGGGTATGCTACGGCAGAAAGTCTCGACGTCAAGACAATAAACGTAGAGACAAAAAGAAGTGAGGGACTGGGCAATCCTTACTGTATGTCTGTGGAAAGCAGGCATCTTCCATTTTGTGCAGGGCCAGCTTTAGGGCGGTGCGACTGGTGCGTCCACACCGGGCTCTTAACTGGAAGGGGGGGCACTGACCTCAGGAGGGGCGCTGTGTTTAGCAATAACTCACGATTTAAAAGCGCCTGAAGCAGAGTACCATGTGCGTTCTACTTTCATGCAGCAATAAAATAGTCAAGATAACTGTTGCGATTAATGTTCCTGCTAGAGAGAGAGAGAGATGGAAGTTTTGTTTAGTGGCAGTTTTGACTCGCCATAAAGTAGCGCAGAGGGTTAATATGCCTGCTGCAAAGAACAGATCTGTATTTTAAGTGGATTAGTAAAGCCAGCCTTCCTTTACCTGCGCTTTAAAACAAATGAAATGTGAGAGAGGGGCTATAGAGAGATGAGGGGCACTTTTGCAGGGTGGTAGTGAGGGCATCCGAGGAGGAGGTCATTGGGGGGTCAGATGGGGCTTGGGGCACCAAAAAGATTGTCACACTGGGTGCCATCAGTGTTAAAGCCGGCCCTGATTTTGTACTTGCCATTTTTAAGTAAAAAGATGCTTGTAAGGCACTGAGGGTAAGCCTAATGGCAGATGCACGTAAGGATATTGGGATCAATATTCTGTCTACATTTGTTGCAATATTTGCAAGTTTTTATTGCAAAACTAAATAATACAATGTATGCATTCCTCCACCGCCATCCAAACACAAAATAAGCCTGATATGTATGGGGAGGTCAATAGGCATCAACCCTTCTTGCAACTACTGCTCCTCAAAATATACACAATGCTGCCCCCCTCAAGGGCCTGGTAAGACGGAGGCTGAGAGGGCCAATCCCTTGAGCCTGTAGGGGGTCGAGACCAATTGATGGTATCTTCAGCCGTAGGGGACACGAATGGTGTCTACAAAGATCATTATATCTTCAGTTCAGGGGTTTCTTCAGATTTAGAACCCCTCAAACTGCACCAAAAGGGATATAACACAGTTGAAACTCAAACTCCAAGTCAAGGGAAATATTGGCTGGGATGCACCAGGTGGCTGAGAACTTTTATCTTGTATTTGTGGGCAACAGTTATAATAAAATAAAGCTTATTGATTAATAGATAGGGTGGTGGAAAGGTAAAGGGTTGCGAAACACCCACTTCCAGAAAGATGTCCAAGTGCAACTTCTTCTATAATTTGTACCACCTGATGTTTTTTTCACTTCGCTTCCTCCAATTTCTTTTGTTTTTTTTGTCATTATGAAATATATTTCCACACATATGTTATACAATAAGTTTCCAAACAACGAAACTTAAATATAGTACCTATATTTTCAGCAATAAGCATGACCTGTTTTTATAAAAGGCTTCACACTCCCGTTTTGCTATTTGTAACTGCTGTAAGTAAAAGGTGCTAGTAATACCCAGTTTAATGGTGCTTAATTTACTGACTTCGGAAGGATAGAAGGATGAGTTTTGTCTTTGCCAAGACTGATACTCCAAGTTACGGCAGATGACAGCAGCAAGTGTTTCAGAGCAACAGCTCATTTGATTATCTCCAAACAGAATCGGTAGGATTGCTTTATATCTTTTTATTCATATTCTGAAATGTTCTCCTTATTTGCAACAAGAGGTAATATTTATCTCCTTGCAGTGAGATTATAACTTAATTGTCACATGAATACTGTTTTTTGACTACTGAGTGCCAAATCAGGACTTTTTGTAAGTTCCTCAAACCAGTGCAAGCTCAAAAAATGCAAAGACGAGAAAAAAAATACAAAGCACTTCAGCATTTACCTGGAGGTGTTCACGTGTTAATGCCATAGACTGTTCACTCCTACCCACCTTAGGACCTGATTAGGGGTTGGAGGAATGGTGCATTTACTGCACCTGATAAAATTCGACTCCCTGGAGTTTGCAATTTATCAGATGTAATACATTTCACCTATTCTACGTTTTGGAGGAACAATATGCAGATTGTATTGCTTATATCACTGAAATCCATATGTCAAAGTAAATAGTGCACTCTTTTGCCATTTTTAATTTCGACAGGTTTGGGCGAGGACTTGATGGCACCGGTAATTGCTGGGCACGGAAATGACACGCCCTTTGCACAACTTGTTGTAAGCAGGGGTCGGAAACTCCGGCCCACTCACAATCAGGACCTTCACTGCTGCACGCCCTTAGACTTGCATACTTTTAGCGTGTATCAGAAACTATATTTTCCCGCCTAGGTGAACCCACTTAATGTGTTATCCAGTGCTTAATTGGAGCCGGTGGTCACTTATTTTTGGAGACCGGCACTTATTTGTTCATATCAGATATTTTGGAGAGCAAGAGAGAGAAAAGCACACAAACCTGAACGATGGAGGAAAAGAAGGACAGAAAAACTGTCAAGAGCCAGAAAGCAGGAACCTGCAAGAGTGAGATAAAGGGCGGGGATTGTCTGGCAGTGGGTTAAGGAGGCATGAGGTGGGTTTGAGATTGTGCAGCCTTAGTGTTCAGCTGCTGACATTTAACAGCACCGGCCGCGGGCTTCTGAGCAGAGCTTCGGGCCCCAGCACTCATTCGTTTACAAATTAGGCACTGCACTCTTATCTGAACCTTCCAAAAGTATGTATTCCCTAACACCATCGAGTATTATTCTACTAGTCCTTTAAGAATGATTTTGTAGATTCTCGCGTTATAGTTTTAGGAAACACAGCTTTCATCTGTTGGACATACAATTACAAGCAATTGCAACTCACAAAGCCCAAAAGACTATCTGGCACATGCATCAATGTTGGATTTTGCGATTTCTTAATTGCAATTTTTAAGGATTCGCAATTAAGGAATCGCAAAAGCCTATGCATGTAGAAATCGCTTAAAAAATAGCGATTTCTAAACATTCCTTAATTGCGACTCGCAAATTGCGAGTCGCAATTAAGGAATACCTCCCCATTCATTCCTATGGGCCTAGAGGCCCATAGGAATGAATGGGAAGACATTCTCAATTTGCGATTCTCAATTAGAGAATCGCAAATTGAGAATGCAATTTCAAGGTGCCAGGGTGTCAAAAGGATACCCTGTTGCACCCCTGAAATCTGCATATGAGTACATCTTGCAAACACACATGCCCCAAGGGCATGTGTGTGTAAAATGGAACTTTGAAAAATGCACGTTAGTGCATTTTTCAAAGTTTTTGCAAATTACCATGAAGTTCAACTTCATGGTAATTTGCGCCCCCTATTAGCGAAATCGCTAATTTTTTTACTTTAATGCATTTAAGGAATCTCAATTTGCGATTCCTTAAATGCAATTGCAATTTGAGAACTCACAATTAATTGCGAATTTTCAAATTGCGAGGGCCTTGACCCTTGATGCATCGCAAAAGCTAATTTTGCGATCGTAAACGGCCGATTTTTGCGAATCGCACCGTTTGCGATCGCAAAAAGCTTTGATGCATGTGCCTGTATAACCTTAAAACCATAACCCTTTTGAAGTAAATAACTGAGGACATTTTCTTTTAACTAGTGGTCTCAACCTAAATCAAAGCAGAGGAGCATTCCCAAAAGACAGTTGCTAAACTCAGCTTTCTGGTAAGTTATACCATATCGTAGACAGCTATTATGTTCTGCAAGACTGTACTTAAAGGCCCATTGAAGGCACTGTGCATTGCAAGCAGGTAAAACATTCAGTCTGCTGTTCTCGTTTTACATTATAGATTCATATATTTGAAATATCGTCTAGCATTCATGAACATTTCTTTGGAGTTGATTAGTACCTGCAACAAATCACATCTTTCTGCCAAATGACGGAATTCTAAGAAATCCTTGTGAATGGCAGCCATCTTCTTTTTACAAACAAGGGAATCAGTGTCACAGGTGCACGAGGTAACTGTGCAAAGGTGACCCTTGGCTATAGAATACCAAAGAGGGTCCCCCTTGAGCGATATTGATTTATGATGGACGAAGTTGCCCAGGTTGTTATTTCTATTGCATATTTGCCTCACTGCCTCCAATGTAGAGGCCTGAATGAATTAAAGTCGTTTACAAGTGCCAAGCATTATCACACAGCACTGCTGTGGGAGCTATGCTCATTGTGTACAGTGTTCCAATATGCCAATGAGGAGACATATTGTAGGAAACGTCTGCTAGTGCACACAGTTCACGAGCAAGGTTCCACCAAGAACTGTGAGCTCTTCTTGAGGTGCATTATTAAAGATGGGCTGCTTATCAAGGAATGGGAGGTAGGTGGTGGTTTTATATATGGCTAGATCATAGGCCTAGGAGTTGTTGTCTTGTTTAAAAGGTGTCCAGCAAAATGCCTTGGCTGGAAAGGTGCGGATTATATTGGCAAATAGTGTGACTGCTTCGTTGGTGAAAGATTTAAGAATAGGCTGTGGGGGGATGGTATCTTTGTAGGAGGTGGCATGATGTTAGTGAGGATGGCCACGAGGAGGTAAGTTGAGAGTATCCTAAAATGGATGCACTTGGAATGATGCATGGTGAGGGTAGTCTTGTGGTGAGGTTTGTTTGAAACTGCCCCCAGTGTGCTGCCTACTTTACAGTTTAACATATTCCTCTGCACATGAGGCTTGCACCTATGCTGATACTATACAGAACAGATTTGAAAAAACAAATCTTCAAAGTCACCTCATCCTATCATCAATAGATCAGTTGGTCAGAAAATAAACTACCAGCAGCGAAATTATATTAAATGTATTTGAGGAAATGATTTACTCTTTTTGTTGGACAAACCTTATGTAGGAAAAATAGTTTAAAACTATTTGGCAGTCTCAGCATTCGAGTGTGATATCTATCAATGGTGTGAGGGCTTTGATTGTGCTATCCCTGGATGATGAGTGTGGTGTGCAGTGCACAGGCAGCTGCATGCCAGTCACAGCGTGTTCAAAGTCAGCAGTGTATGTCATCCTGGGCGCACAGCGGGGATTCTGCGTGCGTTGGAACCCATGTGAGCATGAGGAGAAATGAAGACTTTAGAGAACACTGCGGCCGGCAGGACCTTGCGGCTGCTATCCTGAGGAGAATTAAAGGTTGAAACCCTGCGGACCAGTGCTCATTGTGAAGCAAGTACCTGCAAGGAGCGCTGTGTTGAGACACTTGAAGAGCCAGCTTCTTTTATGACAATGCCTGCCGCTGCTAGGATTATTGTTTAATACTGTATTTGGATTGATTATTGTTATGCTTATGTTGGCAATGTCTGCCACTGCTGGGATTAATTTTTAATGGTGTATTTATTTGAAAAAATGTTATTCTAATGCTGACGAGTTTTAAAAGTTTGTGTCGGGTGTCTGTGTTGTGAATGGGAGGTTCGCCCAAATGTTGTCTTAGCATGTAAGCTGCGCCCATTGGTCTGGAGGTGTGACCATGTTTGAGTATCTCTGTTCCTATTGTTAGACCGTGTTGTGAGTTTGGTCCTTAGTGAGGCCTGAGTGAAGGGTATCCTTGGTCCTTATGTGTGACCATGTTGTTGTTAGTTCTGTGAAGATTCCCTGTGTGTGGGAATAAGGGTTGAAAGATACCCTGTTGGAAGATGCCATGTGAGGGTGACGATGTGGGTTGAGAGACACCCAGTGTGAAGATGCCATTTGAGTGTGGCGATGTGGGTCGAGAGATGCCCTGTGAGTGGGGCGATGTGGGTTGAGAGATACCCTGGGCAAAGATGCCATGTGAGTGTAGCGGTGTGGATTGAGAGACACCTAGTGTGAAGATTCCCTGTGCGTGGGAATGGGTAAGGGTTGGAAGATACCCTTTGTGAAGATTCCCTTTGTGTGGTGATCCAGCGCTAACAATAAAAATAATTCTCCTAATATGCTTTGGTCATCCAGGTGCAATTATTTCTCTAACACACACACTATATCCATATGACGGTGGGGCCCATAACACCGCATATACATTCACTTACTCATTTGTTCCCTGGATTTCCTCCGTCATGAACCTAGGAGAAAAACGATTCGCTGGAAGGAGACGGGATACCTCTTTTATAATGTCATAATATTTCTCATTTGCTTTTAAGGTATTCCGCTCATTGGTCGATGGACCAACTAGTAGGAATCAGTTGATGGTGATTAAGACCAGCTCAATCACAATAAACTCTTTTACCATTTCATTATTAATCATTGAGCTAAAGAATCACTGAGTCATTTGTTTAAAGAATAATAAAGTTTATATAAAGTTTTAAATGCAGGAAATGAGGTTAAGCTTATTATTCAGATCATTACATTTATCATCAATATAAGAATAGTTTGAAATTGCAAGTCACTTTTATTAGACGGAAAAATGAGGTTATCATAATAAGAACTCTATAGATCAATCTATCTATCTATCTGGGTAAAAGCCTAATAATTCTAATAAACCCTATCATTAAAAGTTCTCCTAAAGCAGCATCTTTATACTCAACTGGAAAAGGAAAATAACAGCAGCAGCATCAGCTCGTCAGCATCAGCAACCGCAACTTCTCCCATCTACAGCATCTAACTCCTGCAGCATCTCCCGCAGCATTCGAACAGCATTCTATTCTCCAGCATTCTAACCTCTCCCACCAAGAGTAGGTCTTCTTATACCCTAATTCTAGCTTACAGCATAAAATGTTTCTTCTTACATGGCGCGATTCATTCTCATTGGTCAAAAACTCAGGTCCATATACATTTTAATCAAACTTCCTGGTCTTAACCAGTTCCGTGTGGAATGTCCATTCAAGCATCGTTTCCCACAGTTCATGCACTTGCTCATCCGTTTCGATCAGTCCAAATTGTATCTTTTTCTGTTACATTTTGTGTAATACAGTTCCGTCTATTGATTCAGTCAAGCTTCTCACGCTTCTTGCTGATCATCTTGGCACACATCTGCTCAGAAGGGTCACAACAGCCTTGACCATACTTTCATCTTAGCCTCTCGGCATCAGCACGTGATCATCCCTTTTCCACAGCCTCTCTCCTCTATCACATGGTCTCCCGCTCATGCGCACTCTAGTAACTCGCGGCCATTTTATATTGCTGCTCGGCAGGCCTAAGCGCACTATTTTCAAAGATAAACAAAATGTTATTAAAACAAAGAAATATAAACCCTTTCGTTTCCCTCCCGTCTTTCTACGTACCCCAATTAGGTATTACCTAGCAGAAGCAACATATAAAGCTGTCCCTTACTTACCATCGCTTTATTTTGCAACCACACGTTTTATTTAAAAGCACAAATCATGCATTTATTATTTAATTAGTACGCAAATATTATGTTATGTTAGACACGTAAACAATTATAAGTCAATTAATTTGCACACAGAATTGCGTGTTACCATTAACCCTTAACATACATTGTTGGTTATTTACTTAAACGAACATGTTTATTAATATTGTACGAAAATATTAGGAGGTTAAAATTTTTATATTTACCCTGCTCCATCAACTCCCCCCTTTGGTGATTTTTAATATCACCACAAAAAACCCAAGTTATACAATTTTCTCAGACAGCATATATCTTTTATCCGTTTGCTTTTGTTAGTTTGCAACTGTATCCCTTTCAACTTGTTTCTTCGTCTTCTTGTACATGTTCTCTTTTATTTCTTCTAACTCTATTTCACCCATTTCTCTCTCTCTTTCCTTGTTTATCATGTTTTCTTTTTCTAGCTTATTCTGCCTTCTTCTTCTCTTTATACATGTTATTGCAAGCTTCAGTACCAGTATTATTATTATTATCACTGTTGCTATTATTATAACTTCCCCTATTATTAATCCACTCATTCTTGTTAACCAATTTATTACAGAAGAAAAACCTTTACCAAGTTTTCCCCAAGCACTTTCAACCTCCAGTGGAACAAGTTCTTTGTGCAAATTTGTAATATTTGTTATATACTTCTGTATATTTTCGCTATTATCTGGAATGTAAGTGCAACAATGTTGGACTTTCAGCATTCCACAGACTCCGCCCTCTTTTGCCAAAAGAATGTCAAGGGCAAGACGATTTTGCATCACCATAGCTCTCATGGCAACCATCTCGGTATTTACCATCAAGAACCCTCCAGCAGTATCTGTAGATAAACGATCTACCACTGTGGATAATTTCCGAATTTTAAATGCATTCAAAGATATTCCCACTGCTGGTATCAATGCACCAAAAATATCACCTACTATTTCTGAAAAACTTTCCCTTTTTCTACGTGTAAAGGTATTTATCATTTTGTGTGTTCCTTTTTCTTTTCTATCCACATGAAAAATCTTTGGAAAGACCAGGCCTAAGTAGCATGACCCATACCAATGGTCCGGCAACCTATAATAAGCCCTATTCCCGCAAACATAATAAATCCCTGGAAATATTGGATCTTTTCCCCCTTTGAATCCCCATCCACCTAAAATTTGGTAATTGTCATGGCAATTGCTGGAACCCACAAAATAATTGTCATATCTTGTCTTATTTCTTCTAATGCACAACCTTCCCTGTTGGGGCCAATCCAGAGTCATAGCTGCATTTGTCTTTTTCTTGTCATGATTGTCTTCCTCAAACGCCCAAAGAGGTGTTTTTGTCTCTTCTATCACTTTTCTTTGAAATTTCACTCTTCTCTCTTCAACCATCTCTAAAAATACCTTTTCTTCCTTCTTTAACTCACAGGTAAGGTTGTACCTAATTATACTATCTAATGTTAAAATCTTATCTTCTAAAAAATATTCACCAAACGTCTTTCCCTCTTTTATTTTGTTAAGCTCGGGAACTACAGAAACTTTTGCAAAAATCTTATTTATGTCAGTGTAATAATATTCTAATCTACCTGTTTTATAAAATAAACTTGCTAAAACACTACATGTTATTCCATATGTCAAAGGGAGATGATGATAAGTCACACCCTCTGCTACAGATGCAGGCAACTGCATACAAACATAGCAATCTCTTACATCCATTGTTTCTACATACTCATATAATAATTTAGTAAAAACATTTTTTGAAAAATCTGTTATTGATTTGTCCTTATGTAATTCTGCACTACTCTTTAAAATAACTGGCTCTTGAGTGTTAGCTCCTTTTTCTTTCTCAGTGTTATTAGACATTTCTACTACAGCTAAACTAATTGGAATAGTGATTGCTAAAACCACCCATACTGTTATTAATAATCCTGTACAAAAACAGCACATCTTGCACCATCTACTTAAAAACTCACATCTACATTTTCTATCTCTAGTATTCTCCATTTTGTCTTCTAACCTTATTTATTTGTTTTCTAGAAAATTGTGTCACTACACCTCAGAAATGACTTGCTTGCCACTCTGTACTTCCAATATTTTGTCTTTGCTTGGTACTTTCTTTTAATTCTTTCTCAGAATTCTTTCTTTGTCACATCCGGTAAATTCGTCAGTTCAGTGTTTTGTCAAATCCGGTAAAACTATCTAAACTTCTTCAGGTTTGTTGCTTCAGGTTTGTTGCACTTCACTTTCTCCCATCAGGTTTCTTTGTTCTGGGTTTTCGTGAGTGTTCAATTCTTCTTTGTGACTAGTCAAAGCACGATACAACCATTCAGGCGATCTATACTTTTGATTTACCTTCTTTATTCTTTTCGTTTTCTGCAAGTGTTTTCCACCTTGTTTTTCTTGCTCTTTTTGACTTGTTATTTCATTCACTTGTTCAGCACTTTTCCCATCCAACCTTATGATTCTGTATCTTAATTTTCTTACTTCGTTGGGCCAATTGTCTCCTTTTCTTGGCCTTTTTACTTCACTTCCTTTTTCCTCTCTTTCTGTTTTCCAATTTCTTTTTCTTGTCTCTAGTTTTCATTTCTTTCTTCTCCACTTTCTTCAGACTCTGTTTCAATTCTTTCGTTATTTCCTCTTATTTTGAAACTTATAATTTCATTTTCTTCTACTTGTGGTTCTTTTCTTATCTTCCTTCGTTCACCTATTTCTGTCCCTCCTCGAGGTTCTTCCGAATTTGTGTCAGTCTCTCTATCTGCTTCTAAAATTCCCTGTTCTTGTGTTTGACTATCTGTCCCTACTGCTCCTCGGGGTTTTTCCGATTTTTCTAGCATTTTGTTTGAAACTCTCCCTTCTTCATCTATTAATATTATCTCCGAAGGAATTTTACCATAACTTGTACTTGGTTGCTCACTGTCACTATCTTCTGGCTCAGTTTCTTCTCTTATGCTTTCAAAATTCCACTTTCTTTTTAGAATTTCTTCACCTTCCGAATGTTCTGTGTCAGATTCTGAACTGGTGTCAGATATTTCCAGATGTCGACTTACAGGTCGATCTTCAAATTCTGGAACTTCAGCTATTTCTTCTATTTCCTCTTCTTCTTCTATCGTTGCACTTGTAGTTGGGTCTTCCAGATGTCGACTTACAGGTCGATCTTCAGGTTCTGGCACCCTGTTTGTTTCTTCTTCTCTTTCTGATGCTGAACTGTTATCTGATATTTCCAGATGCCGACTCACATGTCGATCTTTAGGTTCTGGAACTCTGATGGTGTGGCTGGCATGTACCCAGTGTTTCACTCCTGCACACTTGACTGCAGTGGTCGTCACCAGGATCACTTGTCGTGGTTCGTCCCAGCGAGGAACCAAACAGTTTCTTCTCCGGTGGACTTTTATTCGAACCCAATCTCCTGGATTCAAGTCGTGAGCTGGTTTTCTTTCAAGAGTGGTCGCATCCGGTCCAACCTGATGAAACACAGAACGCACCACATCAGCCAATCCTTTGCAATAATCCAGCACTAGATCATCAGTTATAGTCAGTAGCTTGTTGACAGGTACTTGTGCTTGTCTCATTGCTCGTCCCATGATTATTTCATGTGGACTGAGTCCAGTTTTCCTTTCCGGAATACTTCTGATTGTCATCAGAACTAATGGCAAAGCATCTGGCCATTTGAGTCCTGTAGCTTGACACATTTTTCCTAACCTGTTCTTGATTGTTCCATTCACTTGCTCTACTATTCCAGAAGCCTCTGGTCTGTATGCACAATGCAGTTTCTGTTTAATACTAAGTGCTTCACAAATCAGTTTAACTAATTCATTTTGGAAATGTGTTCCTCTATCTGTTTCAATCGTGACTGGAAAACCATACCTAGGAATGAATTCTCGCAGCATAAGTTTTGCTACCGTAATACTATCATTCCTTCTTGTTGGATATGCCTCCACCCAACGGGAAAACAAACAGACGACCACTAGGACATACCTCAATCTGTTGCAAGGTGGCATTTCAATAAAATCCATTTGCATTCTAGTGAAAGGACCCCTTCTCGTCCTATTCTTCCTAGACTCACTACTGTCTTCCTTCCTGGATTTAACTGTTGACAAATAAGACATCTCTGACAAAGACTCTCAGCTATGGCTCTGAATTTTGGATTATACCATGTTTGTCTAAAAAGTCTGATCATTGAATCTCTCCCAATATGGGCTTGTCCATTGTACATCCGTGCCATGTCTGAAATCATGCTATCAGGCATTACTGGTCTCTCATCCCTGTAAACCCAAACATCAGTTTCTTCATGTTTTCTACATCCTGCTTTTATCCAGGTATCTTTTTCCTCATCCTCTGCAGCTTCTTGTAACTGTCTCACCTCATCCCATGTTTCAATAGAGTTAGTAAAAAGCAAAGGACAAGAAATATGCTCTCTTTCACGACATTTATTCAAAGAAACCACATTCTTTGCACAGTACTGTGCCATTTCGTCAGCATATTTATTACCAACAGTAATGTAGTCTTCCCCATTTTTATGTGCATTGCACTTCACTACAGCGATCTGTTTAGGCAGCTGTATCGCCTCAAGCAGCTTTTTCACAAAATCTCCATTTCTGATGGGCGTTCCTGCAGACGTCAAGAAACCCCTTTGTGACCAAATCTGACCAAAATCATGCACAACCCCAAAGCCGTACTGGCTATCTGTCACAATCGTAACCCGTACATTTCTTCCCAACTTACATGCTTGAATCAGAGCTACTAATTCTGCTACTTGGGCAGACCGTACACCTTTCAGACAAGATGCTTCCAATACAGTTGCTACTGTGCAAACTGCATATGCTGCACTTAGAACTCCATCACTCGTTCTCAAACATGAGCCATCCACAAACAGAATATAATCTGATTCTTTCAAAGGCTCATCTCGTATATCAGCTCTTGGTTTTGTACAGTATTCGAGCACATTCAGACAATCGTGATCTACTTCATCCATTTCAATCACATTCTCTTCATCTGGCAATGATGTTGAAGGATTCACATTCATACATCTGTCAATGGTCACATTATCTGCACTCAAAATTACCTTTTCATACCTAGTCAGCCGACTATGTGTCATGTATTGGGTTTTCGTTCTTGTCAAAAGAATTTCCACAGAATGGGGAACATACACTCTCAATGGATACCCCATCACTATGCCTTCACTCTGTTCCAGACTCACACAAGTAGCAGCAACTGCTTTCAAACATCCAGGCAACGCTTTCGCTACAGGGTCTAAAACAGCTGAAAAATATGCAATTGGTCTTTTCATAGTTCCATGTCTCTGCACCAAAACTGAAAATGCACATCCATCTCTTTCACTGCAATACAGCTCAAAATCTTTCTCATAGTCAGGCATTCCCAATGCTGGAGCCTCACACAATTTCTTTTTCAACTCTCTGAATGCTTTCATTTCTTCATCATTCATTTCAAAAGGATCTTTAACATCCTTCTTTGTCAGTTTCTGCAATGGTTTAGCAATCAGTGAAAAACCGCTTATCCATTGTCGACAATATCCAACCATTCCCAAAAACATTCTTACCTCTCTTTGTGTCATTGGAGCTCTCATTCCTTGAATCATTTTTATTCTTTCTGTTGTTACCTTTCGCACTCCTTTCTCAATTTTATGCCCTAAATACTGGACTTCTTGTTGACAAAACTGCAATTTTGAAGGGGACACTTTATGTCCTCTTTTTGCTAAATGATTCAGCAAAGCAATTGTATCATTGACACATGCTTCTTTCGTTTTTGATGCCACCAGTAGGTCATCAATATACTGAACCATTACTGACTTTTCTGGCATTCTTAAATCTTCCAATGATTTCTTTAGGATCTGATTAAAGATTGAGGGACTTTCTGTGTACCCTTGAGGAATTCGGCACCATGCCAAAATACGCTCTCCAAACCTAAACGCAAATAATGGCTGGCTATCTGGATGCAATGGAATAGAGAAAAATGCATGACATAAATCAATTACTGTGTACCATTCTGCTTCACGTGGAATTTGGTATAGAATCACAGCAGGGTTCGGTACTATTGGGCAACAAGGCACAACAATTTTGTTTACCTTTCTCAAATCCTGTACAATTCTATATGTTCCGTTTGGCTTTTTCAGTCCCATTATTGGCGAATTACATGGACTGCTCATGATTTCTTTTAGAATCCCTTGTTCAATCATTTTATTTATTACTGGCGTTATTCCTTCAATTATTTCTGGAGTCAATTTATACTGGGGCGTATTTGGGTAACTCGTTCCTTCTTTTACTGTTATTTTAACGGGATCTACTCCTTTCATTAATCCTACATCTTCTCCTGTAAAGTCCCACACTTCTTCTTTCACTGTTCTTTTCAATTCAATTGGGATTTTCTCTGCATCAAATACAGGAAACAAACCATTTACTTCTGGTTCTAAATTCACCATTGTCATTTTATACAGCACATCTTCATCTGGAGTCTGAAATGCAATTCCGTCTGGAGTACAATAAATTGTGCAGTTCATTTTGCACAATAAATCGCGTCCTAAAAGGTTCACGGGACTACAATCACATACCACAAATCGGTGCATTTCACTAAATGGACCAATTCTTACCTTTACTAATTTAGTAAGAGGCGTTTTAATTTGCTGATTGGAAACTCCAACCACTTGGATATGTTCACCTGAGAGAGGAAGGTTTGGAATTTCCACTGACCTAACAGTAGAACGGGTAGCTCCAGTGTCAACAAGGAATGTTACATTTGCACCATTCACTTCTCCATCCACAAATGGACCAGACTGATCTACCTCTAGAGTTGCGCCAAGCACGCACTCTTCCCTCTCTCTTAGGCACCGTCATGAACTTTCATCCGTGTCATCCTCATCCTGTCGTAACAAATATTGAGAAATTGCAGCTGCACGCGGCAACTGTGTTACCTGTTCTCCTCCGTAGAATCCTGTTTCTGCACTGTATTTCTGTTGGTTAACACTCTTGGGAAGTGGTGGTTGTGGCACCTGACCTTGTTGAGTAACTACCTCACTCTGCACCTGTGAATTTAATGATTGATTTTCCACATTAGGTTTTGGAGGAAATTTACACTCGTTTCTCCAATGTCCTAGCTTTCCGCAGTTGTGGCATGGCCACTTTTTCTTTGCCTCATCTATGCTCATTTGTCCTTTTCCTTTACCTATATTAGGTCGGGATTTAAACTGTCCTGTTTCACTACTAGTATTACTCAATTGAGCTTCTTGCTTCTCTGCAACTTTCACCTGTGCCCACATGGCCTTTTCTTTCAATTTACGCTGTTTACTCTCAATTTCATCACTGCAATACTTAGCATATCTCAAAACTTCGTCCACTGTGCTATTCTGCCAACCAATCAAGTGCTGCTTAATCATTTCACTTATCTCTGGTTTTAATCCATACACAAACCTATATACAAAATGACTCATGTCTTTCTCACTTAGTGTCTCATAACCACTATACTGTTTGAAAACCAACAACAATCTCTCATAGTAGGCGTGCACTGACTCTTTGCTTTCCTGCGTTGTTCTGTCTATTTTTACCCAATCTGTTTCTTTTGGTGGAATCTTATTTTTCAAAAAGGTAACTACTTGGTCATACTTCCTCATCACTTCTGGACCTGGCGCTCCTGTTTTAGCATCCCTTGGATATTCTACAGTTGGCCAATCAATGGTAATCTTACATTCTGTCCACAAATCAGCTGGCACTACTATATCAAACAATCCATCTAGATCTATCCACAGCACTTTTGACACCTTAACAAATCTTTCCACTTGTCTGTACCATTCTACTGGTTTCTCTCTCAATTTGGGAAAGTCATTTGTAAATGACAGTATATCCTGTCTGGTCCACGGAACATGCACATAACTACCACCTGGTGTTTCTCTCATCGGGTATTCCCTAGCGACTGGTTCTTTATCTGTTACTGCAAACGCCAAGGATGCTTTATCTGTTGTTTTCTCATTCCTCTTTGACCATCTATTTCTCCATCTATCCACATCACCCCATTTTCTCAATAAAACAATCAGCTCTTTTATTTGGGTCAGTCTTCCTGATGTGTTCAAATTCTCTATGTCTTTCTCACAAAAATCTACTCTGTACGGTTTCTGCAACGTCCTCACTTTCACAAATTCTACTCCTAGTTCACTTGCGATCTCTTCCAATTTGTCATGTAAATTTCTAGCTCTCCAAGTAAGACTCTTGCACAAAAACATAATCTCATCATCCTGATAATTTTTTAGTTTTTCTGTTCCAATTGTTCCCAAAATCAACTCTTCCATGTCTATTTTCAATCTAATTACATCTAATGGTTTTTCTTCCGGTTCTTTTGCTTTTAGCGCTTTCATCCATTCGTTTAACTCTTCTGGAGTCGGACCTACAGGCGTACTATTTAATTCTATCCAATCACTGCTTCTTTCTGGTGTTCCTGATGCGGACTCTGTCACCATAGGCATTCTCCTAATCTCATTCTCATTTATCGTCAAATTTGTAGGTGGGCTTGGTCTACACGTACTAGCCAAATTGTGTGCCCCTTCATTATTCAGTTCCATCCCTTCTCTTTTTCTTTGCAAATGTGAATTCATGGGAATCACTAAAGAATGTTCATTAATTTTCTGATTCTCAAAAATTGGCATTACTGGACCTATAGTTACTGGTACAGTTACAGCTTCCATATTCTTTGTCAATTCTCTTATTTTCTCAGTCAATTCTTTTGTCGTTTTTGCTAATTCAGTTGCATTGTCACTTTCTGTCTCTTCATTTTGTGAAGTTTTAAATGTTTCTTGTGACCTATTTATTTCATTTCTTCGTTCGGGTTTTTTATTCCTCCCAGTTTCCATTGGCGGTGCATTAGGTGTCACCACCGCAGAAGTCTGTTGGTATGGAGGTGGGTTTCTGTTTAAAATATCTTCCAGCAATTCGTCATCTGTTTCACTACCACCATACACATACTTTTCTACCACTACATGTTTCTTTTTCTCGGTACACTTTCTCTTTGCTTCTTCCTCAACTGCAAAAGCTGGAAACAAACCTCCTGTCATGTTAGCATATCTCCAACGCTTTACTCTGTCCTCATGATTTATTCCCCACAACCTTCCAGGCAAAAACTCATGATTCTTTAATCCTCTGGATCTCTCTCGCTCATACATCTCATCTTCCCATTCCGTTAAAGCTTCAAACTGTGTCGGTCTAGGTCTAGGTTCTAACATTACCATCTTTTCTCTCAAGTTCCGTAGTACAGCTACATTAAATGAACCATTCTCAGGGAAAGCCAATGCTCCATCATTCTTGGTATATTTTGTCCAATTTTCTAACCATATGCATGTATGATATCCATATTTCAGCATCATATGTGAAGCTGGTGATTTCGGCGGAGGAATTATTTGTCCCTCTCTAGTCACTACCTTTTTGTCTTTCTTAAAGAAGTTCTTAACTTTCGACATCCATGACGTTTTCTCTTTTCCATACTCATAGTACGACATGATTCACAACCTTTTTCTCCTTAAACGATCCGCAATTCAACACTGTTCCCTATGCGTTATTTCAACCAATACTAGCGCGACTCACACCAACACTCCAATCACAAACTTCCACGTCACTAGGCTATTCAACCAATCCTTGTGCGACTCACACCAAAGCTCCAATCAGAGCGATTTCTGTCTACGGCGCACTGTCCAATTCCAGCGCAGCTTTTGTCTACGTCAGTCCTGCTCTTGGCCCCTCCTTTACAAAATTTATCGGCAATTTCTTTTTCAACAATTTTTGTTAGTTACAACATTTTAACCACATTTCCATTGTCTGATTCGCTTAAACCGAAAAGATAGCTTTGACCATTTACACAAGAATTCTGTATTTTCCAGTAGGCAGCGCTTACCTCTACCCTACCACAGAATTTTCAGTTTCACCGATAAAGTAGCACTTTCCTCTACCTTACCCTTCTTTCAAGCAATCAGTAAACCCGTTTCTCTGGGGATAAAACACATGTGGAGACTATACTGCTCCTGAGAATTAAGGCCAGAGTTTCACAAGAAAACCGATCACTATTTCACTTACACACCTTTTATACACAAAATGTCCCTATCATAACACAACCTGTGTTATTACCAAAAATGAACTCAGACAGTGTAAAATTCCATGTGACTTCTCTTGCCACACGTGTTCCACTTCCTACTTCCCGGAAGCGTGAAAACTTACATATAACATAACGCGACTCAACAAAAAGTGTTAGACATGAACTTATCAATAATCTATAATCAAAAATCAATAATCACCAAACTAATCTATAGTAACCATAACTCTGCTACCAAGAAATCTGATCCAGCGCTAACAATAAAAATAATTCTCCTAATATGCTTTGGTCATCCAGGTGCAATTATTTCTCTAACACACACACTATATCCATATGACGGTGGGGCCCATAACACCGCATATACATTCACTTACTCATTTGTTCCCTGGATTTCCTCCGTCATGAACCTAGGAGAAAAACGATTCGCTGGAAGGAGACGGGATACCTCTTTTATAATGTCATAATATTTCTCATTTGCTTTTAAGGTATTCCGCTCATTGGTCGATGGACCAACTAGTAGGAATCAGTTGATGGTGATTAAGACCAGCTCAATCACAATAAACTCTTTTACCATTTCATTATTAATCATTGAGCTAAAGAATCACTGAGTCATTTGTTTAAAGAATAATAAAGTTTATATAAAGTTTTAAATGCAGGAAATGAGGTTAAGCTTATTATTCAGATCATTACATTTATCATCAATATAAGAATAGTTTGAAATTGCAAGGCACTTTTATTAGACGGAAAAATGAGGTTATCATAATAAGAACTCTATAGATCAATCTATCTATCTATCTGGGTAAAAGCCTAATAATTCTAATAAACCCTATCATTAAAAGTTCTCCTAAAGCAGCATCTTTATACTCAACTGGAAAAAGGAAAATAACAGCAGCAGCATCAGCTCGTCAGCATCAGCAACCGCAACTTCTCCCATCTACAGCATCTAACTCCTGCAGCATCTCCCGCAGCATTCGAACAGCATTCTATTCTCCAGCATTCTAACCCCTCCCACCAAGAGTAGGTCTTCTTATACCCTAATTCTAGCTTACAGCATAAAATGTTTCTTCTTACATGGCGCGATTCATTCTCATTGGTCAAAAACTCAGGTCCATATACATTTTAATCAAACTTCCTGGTCTTAACCAGTTCCGTGTGGAATGTCCATGCAAGCATCGTTTCCCACAGTTCATGCACTTGCTCATCCGTTTCGATCAGTCCAAATTGTATCTTTTTCTGTTACATTTTGTGTAATACAGTTCCGTCTATTGATTCAGTCAGGCTTCTCACGCTTCTTGCTGATCATCTTGGCACACATCTGCTCAGAAGGGTCACAACAGCCTTGACCATACTTTCATCTTAGCCTCTCGGCATCAGCACGTGATCATCCCTTTTCCACAGCCTCTCTCCTCTATCACATGGTCTCCCGCTCATGCGCACTCTAGTAACTCGCGGCCATTTTATATTGCTGCTCGGCAGGCCTAAGCGCACTATTTTCAAAGATAAACAAAATGTTATTAAAACAAAGAAATATAAACCCTTTCGTTTCCCTCCCGTCTTTCTACGTACCCCAATTAGGTATTACCTAGCAGAAGCAACATATAAAGCTGTCCCTTACTTACCATCGCTTTATTTTGCAACCACACGTTTTATTTAAAAGCACAAATCATGCATTTATTATTTAATTAGTACGCAAATATTATGTTATGTTAGACACGTAAACAATTATAAGTCAATTAATTTGCACACAGAATTGCGTGTTACCATTAACCCTTAACATACATTGTTGGTTATTTACTTAAACGAACATGTTTATTAATATTGTACGAAAATATTAGGAGGTTAAAATTTTTATATTTACCCTGCTCCATCAGTGGGAATGTGTATGGGTTTGGGGAGATACATTTTGTGAAGATTCTTGAGGAATGTTGCAGGGGTACGTGCGTTGCATCCCATTTTGTTGTTAGTTCTGCATTGTATTTGTGCAGAGAATGCAGAAGGATGTTGTGTGGTTGCACCCCTATTTGCTGTTAACCTTTCTTTAGGGGGTACGTTTTAGCTTTATGCACTTTATGCAGTATTTCCATCTTGCATATGTTTCTATTGTTCTAAGTATTGATGTATGTGTTGTTTCCAACTTGCATGTTTGTCCAAGTATTATCGTTATGCCCATCTTGCATCTGTTGATATTTCTTTTGTTCTCTAAAGGGGGAAGATGTGTTGTATCCTGTGTATTCTGCATTGCATTCTTCCCTAGTGCTCTGCTCCTTGCTGCTCAGCCTCTGTGTGAGGTCATTTAGAATGTTGAGAGTGTTTGTGCTTGGATGAGTGAAGAGTTGGAGTGAGTGGGCTGAGCATCAGCTGCTCCAGGTTGGGCGTACATAACAGCTTACTTACCATCTTACCAGTTACCTGGAACTGACTGTAATTGAGTCTTAATAAACCGCTTCTTATAACTTACACTACTGGCTACTAGATTACCTGGCTACAAGCACTTCATTTCGTTTACAACAGTGTGTATGTATGTGTTGGACCTGGCCCTATTTGCAGAGTTATACCTAAACTTTTTTCCTTCTTCCTCCTATTTTTCTGACCTTCTTTTATTTGACTTTAGGACTCTTGGCACTTTACCACTGCTAATCAGTGCTAAAGTTCATGTGCTCTCACTCCTAAAACATGGTACGATTGGTCTACACATGTTTGGCATATTTAATTTACTTGTAAGTCCCTTGTTCCATGGTGTCCCATATACCCAGGGCCTGTAAATTAAATGCTACTAGTAGGCCTGCAGCGCTGCTTGCGTCACCCACAGAAGTAGCCTTTCTAACCTATTTCAGGCCTGCCACTACAGTACCTGCGTGCGCAGAGCACTGCCACATTGACTTGGCATTTAAATTACTTGCCAAGCCTTAAACTCCCCTTTTACTACATATAGGTCACCCCTAACATAGGCCCTAGGTAGCCCTATGGGCAGGGTACTGTGTATGTAAAAGGCAGGACATGTGCCTTTATTGTGTGGCATGTCCCGGTAGTGACAAACAGCCTATTGGGTTTCTTACTGCTGTGAGGCC
Source organism: Calotriton arnoldi (assembly GCA_963921515.1). Taxonomy (NCBI): domain Eukaryota; kingdom Metazoa; phylum Chordata; class Amphibia; order Caudata; family Salamandridae; genus Calotriton; species Calotriton arnoldi. The sequence goes on from CAWUFW010008302.1 coordinate 667,327, forward strand.
TACTCCTCGCATAGGCTAGCATTGGGAATTCCCTTATAGGTACTTAAGTGGTAATTCCTGATCTGAAAGGAGTAGCATTGCCATGTTTGGTATGTTTGGAATAGTGGTGATAAATCCTGCTTACTGGTGTAATTGGCTTTTTCATTACTATTTTAGAAATTTCACTTTTAGAAAGTAGGCACTTCTCTGTGTTTATGACTCTATGTGCTTTACACCCTCACTTCAATCCACATCTGGACCTGGTTGACAGCTACACTTTGTGCATACTTTCCAGACAGCCATCACACAGGGAGGTTTGGGTGTAACAGGGTTGCATCTGCATTCATCTGCATACTGATGGTCTTCCTGGGCTGGAAGAGAGGGAGGTGGGGCACACTTACATTTTTATAGGCTGTGTCTTGACCTCACACAAAGGGCTGATTTACCCTCTACTGTACGTCCGGAGTCAGGGCTGGATTGAAAAGGGGTGTTGTGCACTTCTAAAGGTTCTTTTGAAGTTCCCCCTAGATCAGAGACATTTTTGGTATAAGTACAGGGGCACTCACCCTATGTTTTTAGACACTGCTTGGATTTGTAAACAGACGCAGCTGGCTCTACATACTGCACCAGAGGATTGCTGTGCTGCCAGGAAGATCACCACTTGGACTACTTTGCTTTTTTGTGCTGATCTGCTTGTCTGCTTAGCTGCTAGAGAGACTGCCCCTTTGCTGAGGAAACCAGTGTGCTGGCCTGCTGCCTGCCTCCCTGCTTTCGTGCCCCCGTTGTTCTTCTGGGATCGGTGACTGTCCAGAACCGGCCGCTCAAGTCACCTGAAACTAGCGTGTTGTGAGCACTTCATTGGGCATTTGATTTTTCCGAAGGTAAAGAGCGTGGTGAGCACTTTATGTCATTTTTCCTCACCGCATATAGCAGCAATGCCCTTGTCATCTGCAGTACAGTCCCCGCAGTTGAGAGGACTGTGACGGACAACCTGATAAGGAACAGTGCTGCCCATTGGTACCAACTATCTCACTAAAAAGACCGGGGCCAGCTGTGCAAGATCCCCCCAGTGGAGCCCCTTCTGCGAGGAAGCCTTGACGCCGAAACTGACGCCGCCACTGGCTGCCGACAGCCTCCTTAGCATGGCCCCCTCTGCCATGAGAGACATGGAGAGCAGGGCTCGACGGCCTGAGTGAAGAGGAGTGACCGAGAGCAGCCTCCCGTGCAGGATTTCCCAGTGGTGCTGACAGCTGGGCTCTGCAAAAAAAAAGGTGAGGAGCCGTGTGAGGGCTCCCCCAGCATCCTGCAGTGTGTCGGCACTAGCAGTGGTCCAAGAGGCCATGAAGGGCTCTGGACGCACTGCCTGCCAGAGTGGCTCACCTGTTTTCAGCAGTTTTGTTCCCTTTGTGAGGCTGAGTTTTGGTGGCTGCACCGCGCAGTCGCGGGCAGCAGCCTGGGTACAAATCCACATGGGGGGCCAAGCGAGATTGCCTCGCAGCAGTAGGCAGTATGTACCCCCCGTGTTGGCACATACCTTGGGGGGACTTGAATGTCGTGTTGATGGCCGTAAAGGCTGAGTCCTTGACAGAGGCCCCCCTAGGAATTTGCTCTATGTGGACATCCAGAAATTACCGTAATAACTGTCGTATGTGCGCATGTGTTCCTGTTTCCTACGTTTGGGGTTTAGCTACTGTATAACCCACAAAAGAAGCGCAGATGCGCTGTGACCTAGGCATTATGGTGATGTATGGCACTGCATGTGTTATGGTCTCATAATTTACTGCATTTGATGCTCTGATATGGATGTCTGTCATTTTACCTTGCACTGACAGGATAACCTAATATGCATTGTAATGTTTTTCATGATGCTTGCAGTGTATAAGCTTTTTGTTCACGTTTTGCACTCATTGTGAGGCTTGACCATTGCCTGTTTGGCAAAGTAATTATTGGTTTATGTCGTTTTAGTCTTATGCTGTATACTTGTCTATTTTCATATAATATTGTGTGGAGTCTCTTTTGTGGTGTATTTATTGTGTTACTGGTGTGAGTGTGTTTCGCAAACGCTTGACACATTGCCTCTCTTGGATAAGCCTGACTGCTCTTGCCAAGCAACCAAGGAAGTAGGCACAGGTTATCTTTGGTGTGTAACTTACTTGCCTTGACTAGAGTGGTGGGTTCTGCCTGGCTTAGGTGCATACCCTAGCCAACCAGAAACCTAATTTCTAACAGTATGTGTGCATGTCTTATTTTTATAGCGTGAACCTGGCCGAAGTGGAATGCTGTACATGGTCAAAGCAAAGACAAGCATAACGTCAACGAGTAATAAGAGAGGAAGCTGTATTGTGGACGGTTAATGCACTGTGCTGTAGTGCTTTTTAAAGAGGTGAGATTTGGATTCGCCCTTGATGGCTTCGGGATGTTGTTTCAGATCCTGTGTGCATAGCTGGGAAAAGCCTGCTGTCTTGTTTTTTTTTCTTCTTCTTTTTTATACTTGGTCTGCAGTCTGATGATGTCCTGGCTGTGGGCATACTGAGAACCACCAGAGATGGTGAGCTTGCCTACAAGATAAGCGAAGGGGCTGGTCGTGATGGCTTTGTAGATTATGCAGCTAGTTTTGAAGATGGTGCGAGCTGTCAAGGGAAGCCAATAGAGTTCCACCAGGATGGGGGTAATGTGATCCTATTTGTTCAGACCCTGGATGAGACATGCTACAGCATGTATGGTGCTCCTAGGGAGTGCCATGTTTGTGTCTCTAAGGACATGGATTAGGGCATTACCACCATCCAGATGAATGAGTATGAGGGCCTGAACAGCGGCTCTGAAGTCACTTTCTGAAAGAAACTATTTGACTTTCTTTAGACGAAAGACCTGAGTATCAGGCCATCTTTGTTTTGTTTGGCAATGTATTCCTTGAGGGTGAGGTTAGTGTCTAGGGTGAATCAAAGTGACCTGGTATTTGGGGAAAGTTGGGGTTTGAAACTTTCAAGGTTCATGTTATTGAGCCAGATTTGTACTGTATCTTTATTGTTGATCTTGGAAAATAAGAGGAATTCTGTCTTGGTTGGGTTGAGCTTCAGGCACTGGGCATCCAGGTCAGGATGATATGCAAGCAGTGTTTGAAGCATTAGTTGTCTGAAGAAGAGGAGACTTTCAAGCAGAGTTGTGTATCATTGGCATATTAGTGAATCTTGATGCTGTTTTCTATGAGCAGAGCACCAAGTGACTCTAAGTAAATGCTGAAATTGACAACAGACGATATGGAACCATGGGGGACTCCCCACATGATAGAGATCTTTTGTGACCTGGAGATGTGCTTGTGAACAAACTGGTGTTGTTTGGAAAGGTAGGAGGAAAATCAGTGAAGAACATTGCTGGTGAATCTCATTCAAGACTCCTGAGTACTATGAGGGTGGGGTGGTTGTGTCGAAGGCAGATGAAAGGTCCAGCAATATCAGGAGACAGGGTTCATCTTCATTGGTGGTCAAGAGGGCATTGTCTACGATATGTAAGGTAGCGGTCTCTGTGCTGCACATGATCCACTTAAGCTAGCTGCATCATTTATAAAGCCATCATGACCAGCACCCCTGCTTTTGTTACAGATAAGCTCAACATGTCTAGGGTTCTCTGCACAACCGTAGCCTTGACACCATCAGACTGCAGACTAAGAAGTATCAAAAGAAATAAACAATGTATCAGGCCTTTTCCATCTATGCACCCAGGATTTGGAACATCATCCCAACCCCAACTCTGCTCCAATGAGTTGAAGACACACCTCTTTAAAGAACACTACATCAGAATTAATTTACAGTCCACAAACACACTACCTCTTCTATCCTTCATTGACTTTATGCTTGTCTTTGACCCTGTGTAGTGCATTACTGCCCTTTGGCTAGGTTTACACTGCAGTACATACATACATACATACATTAGTGCATATATACATACATATAGTATGTTAATGCCTGTAGGCAGGTGTTTTATTAGATGGAATCTCACAAAATACCATGATAGGCTTGGTTTTTTTGTGTTGGTTACACCCTCTAAGAAAATGCAGAGCTTGTAGAATTTGAAATATGATAATTTTTGTTAAGCCTTTTTGGAAGCCTATTGAAATCTTGTACATTTTGGTAATTTTATGATTGTAATTCTGATGGTTGTCTTGTGAGAAAGCTTATGCTTAATACAGTAGGCTTGAATTGGTGATGGTTGCAATGTCAATGATAAAGGCTATATGGCCCTGATTGCTTCACTGTTAAAAATTATGTCACCCGCTAAAGAGCTGAGCTGTGTATTATGAAAAGTTAAGACAAAGGAAGTAGGCCTGACTTATTTATTATGAAAAGCATATGAGTGAGACGCTGGCCTGGTATATTATTCCCTCTAATGTAAGTGGGCACCTGGCACCAGTCCAGACAACCCTTATGGTGATTTAAGAGGTCTTAGACAACCTTAGAAAGCTCTCTAAGTGGTAGCTGTGGAGAGCAGCCTTCAGGCTTAGTCCAGAAGGAGTGTAAAGCAGCTTGTTTTACCAGAATGCAATCTTATCGTATAGATTAAGTGAAATAGAACCACACAGGGTATTTATAAAAGTATGTATTTATTATATAATACTCTCTAACACATTTAGATATCTCCTACTCGGAGATACTCTCAATGCACACAATACTTTGCAAAGAAACACGGTAAATAGCACAGAATACACAGTGGGCCCCAGGAGGGGACCAAACCATATACTAAGAAAGTGGTATAAGAACCACGACTCGGGACAAGACAGTGTCGAGAGGACGTAGAAGTGCTGGGGACCCAAGGAACCACCCCAGGTGAGTAGATAGGGACCCCACGGAGAGCGTGTGCAGTGTGGCAACACGACCGCGTGCTCTGTACAACTCTACGGGTAAGTCGCGGTTGGATGTTTAAAGATTAAGGACCCTTCCAAGTGGACCCTGAAAAAACCCTCTGGAGGCCAGAAGTTTGGAGAGCCACCCCACCCGTGGATACTCTACCACCCATGTTACCTTCATCAGGGAAGCCGGGTGCATAGGTGTGAAGTGGTGTCGGAAACCGCCGTCGAACCCAATGGAGGACATCAGGAAAGGGCCGCTACTGAAGAAGGAGAAAGTGTCTGGTGGAATCCAAAGGAGGATTCGAGATGAGAGGTACCTCAATCAGAGGGGACCAGGAGACTTGGAAGACGAATGCCCTCAGATGTCGGGTGTTGCAGGATGGATGATGATGACCTTGACTCTGCAGCTGTGAGGACCAGGCAATGCTGAGGAAGACCAGGAGCCATGCACAAGCTGTCCCACGTCGGAAGTCGAGTGTTGAGGGGTAGGTGTCCGGCAGGAGCACCAACAAGCCTTTGCAAATGTAACCAATGCAGAAGTCGAAGAAGGTGCAATGTCGGGACCAGCATGGTCCAGCGGACTCGCCACAAGCAGAGGAGTCAGGGCAGGCCCGAGCAATCAGGGGAGCCCAAAAGAAACAAAGGTGACCCTCACATGAACCCACAGGCCGGAGGCACTGGAGTCGCGAGAGGACTTCAAGCAGCTTACCAAAATATGCAGGCCACGATGCACACAATGCGGTGTGGCGGAAGATTCTAGTCACTGGAGGTGCTCGAGGTTGGGGCTACTTGGAGCTCGAAAATCTTCTTGAAAGGAAGCCAACAAGCCTTTGCTACTGCAAGTTGATGAGGTGCAAGGGGTTCGGTTATTGCAACCCTCACGAGGGATACTGGCCTCAAACTTGGTGAGAGGGCAGGGCAGGCCTCAGGAGCTGTGGAAAACCACCACCTGTGTTGCAGAATCGTGGGGAGTCCAGAGGAGCCCAGGATCAGCAGACCGGTCGACTTAGTTGCGGTGCCCGCAAATGCAAGGGAGTGACTCCTTCACTCCAAGGGAGATTCCTTCAGGTGTCTTTGATGCCCACAGGCCTTGGAAGGTTCCTGTATGGTGCACAGGCACAGACGTTGCAGCAGACTGGAAGGGAGATGAAGTTGAGCCCAAATGAAGTCCAGCAAAGTCCATAGTGCCCAGACGGTAGAAGAAGTGGTGTCTGATCTGAATCTTGTCCCACGACCAATCTAGGGACCCACCCACAGGTAAGCCCTTAACTACCCTCAGGAAAGGGTTGGGACGATTCAGGGGACCCTCCAGGGGAGGGTCTGGACAGGGGGCAGGTTACTCCCATGTTCTTTGTCCAGTTTCGCGCCAGAGCGGAAGCCAACTTCTCCCAGAGCTGGTTTCAACTGGACTATGCATGGGGACAACAAATGTGCCCCTCATGCAGACTGAGTGGCGCTGGCAAGCGCACCCACCCTGCCCCAATACACTAAATCCTTTCTGGGAGGTGGTCACACCTCCCTGTGACAGGATGCCTATTGTTCTGCCTTCCCCTGCTCGTACTTGGCTCAGCAGCAGGAGGGCAGAATCGTGTCTCTGGTCGGCAGCAACCATTTTGTGTTGTCCGGGTCAAGAAGGCTGGTACCGGGAACACTGAGAGAACTAACGGAGGGCTCTTCCAGTGCTTGGAATCATACCTCCCACACCGTTTACGGTGTTGGGGTATGATTCCAACATGTTTGATACCAAACATGATAGGATTCGTGCAGCGGTTTTCGAGATGGTCATCGTGTAATTACACAGTGCCCCTCTATATAGTATATGGCTGCTTCACTTACAACCCGGTAGAATGGACTCCGTAAGCTGTAGGGGTGTCCTGCTCATGCACACACCCTGCCTCCAGGATTGATAAGGCCTTCTATAGGGGTGACTTATAGGTTTTAAGTGCAGTGACCCTAGATAGAGGAAATCTATATCTTTAGTAAGTGGTGCTAGCACCAGCTTACACAGGCTGTAATGGCAGGCCTGTAGTTCCATTTTGAATGGTCTCCCATGTGTGGCATAGTGCATGCTTCAGCCCATGGGGGACCTCTGGGGTACCTATGCCCTGGGTACCTTAGTACCATATACTAGGGACTGATAAGGGTACCCCAGTATCCAATATGGGATGTACCTAAGTACTGAACATAACAATTTAAGGGAGAAAGCAGATAGACTGTGGTCCTGATTAGCAGGATCCCAGTCAGACTAGTCAGTAACAACTTAGCACCAGGCAAAAAGTGGGGGTAGCCATAAAAGCAGATCCTACTTTCCTGCGATATGTAAAGGCCGTAAAGGATGGATATTCACTAAACTGTTGTAAAGGCATTAGACAGGTACTTTGTTGCATGGAACCTCACAGATAACCAAAGTAGGCAAGAGTTTTGGTGAAAATTTGCACCATGAGAAACCTTGTTAGGTCCTCTTTAGAGACGTTGTATATTATTTTCTCAGATGTAATTCTATACATGTTTGCAATTTTTGGCTAGTATTACCTATGCAGGTAATATGGTACTTTATAGGACAGCTAAAGCTGGTCTGACTACTTTCACTATATGCTGGGCTCCTGTATTTAAATAATACATAGAAATACATATATTTACATGCAGAAACGGACTTTGGGTCAGCCTACTTTATTAGTTGACCTGTACAAGTGTCATTCACATTTATGTACCACCTGTGACAACATTCATCAAGGGGAATGGGTCAACACATTTCAGCCATTGGCTCTATTGTAAATGTCACATTCTCCTGAAACTGAGTACACGTCAGTGCCAAGGTTGGTGGGCAAGACCTTGGTTTCCATTTTCTCTTTTTGAAGGACTTTGTTTTCTTCTCCTTTTCTTTATTTCAGTATTTTGTGTTTTTTTACGGTCCCCATACAGTGTTTTCAGCCTACTTGTTTGTGGCTCATTTCCTCACCAGGGCTCCACAACCTTCGAGGCCACTACTTCTAAACTGGTGGCCATATTAAAATGTGAATGCATATAGTGCATCACTGTTTTGATGTTCCACAAAGACGCCCATATTTAGAATAAACAAATTGACAAGCTTGGATTGGTATAACAATGATACAATATACACAGTAGGAAATGTAACAAAGCCGTTGGGTATAGGAACATGGGGCCAAATGCACAAAGTTATTTTGGGGTCACAAAGTTTGTGATTCACAAAATCACAGGGTTTGCAATCACAAAATGCCCGTTTAAAATGATATTACCACCTTTTGTGATTCATTAATATGTTGCCAAATCGCAAAATGGGTTTAGAAAAGCATTAAAAAAATCTCTCATTGGAAGTGGCGTGTTTAGGGTGTCCCTTACAAATAATGGTTTGTGTAAATGTTTTGCAACCTAAAATCATTCACAAAACATTGAAAAGCTATTGACTCCCCAAGTTGGGGTGGTAACACATTCACAAAACATGGGGTCCTTTTGGTCCCTTGGGACCACCACCGACTTTCAAACAAACTTAAAACAAATCTTTTTCAATGCAGTCACGTTTCCTATAAGGAAAACAGGCTGCATTTTGGAAAGGAAAATGTACTTTATTTAAATGCAATCACAGACATGGTGGTCTGCTAACATCAGCAGACCTCCATCCCTGTGATGACATTCAGTTGTAGTGAGTCACAAGGTGAGATCTACCCCTGAATATTGATGAGGTAAGTCAGATTGCAATCCAAAGATTCGGAATTTAGTGAACCAATCTATTAGTATATTGGCTGGTTTGCAAAAAGCCGGTGCACAATTTCTGACCATTTTATTGCGAATGAACATTTTTTCTATCTGGCACTAAAATGTTTAACTTGAAATGCAAGAGTTCCCTTATACAAAAGAGAATAAGACAAAATGGCATGAATTAACGTTTGTGAAATATCATAAAAAGCAACAACTACCCAGCAGATTGAGAATACTCTGAAATCCCCACTTTTAAAAGAGTCAAAAGAATTTATGTGAACCTGGTACTTGATACTCCATAAATGTTCTTTCGAATAAATGTTATTAATAGATAAATTGACATAAGAAATACAAGTATTTATCATTGACATAATAAATATAGAGGAACTCGAAAAACAAGTGGATCGTGAAAGGTTTACTAAACTACTGTAAAAAAACATGGATATGATAGAAAAATATCAAAATGAAATTAAGACTCATATCCCAAAACTTAAAAGAGATGAGAACAATCGTAAAACTAACCACCTCTATAATTGGCGATGCTGAAACACATCACCTGTGTAAGGCTACAAAGGAACACAGGACCATCCTGAGAGGTGGCCATGTCAGGATCAGGCACGTTTTTTTAGTGTCAGGCATGTCATTTGTGTAATTGGAGGTGCAGGCTCACTTTCTTCTATGGAAGGGGGCAAAACTGTTGGCCTGAACTGCCTGCATTGCACAAGTCCGGGCTAATGAAAGAAAACAATTAAACAGCTGATCAGACAAATCCATTTGATTTTAAGGAGAAGGCCCTCAACTATGATGGCTACCGCTCCTTTAAGTTGGAGCAGCCTCATCTTAGAAGAGCAACAGTGATCACCAACTCGGCAGTTTCAAAGGCCAGCTCTGTAGTTTATGAGCAGTTTATCCCAGTGGTTCATGCTGGTGCACGCAGAGTTTGAGGGGTCGTGGCAGCAGCAGGGGTGGTTTCTTCTGAGGAGTTGGGGGAGGAAACATATATAACAATAGTAATAATATAACAATGTGCTTCTAGTGCAGTAATGGATACTTCAGTGTGCATGCACTGTAATAGAAATCCTTAGATGGGCCCAGAGGAGTGCTGCTGACCTAATAATCTGCTGTAAAGACGGTCACCAAGAAAGGGGCAGATAACCTTGTTTCCCAGGCAAGAGAGTGTGCTTGTAGCCATGCACTCATAGATTACTGCAACTGTTTTTTGCTTTACTCAGCCACACCTCCTACAGGAGGGTGTGGTGTTACAAAGCCGGAAAGAGTCGGCAATGGCTGATGGCACACTCATGGTGTGAAGCTGGAGAAGTACTTTAAGCCACTCACCCATTCGATTCCTCAATCACAAAGCATTCCCTGCTTTTGAAATGGTTCCATTCATTCAGGGGCCACAAGCATAGAGCGGGAACTGCTGGAATATTGTATAGCAAGTGATCGTCAGAATAATTCTGCTCATTTACTAGTCAACATTCCAAAGTGTCTGTGCTTCTCTCCCATCCTCTGGTGTTTCAGCAAGAATTGTAGGAGGAATATTATTTGGGCTAAAAAGCTGTGGCCTGGGTATCTGAGCCTATACCTGCTGAAAGTGTGTCTGTGCCCTAAGTGTCAAGCGAAGGAAGGGATGCACAGGTGCTACCTTGAACTTAGGCAAGCATTGAAATATGATGCTAAGTGCCACAGAGGTTTGAGGTATCAGGTGCTACCATTGTATTGCTTTTTCATTCTGTTGAAGTTTTCATGTGATCCGTTGTCACAAAGGCACCACCACTGACAGAGAGAAACTGGGCCTTCAACTTTTATATTTCATATAGGTACCCCGATATAGGTCTAGGTAACATCATAACCCTTCACCTACATTCTCTCCTATACTACATACATAACGGATTTGAAGGACTGACCTTTTACCCAGTTACAATACTACACACCAGTACATAGGGTTTTTTCCCCTGGACACTGGCCTCATAAATTATGCATGAGGATTCTTAGTTTCTTGGAATCACAATAGGACCATCATCTCCTGCATAATAACTGTGTACAAAGTTCATTCCCGACGTCATATTAAGTCCGACACTGGCACAGCAAGGTAGAACCCCCAGGGGATACCTTAGGGTATATAAACACCACATCTTGCTGAGATAGGGAGAGGAGATCACGACTTCCATGCCGACACACTGACGCGGGATGCTGAGGTTCTTGCATGCAGATACTCCAGCTCGCAGTGGTCTGACATCCCTTGCGGGGTGTTCAGCTCGAGACCAGAACGGGGTCCCGCAGTCTCACATCAGGTAATGGGGTTGGCTTTATCCTAGAGGGATTCTTGGCTTTACACCTACTCACATGCTAGGTACACTTAGGTACATCTAGTTAGGGTGCATCGTAGGAGTACGCATTTTATTGCCATGTATTTTATATACTCGCCTATATTTATGATTTTAGCAAAATGATAGAAACCTACCATCTGTTTACTTTCTTAGTGCTGCTACTCATTTATATATGCTACTGATGGAGCAGGGTAAATATAAAAATTTTAACCTCCTAATATTTTCGTATAATAATAATAAACATGTTCGTTCAAGTAATTAACCAACAATGTATGTTTGGGGAAAGGATAACACGCAGTTTTATGTGCAAAGTAATGAACTAATAGTTGTTTACGTTTCTAATATAACATAATATTTTGCGTACTGAAATGATAATAATATGCATGTTTTTGTGCTTTGAATAAAACGTGTGGTTGCAAAATAAAGCGATGGTAAGTAAGGGACAGCTTTATATGTTGCTTCTGCTAGGTAATACCTAATTGGGGTACGTAGAAAGACGGGAGGGAAACGAAAGGGTTTATATTTCATTGTTTTAATAACATTTTGTTTTCTTTAGAAATAGTGTGCTTAGGCCTGCCGAGCAGTAATATAAAATGGCCGCGAGTTACTAGAGTGTGCAGGAGCGGATGCGACCATGTGATAGAGGAGAGAAGCTGTTGCAAAGGGATGATCACGTGCTGATGCCGAGAGGCTGAGATGAAAGTATGGTCAAGGCTGCTGTGACCCTTCTGAGCAGATGTGTGCCAAGATGATCAGCAAGAAGCGTGAGAAGCCTGGTTGAATCAATAGAAAGAACATCATTATACAATTGTTGCAGAAAAAGAAACAATTTGGACTGATCGAAACGGATGAGCAAGTGTATGAACTGTGGGAAACGATGCTTGCATGGACATTCCTAACGGAACTAGTTAAGACCAGGAAGCTTGATTAGAATGTATAGGGACCTGAGTTTTGGACCAATGAGAATGAATCGCGCCATGAAAGAAGAAACATTTTATGCTGTAAGCTAGAATTAGGGTATAAGAAGACCTACTCTTGGTGGGAGGGGGTTAGAATGCTGCGGGATGCTGCGGGAGATGCTGAAGAAGTTAGATGCTGTAGATGGGAGAGTTTGCGGTTGCTGATGCTGATGAGCTGATGCTGCTGCTGTTATTTACCTTTTCCAGTTGAGTATGAAATGCCGCTTTAGGAGAACTAGCATTTGACAAGATTTATATTAGAATTATTAGGATTTCCCCGAGAGATAGATAGGTTGATCTATAGAGTCTTTAGTATGATAACCTCATTTTTCGGTCTAATAAAAGTGTCATGCAATTTTCAATTATTATTATAATAATGATAAACGCAATGATCTGAATAATAAATTAATCTTGAATTTCTTGCATTCAAAACTTTATATAAACTTTATTATTCTTTAAACAAATGACTCAGTGATTTTCTTTAGCATAATGATTAATAATGATTTGGTAAAAGAGTTCATTGTGATTGAGCTGGTCTTAATCACCATCAACTGATTCCTACTAGTTGGTCCATCGACCAATGAGCGGAATACCTTAAAAGCAAATGAGAATTATTGTGTCTTTATAAAAGAGGTATCCCGTCTCCTTCCAGCAAATCGTTTTTCTCCTAGGTTTCATGTCGGAGGAAAATCCAGGGAAATAAATGAGTAAGTGAATGTATATGCGGTGTTACGGGCCCCACCGTCATATGGATATAGTGTTGTGTGTTAGAGAAATAATTGCACCTGGATGACCCAAAAACATAGTAGGAGAAAATATTTTTATTGTAAGCGCTGGATCAGATTTCTTGGTAGCAGAGTTATGGTTACTATAGATTAGTTTGGTGATTATTGATTTTTGATTATAGATTATTGATAAGTTTTATGTCTAACACTTTTTGTTGAGTAGCATTATGTTATATGTAAGTTTTCACGCTTCCGGGAAGTAGGAAGTGGAACACGTGTGGCAAGAGAAGTCGCATGGAATTTTACACTGTCTGAGTTCAATTTGGTAATAACACAGGTTGTGTTATTTAGGGACATTTTGCGTATAAAAGGTGTGTAAGTGAAATAGTGATCAGTTTTCTTGTGAAACTCTGGCCTTAATTCTCAGGAGCAGTATAGTCTCCACATGTGTTTTATCCCCAGAGAAACGGGTTTATCTTTTGCTTGAAAGAAGGGTAAGGTAGAGGGAAGTGCTACTTTATCGACGTAACTGAAAGTTCTGTGGTAGGATAGAGGTAAGCGCTGCCTACTGGAAAATACGGAATTCTTGTGTGAATGATCAAAGCTATCTTTTCGGTTTAGCGAATCAGACAATGGAAATGTGGATAAAATGTTGTAACTAACAAGAATTGTTGAAAAAGAAATTGCCGATAAATTTTGTAAAGGAGGGGTCAAGAGCAGAAGTGACGTAGACAATAGCCGCGCTGGGATTGGACAGTGCGATAGTCACATGAGAACAGGAGCGAAGTGACGTAGACAAAAGCCGTGCTGGGATTGGACAGTGCGCCGTAGACAGAAATCGTTGTGATTGGAGTGTTGGTGTGAGTCGCGCTAGCATTGGTTGAAATAAACGCATAGGGAAAAGAGTTGATTTGCCGATTGTTGTAGGAGAGAAAGGTTGTGAATCATGACGTACTATGAGTATGGAAGAGAGAAAACGTCTTGGATGTCGAAAGTTAAGAACTTCTTTAAGAAAGACAAAAAGGTAGTGACTAGAGAGGGACAAATTATTCCTCCGCCGAAGTCACCAGCTTCACATATGATGCTGAAATATGGATATCATACATGCATTTGGTTAGAAAATTGGACAAAATACACCAAGAATGATGGAGCATTGGCTTTTCCTGAGAATGGTTCATTTAATGTAGCTGTATTACGGAACTTGAGAGAAAAAATGGTGATGTTGGAACCTAGACCTAGACCAACACAGTTTGAAGCTTTAGCGGAATGGGAAGATGAGATGTATGAACGAGAAAGATCCAGAGGATTGAAGAATCATGAGTTTATACCTGGAAGATTGTGGGGAATAAATCATGAGGACAGAGTAAAGCGTTGGAGATACGCTAACATGGCAGGATGTTTGTTTCCAGCTTTTGCGGTTGAGGAAGAAGCAAAGAGGAAGTGTACTGAGAAAAAGAAACATGTAGTGGTAGAAAAGTATGTGTATGGTGGTAGTGAAACGGATGACGAATTGCTGGAAGATATTTTAAACAGAAATCCACCTCCATATCAACAGACTTCTGTAGTGGTGACACCTAATGCACCGCAAATGGAAACTGAGAGGAATAAAAAACCCGAACGAAGAAATGAAATAAATAGGTCACAAGAAACATTTAAAATTTCACAAAATGATGAGACAGAAAGTGACAATGCAACTGAACTAGCAAAACCGACAAAAGAATTGACTGAGAAAATAAGAGAATTGACAAAGAATATGGAAGCAGTAACTGTACCAGTAACGATAGGTCCAGTAATGCCAATTTTTGAAACTCAGAAAATAAATGAACATTCTTTGGTGATTCCCATGAATTCACATGTGCAAAGAAAAAGAGAAGGGATGGAACTGAATAATGAAGGTGCACACAATTCGGCGAGTACGTGTAGACCAAGTCCACCTACAAATTTGACGATAAATGAGAGTGAGGTTAGAAGAATACCTATGGTGACAGAGTCCGCATCAGGAACACCAGAAAGAACCAGTGATTGGATTGAATTAAATAGTACACCTGTAGGTCCGACTCCAGAAGAGTTAAATGAATGGATGAAAGCGCTAAAAGCGAAAGAACCTGAAGAAAAACCATTAGATGTAATTAGGTTAAAAATAGACATGGAAGAGTTGATTTTGGGAACAATTGGAACGGAAAAACTAAAGAATTATCAGGATGATGAGATTATGTTTTTGTGTAAGAGTCTTACATGGAGAGCTAGAAATTTACATGACAAATTGGAAGAGATTGCAGGTGAACTAGGAGTGGAATTTGTGAAAGTGAGGACATTGCAGAAACCGTACAGAGTAGATTTTTGTGAGAAAGACATAGAAAATTTGAACACATCAGGAAGACTGACCCAGATAAAAGAGCTGATTGTTTTATTAAGAAAATGGGGTGATGTGGATAGATGGAGAAACAGATGGACAAAGAGGAATGAGAAAACGACAGATAAAGCAGCTTTAGCTTTTGCAATGACAGATAAGGAACCAGTTACCAGAGAGTACCCAATGAGAGAAACACCAGGTGGTAGTTATGTGCATGTTCCGTGGACCAGACAGGATATACTGTCATTTACAAATGACTTCCCAAAATTGAGAGAGAAACCAGTAGAATGGTACAGACAAGTGGAGAGATTTGTTAAAGTGTCAAAAGTGCTGTGGATAGATCTAGATGGATTGTTTGACATAGTAGTGCCTGCTGATTTATGGACGGAATGTAAGATTACAATTGATTGGCCAACTGTAGAATATCCAAGGGATGCCAAAACAGGAGCGCCAGGTCCAGAAGTGATGCGGAAATATGATCAGGTAGTTACCTTTTTGAAGAATAAAATTCCACCAAAAGAAACAGATTGGGTGAAAATAGACAGAACAACACAGGAAAGCAAAGAATCAGTGCATGCGTACTATGAGAGATTGTTGTTGGTTTTCAAACAGTATAGTGGTTATGAGACGTTAAGTGAGAAGGACATGAGTCATTTTGTATATAGGTTTGTGTATGGATTAACACCGGAGATAAGTGAAAGGATTAAGCAGCATTTGATAGGGTGGCAGAATAGCACAGTGGACGATGTTTTGAGATATGCTAAGTATTGCAGTGATGAAATTGAGAGTAAACAGCGTAAATTGAAAGAAAAAGCCATGTGGGCACAGGTGAAAGTTGCAGAGAAGCAAGAAGCTCAATTGAATAATACTAGCAGTGAAACAGGACAGTTTAAATCCCGACCTAATATAGGTAAAGGAAAAGGACAAATGAGCATAGATGAGGCAAAGAAAAAGTGGCCCTGCCACAATTGCGGAAAGTTAGGGCATTGGAGAAACGAGTGTAAATTTCCTCCTAAACCTAATGTAGAAAATCAAACATTAAATTCACAGGTGCAGAGTGAGGTAGTTACTCAACAAGGTCAGGTGCCGCAACCACCACTTCCCAAGAGTGCTAATCAACAGAAGTACAGTGCAGAAACAGGATTCTACGGAGGAGAACAGGTAAAACAGTTGTCACGTGCAGCTGAAATCTCACAATATTGGTTACGACAGAGTGAGGATGAGTCGTATGAAAGCTCATGACGGTGTCTGAAAGAGAGGGGAGAGTGCGTGCTTGGCGCAACTCTAGAGGTAGACCAGTCAGGTCCATTTGTGGATGGAGAAGTGAATGGTGCAAATATAACATTCCTTGTTGACACTGGAGCTACCCGTTCTACTGTTAGGTCAGTGGAAATTCCAAATCTTCCTCTCTCAGGTGAACATATACAAGTGGTTGGAGTTTCCAATCAGCAAATTGAAACGCCTCTTACTAGATTAGTAAAGGTGAAAATTGGTCCATTTAATGAAATGCACCGATTTGTGGTGTGTGATTGTAGTCCCGTTAACCTTTTAGGACGCGATTTATTGTGTAAGATGAACTGCACAATTTATTGTACTCCGGACGGAATTGCATTTCAAACTCCAGATGAGGATGTACTGTATAAAATGACAATGGTAAATTTGGAACCAGAAGTAAATCATTTGTTTCCTGTATTTGATGCAGAGAAAATCCCAATTGAGTTGAAAGGGACAGTAAAAGAAGAAGTGTGGGACTTGACAGGAGAAGATGTAGGATTAATGAAAGGAGTAGATCCCGTAAAAATTTCCGTAAAAGAAGGAACGAGTTACCCAAATACGCCTCAGTATAAATTGACTCCAGAAATAATTGAAGGAATAACGCCAGTAATAAATAAAATGATTGAACAAGGAATTCTAAAAGAAATCATGAGCAGTCCATGTAATTCGCCAATAATGGGACTGAAAAAGCCAAATGGAACATATAGAATCGTACAGGATTTAAGAAAGGTAAACAAAATTGTTGTACCTTGTTGCCCAATAGTACCGAACCCTGCCGTGATTCTATACCAGATTCCACGCGAAGCAGAGTGGTACACTGTGATTGATTTATGTCATGCATTTTTCTCTATTCCATTACATCCAGATAGCCAGCCAATATTTGCGTTTAGGTTTGGAGAGCGTATTTTGGCATGGTGCCGAATTCCTCAAGGGTATACAGAGAGTCCCTCAATCTTTAATCAGATCTTAAAGAAATCATTGGAAGACTTAAGAATGCCAGAAAAGTCAGTAATGGTTCAGTATATTGATGACCTACTGGTGGCATCAAAAACAAAGGAAGCATGTGTTAATGACACGATTGCTTTGCTGAATCATTTAGCAAAAAGAGGACATAAAGTGTCCCCTTCAAAATTGCAGTTTTGTAAACAAGAAGTCCAGTATTTAGGGCATAAAATTGAGAAAGGAGTACGAAAGGTAACGACAGAGAGAATAAAAATGATTCAAGGAATGAGAGCTCCAATGACACAAAGAGAGGTAAGAATGTTTTTGGGAATGGTTGGATATTGTCGACAATGGATAAGCGGTTTTTCACTAATTGCTAAACCATTGCAGAAACTGACAAAGAAGGATGTTAAAGATCCTTTTGAAATGAATGATGAAGAAATGAAAGCATTCAAAGAGCTGAAAAAGAAATTGTGTGAAGCTCCAGCATTAGGAATGCCTGACTATGAGAAAGATTTTGAGCTGTTCTGCAGTGAAAGAGATGGATGTGCATTTTCAGTTTTGGTGCAGAGACATGGAACTATGAAAAGACCAATTGCATATTTTTCAGCTGTTTTAGACCCTGTAGCGAAAGCGTTGCCTGGATGTTTGAAAGCGGTTGCTGCTACTTGTGTGAGTCTGGAACAGAGTGAAGGCATAGTGATGGGGTATCCATTGAGAGTGTATGTTCCCCATTCTGTGGAAATTCTCTTGACAAGAACGAAAACACAATACATGACACATAGTCGGCTGACTAGGTATGAAAAGGTAATTTTGAGTGCAGATAATGTGACCATTGACAGATGTATGAATGTAAATCCTTCAACATCATTGCCAGATGAAGAGAATGTGATTGAAATGGATGAAGTAGATCACGATTGTCTGAATGTGCTCGAATACTGTACAAAACCAAGAGCTGATATACGAGATGAGCCTTTGAAAGAATCAGATTACATTCTGTTTGTGGATGGCTCATGTTTAAGAATGAGTGATGGAGTTCTAAGTGCAGCATATGCAGTTTGCACAGTAGCAACTGTATTGGAAGCATCTTGTCTGAAAGGTGTACGGTCTGCTCAAGTTGCAGAATTAGTAGCTCTGATTCAAGCATGTAAGTTGGGAAGAAATGTACGGGTTACGATTATGACTGACAGCCAGTACGGCTTTGGGGTCGTGCATGACTTTGGTCAGATTTGGTCACAAAGGGGTTTCTTGACGTCTGCAGGGACACCCATAAGGAATGGAGATTTTGTGAAAAAGTTGCTTGAGGCGATACAGCTGCCTAAAGAGATAGCTGTAGTGAAGTGCAATGCACATAAAAATGGGGAAGACTACATTACTGTTGGCAACAAATATGCTGACGAAATGGCACAGTACTGTGCAAAGAATGTGGTTTCTTTAAACAAATGCCGCGAGAGAGAGCATATTTCTTGTCCATTGCTTTTTACTAACTCAATTGAAACATGGGATGAGGTGAGACAGTTACAAGAGGCTGCAGAAGATGAAGAAAAAGATACATGGCTAAAAGCAGGATGTAGGAAACATGAAGAAACTGATGTATGGGTTTACAGGGATGAGAGACCAGTTATGCCTGATAGCATGATTTCTGACATGGCACGGATGTACCATGGGCAAGCCCATATTGGGAGAGATTCAATGATCAGACTTTTTAGACAAACATGGTACAATCCAAAATTCAGAGCCATAGCTGAGAGTCTTTGTCAAAGATGTCTGACTTGTCAACAGTTAAATCCAGGAAGGAAGACCGTAGTGAGTCTAGGGAGAATAGGAAGAGAAGGGGGTCCTTTTACCAGAATGCAGATGGATTTCATAGAAATGCCACCTTGCAGCAGATTGAGGTATGTTTTAGTGGTCGTCTGTTTGTTTTCCCGTTGGGTGGAGGCATATCCAACAAGAAGGAATGACAGTATCACAGTAGCAAAACTTTTGCTGCGAGAATTCATTCCGAGGTATGGTTTTCCAGTCACGATTGAAACAGATAGAGGAACACATTTCCAAAACGAATTAGTTAAACTGATTTGTGAAGCCCTTAGTATTAAACAAAAACTGCATTGTGCATACAGACCAGAGGCTTCTGGAATAGTAGAGCAAGTAAATGGAACAATCAAGAACAGGTTAGGAAAAATGTGTCAAGCTACAGGACTGAAATGGCCAGATGCTTTGCCATTGGTTCTGATGACAATCAGAAGTATTCCGGAAAGGAAGACTGGACTCAGTCCACATGAAATAATCATGGGACGAGCAATGAGACAAGCACAAGTACCTGTCAACAAGCTACTGACTATAACTGATGATCTAGTACTGGATTATTGCAAAGGATTGGCTGATGTGGTGCGTTCTGTGTTTCATCAGGTTGGACCGGATGCGACCACTCTTGAAAGAAAACCAGCACACGACTTGAATCCAGGAGATTGGGTTCGAATAAAAGTCCACCGGAGAAGAAATTGTTTGGTTCCTCGCTGGGACGAACCACGACAAGTGATCCTAGTGACAACGACCGCAGTTAAGTGTGCAGGAGTGAAACACTGGGTTCATGCCAGCCACACCATCAGAGTTCCAGAACCTAAAGATCGACCTGTGAGTCGACATCTGGAAATATTAGACAACAGTTCAGCATCAGAAAGAGAAGAGGAGACAAACAGGGTGCCAGAACTTGAAGATCGACCTGTAAGTCGACATCTGGGAGACCCAACTACAAGTGAAACGATAGAAGAAGAAGAAGAAGAAGAAATAGAGGAAATAGCTGAAGTTCCAGAATTTGAAGATTGACCTGTAAGTCGACATCTGGAAATATCTGATACCAGTTCAGAATCTGATACAGAACAGTCAGAAGGAGAAGAAATTATAAAGACAAAGTGGAATTTTGAAAGCATAAGAGAAGAAACTGAGCCAGAAAACAGTGACAGTGAACAACCAAGTACAAGTGGTGGTAGAATTCTTTCGAAGATAATATTAATAGATGAAGAAGGGAGTTTCAGACCAAAAGTTAGAAAAATCGGAAAAGCCCCGAGGAGCAGTAGGGACAGATAGTCAAACACAAGAACAGGGAAATTTAGAAGCAGATAGAGAAACTGACACAAACCCGGAAGAACCTCGAGGAGGGACAGAAGTAGGTGAACGAAGGAAGATAAGAAAAGAACCACAAGTAGCTGAAAGCGAAATAATTAGTTTCAAAATAAGAGGAAATAACGAAAAGTTTGAAACAGAATCAGAAGAAAGTGGAGAAGAAAGAAATGAAAAACTAGAGACAAGAAAAAGAAATTGGAAAACAGAAAGAGAGGAAAAAGGGAGTGAAGCAAAAAGGCCGAGAAAAGGAGACAATTGGCCCAACGAAGTAAGAAGGTTAAGATACAGAATAGTAAAATTGGATGGAAAAAGTGCTGAACAAGTGAATGAAATAACAAGTCAAAAGGAGCAAGGAAAACAAGGTGGTAAGCACATGCAGAAAACAAAAAGAATAAAGAAAGTGAATCAGAAATACAGATCACCTGAATGGTTGTATCGTGCTCTGACTAGTTACAAAGAAGGATTGAACACTCACGAGAACCCAGAACAAAGAAACCTGATGGGAGAAAGTGAAGTGCAACAAACCTGAAGCAACAAACCTGAAGTGGTTTCTGTAAATAGTTTACCGGATTTGACAAAACACTGGAATGACAACTATACCGGATGTGACAAAGAAAGAATTCTGAGAAAGAATTGAAGAAAGAACCAAGCAAAGACAACATTCTGAAAGTACAGAGTGGCAAGCAAGTCATTTCTGAGGTGTAGTGACACAATTTTCTAGAAAACAAGTACAAAATGGAGAATATTAGAGATAGAAAATGTAAATGTGAGTTTTTAAAAAGATGGTGCAAAATGTGTTGTTTTTGTACAGGATTATTAATAACAGTATGGGTAGTTTTAGCAATAACTATTCCAATTAGTTTAGCTGTAGTGGAAAAGTCTAATAACACTGAGAAAGAAAAAGGAGCTAACACTCAAGAGCCAGTTATTTTAAGGAGTAGTGCAGAATTACATAAGGATAAATCAATAACAGATTTTTCAAAAAATGTGTTTACTAAATTACTGTATGAGTACGTAGAAACAATGGATGTAAGGGATTGCTATGTTTGTATGCAGTTGCCTGCATCTGTAGCAGAGGGTGTGACTTATCATCACCTCCCTTTGACGTATGGAATAACATGTAGTGTATTAGCAAGCTTATTTTATAAAACAGGCAGATTAGAATATTATTACACTGATGTAGATAGGATTTTTGCAAAGGTCTCTGTAGTTCCCGAGCTTAATAAAATAAAAGAGGGAAAGATTTTTGGTGAATATTTCTTAGAAGATAAGATTTTAACATTAGATAATATATTTAGGTACAACCTTACCTGTGAGTTAAAGAAGGAAGAAAAAGTATTTCTAGAAATGGTGGAGGAAAGAAGAGTGAAATTTGAAAGAAAAGTAATTGAAGAGACAAAAACACCTCTTTGGGCGTTTGAGGAAGACCATCATGACAAGAAAAAGATAAATGCAGCTATGACTCTGGATTGGCCCCAACAGGGAAGGTTGTGCATTAGAAGAAATAAGACAAGATATGACAATTATTTTGTGGGTTCCAGTAATTGCCATGACAATTACCAAATTATAGGTGGATGGGGATTCAAAGGGGGAAAAGATCCAATATTTCCAGGGATTTATTACGTTTGTGGGAATAGGGCTTATTATAGGTTGCCGGACCATTGGTATGGATCATGTTATTTAGGCCTGGTCTTTCCAAAGATTTTTCATGTGGATAGAAAAGAAAAAGGAACACACAAAATGATAAATACCTTTACACGTAGAAAAAGGGAAAGTTTTTCAGAAATAATAGGTGATATTTTTGGTGCATTGATACCAGCAGTGGGAATATCTTTGAATGCATTTAGAATTCGGAAATTATCCACAGTAGTAGATCGTTTATCTACAAATACTGCTGGAGGGTTCTTAATGGTAAATACAGAGATGGTTGCCATGAGAGCTATGGTGATGCAAAATCGTCTTGCCCTTGACATTCTTTTGGCAAAAGAGGGCGGAGTCTGTGGAATGCTGAAAGTCCAACATTGTTGCACTTACATTCCTGATAAAAGCGAAAATATACAGAAGTATATAACAAATATTACAAATTTGCACAAAGAACTAGTACCACTGGAGGTTGAAAGTGTTTGGGGAAAACTTGGTAAAGGGTTTTCTTCTGTAACGAATTGGTTAACAAGAATGAGTGGATTAATAATAGGGAAAGTTATAATAATAGCAACCATGATAATAATAATAATATTAGTATTGAAGCTTGCAGTAACATGTATAAAGAGACGAAGAAAGCAGAATAAGTTAGAAAAAGAAAATATGATAAACAAAGAGAGAGAGAGAGAAATAGGTGAAATAGAGTTAGAAGAAATAAAAGAGAACCTGTACAAGAAAACAAAGAGACAAGTTGAAAGTGATACAGAAGTATAAAACTAACAAAAGCAAATGGATAAAAGATATATGCTGTCTGAGAAAATTGTATAACTTGGGTTTTTGTGGTGATGTTAAAAATCACCAAAGGGGGAGTTGATGGAGCAGGGTAAATATAAAAATTTTAACCTCCTAATATTTTCGTATAATAATAATAAACATGTTCGTTCAAGTAATTAACCAACAATGTATGTTTGGGGAAAGGATAACACGCAGTTTTATGTGCAAAGTAATGAACTAATAGTTGTTTACGTTTCTAATATAACATAATATTTTGCGTACTGAAATGATAATAATATGCATGTTTTTGTGCTTTGAATAAAACGTGTGGTTGCAAAATAAAGCGATGGTAAGTAAGGGACAGCTTTATATGTTGCTTCTGCTAGGTAATACCTAATTGGGGTACGTAGAAAGTCGGGAGGGAAACGAAAGGGTTTATATTTCATTGTTTTAATAACATTTTGTTTTCTTTAGAAATAGTGCGCTTAGGCCTGCCGAGCAGTAATATAAAATGGCCGCGAGTTACTAGAGTGCGCAGGAGCGGATGCGACCATGTGATAGAGGAGAGAAGCTGTTGCAAAGGGATGATCACGTGCTGATGCCGAGAGGCTGAGATGAAAGTATGGTCAAGGCTGCTGTGACCCTTCTGAGCAGATGTGTGCCAAGATGATCAGCAAGAAGCGTGAGAAGCCTGGTTGAATCAATAGAAAGAACATTATTATACAATTGTTGCAGAAAAAGAAACAATTTGGACTGATCGAAACGGATGAGCAAGTGTATGAACTGTGGGAAACGATGCTTGCATGGACATTCCTCACGGAACTAGTTTAGACCAGGAAGCTTGATTAGAATGTATAGGGACCTGAGTTTTGGACCAATGAGAATGAATCGCGCCATGAAAGAAGAAACATTTTATGCTGTAAGCTAGAATTAGGGTATAAGAAGACCTACTCTTGGTGGGAGGGGGTTAGAATGCTGTGGGATGCTGCGGGAGATGCTGAAGAAGTTAGATGCTGTAGATGGGAGAGTTTGCGGTTGCTGATGCTGACGAGCTGATGCTGCTGCTGTTATTTTCCTTTTCCAGTTGAGTATGAAATGCCGCTTTAGGGGAATTAGCATTTGACAAGATTTATATTAGAATTATTAGGATTTCCCCGAGAGATAGATAGGTTGATCTATAGAGTCTTTAGTATGATAACCTCATTTTTCGGTCTAATAAAAGTGTCATGCAATTTTCAATTATTATTATAATAATGATAAATGCAATGATCTGAATAATAAATTAATCTTGAATTTCTTGCATTCAAAACTTTATATAAACTTTATTATTCTTTAAACAAATGACTCAGTGATTTTCTTTAGCATAATGATTAATAATGATTTGGTAAAAGAGCTCATTGTGATTGAGCTGGTCTTAATCACCATCAACTGATTCCTACTAGTTGGTCCATCGACCAATGAGCGGAATACCTTAAAAGCAAATGAGAATTATTGTGTCTTTATAAAAGAGGTATCCCGTCTCCTTCCAGCAAATCGTTTTTCTCCTAGGTTTCATGTCGGAGGAAAATCCAGGGAAATAAATGAGTAAGTGAATGTATATGCGGTGTTATGGGCCCCACCGTCATATGGATATAGTGTGTGTGTGTTAGAGAAATAATTGCACCTGGATGACCCAAAAACATAGTAGGAGAAAATATTTTTATTGTAAGCGCTGGATCACTACTGTCTACTGGTGATTTCAGTACACTTATTTTACGCTAGAATAACGACTGTTCAATAAATACTTATTGAAAACGTCCCAACCGTTTATTCTGTGTATCTCTCTGAGAGCAAGTGAGCACGAGTGACTGAGCGAAAAGTAAGTTACTGTTTCCACGGTCCTGAGGGATCAGGGTTGTCATGTTCGATAGTTGCCAAGAACTATTCTCTCCTTGGTAAGAGGAGGTTATAGTGGCAATGCGAGCTAGCTGGTACACAGGCCAACATACCCGGTGGGGGTGTCTGCAATCAGTCTGGACACCAGTCCCCCAGTATATGTTGTCTAAACGCACAGATCCTATATAGGTCTTATAGGAACTACACGACACAACCATGTTTGGTTTTTCAAGCTCCTATCCTTTGCCCAACTTTTTTCCTTCCGGAGTCAATAGAAGGCCAGTCAAAGAGTTAAAAGTGGAGTATGTTACCAGATTACCATCCATTTTTTCTTCCCCTAGCTCATTAGGAGACTCCTGCTGATTGTTGCAGGTGTAGGGATGGAAACTCGAATTAAATAGAAAGTAAAGCAGAAGCCTATGTTTACTGCAGTCATGTGGAGGACACTGGCACATGGAACAAACTTTGCACATAAAGGTGATTGTTGGTATGCCAACAGACATATGATTCAGACTCCACCGCTGGTCCAACATCTTAACTCTGAACTGAGAGGTTAAAGTGATCAAGGCTGGGTGTCGGGTGTCGGGCGCAACTGGCAAGATTTTCTTGTCCATGAAACACCAGCTGCTTCAGTCCAGGTTTTTTCTTTGAATTCTGAGACTTCTAGTTCTGGTTTTATAAAGGGATAACCAAGATAATAAGTCACAGAATGTAAAGGAAAACCTTGTTTGGAACAGCTAGTCATGCATAGTTTATGGAAACTTGAAAGCTGTTGGGGTGCGGTTTAATTTCTCAAACTGGTGCGGGTAATTATTACATGTCAGCAAAAGAACCGTGGCTGCCTGAATTGAATGTAGGAGGACAACTTAGACAGACAGCAGCTTAGCACAGCCTTCCTCTTCCAGGTTGCATGCCATTCTCTCCTTGATTTGTCTCCCAGATTAGGAGGCAGTGGAGGGCTCATATCTTGGGTCGCAGGCTAAGCCCCCTCCAGTTAAGTCAATTCAGGGGCAGGTCTGGGGTCCTTTATATACAGCTCAACACCCTGGGTGTTCGTTTTTGAGTGCTCCTGGGGGAGGCCTCAGTGGCAGCAGTTGCCTCCCCTGAGACCTGGGGGAGTTACAGGAAGATCCAAAGTATTTTGATGCAGAAAGCAACCACAAGAAAGAGCCCAAAGGGTGCTTCATGCCAATACCCTGAGGGCCTCATTTATGAAGTTTTGCCGTAGGGTAGCGCCGCAAGCCTTCCTGCTGCTCTGCCCTATGGCAAAAGAAAAGGGCAGGAATGCACCGTATCTATCAGATACGGTGCACTCCTGCCCTTTTCCCCTGCGCCGGCGCACAATGGGCTGCCGTGCGCCAACCCAGGCACCTTTGCACCATGGTGCAAGGATGCCTGCGTTGAAGGGGTGATTATTTTTGTGCAAGAAGAGAAACCTTCCTGCACAAAACAATCACAAGAGACTTTTTCCTCTTTCTGTGTGTGTTTCAGAATGCAGCACACATAGAAAAAGGAAAAACGAGGAGAAATAAAGATTTTTCTCCTTCTCCTCGTTGTGCCTCCCTTACACCTCCCCTGGCGAGGCGTAAGCTTTTGGCACTGCCTCAGATTGACCATTTCTCATAAATCTGGGGCAGTGTCAAAAAGCCATGGATGTTGCTGGGAACGCTCCCAGGAACATCCATTGCATGCCCCTTTAACGCAGAAAACTACATTAAAGGGAACAATATTTACGAGGCAGCATTAAGCCAAAAAAGTAGCTTAGTGCTGCTTCCTAAATATGGAGCAGGCTCCTACGCCACGGAACGTCACAAAAAGTGACGTTCTGGTGGCGCAAGGGGCCTCATAAATGAGACCCTCAGAGTCCTTACAGCAGGGCCCTGTAGTGAAAGCAACTGCACTCCTTTATTCCCATGGGTAGTTGTAAGCCTGAGCATCTGCAGGCTTGAATCTGCGTCTGACTTCATTTTGTTCCTCCATGGAGATCAGATGTGGATAAATCCCAAAGGTTTAGCATAAAATATTATTTATTCCTATTGCTCGTTGGCTAACCAGGCAGGAAGTAAGATTAGGTCATATGATTTCTGGTTGCCATTGGATCGCCAAAAGCTTAACCCATTACCTTACCAGATAAACCTGCATCATAATTTTATCTAAATAAAATTGATGTGTTGTCAGTCATTTGCTTGTGGACTCCTTTGCATGCATTTATCTAGTGTATAAATGTGTGTTCCATACATGGCGAAGGGATATCTGCCCTATGTCTAGTTCATAGCTTACGTACAAACGGGTGATGGTTTACCGGGTCCCTTGATTGGCGCTCTCCATTCACAGAGTATATTTGCATTGGCCAATATCTCTACAGTAGTGCTCCAAAGGAAGGAGGAATCACCCAACCTCCTTAATTGAGACCTCAAATGATCACTTTACATATAGACAGTTCGATTCCCGACAACACACTTAATGAAATCATAACCAAAATTTCTGATCAACATATGTGGAATTCTTTTTCTTTCGTTCTTTATTTTCTTTCTTTAATGCCCAGCCAACATGTGTTTCGTCGTGTAGGGTGTTCCCCACGACGTCTTCAGGGCTGTCTTCCTCTTAAATGTCACGTTGTACATCTTAACGCCGGTTATACTTCCGTCCCGGTAATGCTGCATGTGTATCCCATTCACGTATTATTCTCTATATTGCGAATTTGTTAATTCCAATCTCCTTCCTCATTTTCATGTCAGCCAATCCTATTTCCAATACAACTATTTACTCCATGCGCATGTAATATATGCTCCCATAATCTGTCGCATGGACGCCCGGTACGCATCCTCCCAGCGTTAGCTTAAAGGAAAAGAAGAGAAGGAAAAAAAAACTAATTGAGGGCACTTCCGGGTCCAGCAGGACCCCTACCAGAATGCAAGGAAACCATGAGGCAGCCTCTGAGCACCGAGGTCATGCCAGGGCCATTCAGTGCCAGCAACCAGTCAGCATCGCAGACAGGAGAAACAGCAGGGGGAAAGGCTCCTGGGAAAGGGGCGAGCAGCACTCGAGCCTCATAGCCATAGGTAATGGAGACAATGATCAGGCACCACCTTAGGCCAGCAAGAAGAGGCCTGTGGAGTGTCAGGGTCCACTCAAGTAGAGGGACAGGTCCCGTAACGGCCAATGAGTGGAAGCTGGAGCAGGAGCTCGCTCGGGCAAGTGCCTGGCAGGAGAAGGTCTGTAGGAAAGGAACTCCAGTATGGGTCAGAGCCAACTGCCTACCTCAAGTCAGCCCCGAGGAGAAGGGTCCACAGCCCTCAATGGAGAAACCCCCGACGAGTGCCAGTCCCTTGCTAAGAGAGCAAAAGTAGATTCCGAGGGAGGAGCTAAAAAGGCACGGGCCAGCTCCTCACCCCAGGACGGCGTACAAGACCAGGACCCTCATTAGGTGGCGGGGACATCGGGCGGAGTGGCTACCAGGGAGGGGTATTCAGCTGAAGCACTCAACAAGCGCCTTCAAAATGGCAAGTGCCAGCCGGCTACAGCTTTAAGGTGCCAGGTCAGAAGTTGCAGTTTCCTCTTCTATTCAGTACGCACTAAAATGACTCTTCGAAGATGACCCCAGAGTTATTGACTGTAGTCCTCTTTCAGTTGTGACACTCTCATCGTTCCCTGTTTCTCCGGTCCGGGGACGGAGAGAAGAAAAGGAGCTGGATCTCACAGGGCTCTTTTTGGGTATCGGCCACAGCGCTCCTCCTGAGGGGAGAGTGACGATTCATGCAGCCCTGGTCATTGCAATGGGGGCAGGCTCTGGTGAGGAAGGTTGGCACTAAGCAATAACTCCCCTCCGGTGAGTCTCTGCATGTGCTCTCACTCTATTCACCAGGGGCTTCCACTTCCTGGTCTCTGCGTCTCTCTCTGCCACCACAGCATGCTCATCTCCAGAGTGCCCAGGTAGGTCCCCGGCCGTGGGACTGTGAGGCCTCTCGCAATCCTCCAACAGCTGTGAAGCCAGGCAGGATGCAATGTTCACTTTGGGCTTCTCACAGCACTTTTCACTGCACTTTTCTAAAAGAGCGTGATTATCTCTTTCGGGTTCTCAAGTTCTTCCCGGTGGATGGCTGGGGCATAATGGGGATTCTCACAGTTTGTGATCCCCGGCCCTAGGAGTTCCCAGTTGAGCTCTTCTTCCATTCTCCATCTTGTACATCAAGTACACCTTCAGTGTAATACTGATAAAACCAAGATTCTGTGGTACCCCCCCTCCTCCTCGATGGGGAACTGCTTGCTGGCCATAGTGTGTTGCTTCCCCACACCCTCCGACCACATTGTCTCGCAATCTGGGAGTTAAGAATGATCTCTATCTGACTATGAGTTACCAGATCACTGCAGTAGTTGAATCTTGCCTTGCTCTATTGCGATCCTTGGAGAAATTTCTACTCCTGCTTATTTTTCAGAAGCAGAGAACAATGACACATGCCCTTATCACTTCACGCCTTGATTATGCTAATGCCCTGTATTTAGGTGTACCCTCCTACCTACTTAAAAGGTTGCAGGTGGTACAGAATGCTACAGTGAGGCATCTAATAAAGGTCCATAGGCAGATGCTGATCTCTCCCTATCTGTAGGAGCTTCATTGGCTGCTGATTAGGGAAAAGATTCTGTTGAAAACTTTAGTCCTGGCCCATAGAGCTTTCTATAGCACAGGTACTCAGTAACTTTCAAACAGACAAATCTACTACCACCCAATCAAATACCTTCACTCTTCCGAGGCAGGGCTGCGCTGTGTTCCAAGATCTAAACACATAGAAGTGGGGAGGCTCATCTTTCTCCTATCTTGCAGCCCAGGCATGGAATTGCCTCCCGCTGCATTTACGTACTATGAGAGCTAAAGGTCTATTCAGAAAGTCTCTTACAACATGGCGGTTTGGATCTGCTTTCTGAGCTTGGATATAAACAGTGGTTAGGGTTGGGTGGTTGCTGTCTTTCAGTGCCTGGACACTCCTGATATGGAGTAGCTGTGCGCTTTAGAAATAGATTGATTGATTGATTGATTGATTGAACGTTTGACGGAGAAGGTCACACGTCACAACTGCGACGTATACCCTCTCTCCCTAACCCTTGGTCAGCCCTTGGTCAGCCTGCCTGATGTTCAAGTCAGTGGACCTTAAGTATGTCAGCAATGGAGTCTACTCCAGCTCTGTCACTGACTAAACTAAACAAGACCAAAACGACAAAAATCCACAATACAGTAATAGCAATATGACTTTCAAATGGTAGAAATAGTTCAGTTCAAAGCAAATTGCAGATGCAACACTTTTCCCACAAAGTACCTTGGATGCGTCGCGCACACAAACAAAAAGGGTCGCAGGGAAGGTGATGCGTTGGTTCTTTACACTCAGCGAAGGTGATGCGTCGGTTCCTTGCTCCGGGGGAGGTGATGCGTTGGTTCCTTACTGCTGCGCAGGGGAGGTGATGCGTCGGTTCCTTACCGGAGAGGAGGTGATGCATTGGTTTCTTACTGCATTGGGAGGTGATGCGTCGGTTTCTTACTGCATCCCCCAATGATGCGACAGACCTGGCGCCTCAATGCGATGATCCGGGACGATGCGTGGGTTCTTGCAACCGGACAGCAGGGCTTGCTTCGGAATCGGTGCGGTGATCTCGGACTTCGGAGACCGATGCCCTCGATGCGCGTGCGACGATTTCTCGAGCCGCGGGCAGGCGCTGCGTTGCTTTCTTCGGCGATGCTTCGAAAACAGGTACGGTTGCATCGCGCTTCTCGTCGTTGCGTTGCTTTTCCAACTCCCAACAGCCAGAACAACCTCCAGAGGCCCAGAACAGCTACAGGCACCTCTTGGCAGGTCAGAACTCTCAGCAAGGAAATTCAGGGTGCTGGGGGGTGAAGTCTTTGTGTCCCTGAGACTTCAGAACAGGAGGCAAGCTCAATTTCAAGCCCTTGGAGATATTCCTCAAGCAGGGGACACAGCAAACAGCAAAGTCCTTCTAGCCACTGCAGGCCAACCCCAGACAGCAAACAGCACAGGGGTAGTATTCCTCCTCAGTTTCTCCATCTCTTCTCCTTGGCAAAGGTTCCTCTTGATTTCCAGAAGTGATCTAAAAGTCTGGGGTCTAGGCCCCTCTTTTTATACAGTAAATCTCTTTGTTCTCTAGTGTAGAGAACCTCTTTGCCCAGCCAAAACCAGTTCTGTCCTCTCTGGTGCAGCTTCCTGGCAGTAGGTGGAGACAGCATTGTCCTTGGCAGACCAGGCCCATTCAGGTGTGAAAGAAATCTCCTCCCCCTACTCTGAATGCAGCCCAGGTCTATTCAGCCCAGCCCTGACTCACCCCGGAAAGGCAGGACACACCTCAACCCCCCAAGTGGCTGTCTGAACAGAATGCACATCCGCAGCCCCTGTCACTCCAAAGCCAGACAGTCAATACACAACCTAGTAGAGGCACACTGGATGGTTAGGTAAGAAAATCCCTACCTTCTAAAAGTGGTATTTTCAAACCCAGAATTTAAAAATCACCTCAGGCATATCAAACTTTATTTTCCTATCTTGTTCCCATGGGCAGTAATGCTCATAAGATGTTATGAGCAAACTCCCCATTCTATGCTATGGGGACAGATAGCCTTACAATAGTGAAAAACTAAATTGGCATTATTTCACTATCAGGACATGCGACACATATCAGAGCATGTCCCACCTTTCACATACACTGCACCCTGCCCACAGGGGTACCTTGGGCCTACCTTAGGGGTGACTAACATGTAAGAAAAGGGAAGGTTAGGGCCTGGCAAGTGGGTGCACTTGCCAAGTCGACATGGCAGTACTAGACGGCACACAGGCACTGCAATGGAAGGCCTGAGTTACATTTACAGGCTGCTTATGTGTGTGGCACAATCAGTGCTGCAGGCCCACTAGCAGCATTTGATTTACAGGCCCTGGGTACACACAGTGGTGCACTGTATTAGGGACTGACTAGTAAATCAAATAAGCCAATTATGGAAACACCAATCCATAACTACAATTTACAAAGGGAGCACTTGCACTTTGGCACTGAACAGCAGTGGCAAAGTGCCCAAAGCATCTAGACCAGCAAAACGAAATCCAACACGCAGCAAAAAACACAGGAGGCAAGGGCAAAAATACAGGGGAAACCTACGCCAATGATGCCAGGTCTAACAGTATGGCAAACGCTATATAAATAACCAATACAATACCTCAAAGTCAAAGCAATGTTGTAAACAAATAACCTTTAGCATCTTATAGTTATGCTACTAAAATTAGTATTGTGTTGCCATCCCACATTAAGGTAAGGCTAAATGAAATAAGGAATATTGGCAAGTAAACTTGCAAATGAATAGCTGAGCCAGATTCAAGCCACCAGGGGTCTGAGCATGAGCTGAGCTGGACATATATGTGGTATGCAAATTACACAACAAATGAGTAAAAATATGTCCAAGACTTAAAAATGTTAATAAGTGTATTTCTGTAACATTTAGAAGGGATTTAAATCAGCAGTTAGATAACCACTGCATTGAGTGACACCTGTTGAAAGTGAAGGCTTCAAATATAAACTTAGAAATATTCATGCTGCCCTCCTCCCCCCACCACACCTCACCACTGTACAATGATGCCATGAGCAAGCTAAGAGATGTTATGGGCTCCTGTATATGTGGCCCATATTGTTATTATAGATGAGCAACTGAGAACACTTTGAATAGGGAACAACCTGTACTGAATTGCTTCAAAGCACTCCCAAATGTTCCAATCAGGGACCATGGGAACTAGTGAAGAAAGTGATTTGTCTACTATCACCCATCTGTACCACCTGTAACCCATCTTGGTCAGAGGAGCAGGGAGTTGGACCTGCGGTTTCCTAATGACCAAATCTGCGGTTTAGTTACTAGATTGATATCTTCTTCCCTACCGTTTTTAACAACAAAGGGCTGTTTTTATGTTCACTTTTATCAAGGTGTAAATAGTATACATGTTAAATAAATGCAATGATCACATGATAAAAAATATTCAAAAACAACATTTATTTCCTAAACAAAGGAAAAAGGTTAAGGAAAGTCAGGAGTGGAGACTAGTCTTGTTCCGCAGGTAATGTTGGTATCTGCAACGGTGGTATGGGGACTGAGGACTCTGATGCAGAAGGATGGAAATGTGGACCCCTGTAAGGTGCATTAGCAGCAGCGCCACCGACATAAACATCCTGGGGCAGATTTACAAGCCCCTTGCGACACTTTTGCATCTAGGGAGATGCGTCACGTTGTAAAGCCCTGCATCACATTATACCTGCGTCAGGTATAATGTATGCAGGGTGGGTGTTCCCACGCAGGAAAGCCTCATAAAAGTGACGCAGTGAAATCTACAAGATTTCACTGCGTCACTTCTAGGACGCCACTGCGTCAAAACCTTACGCCTGCTTGAAGCAGGCGTAAGGAGTGACGCAGTGTAGTGGGAATAGGCCTCAAAATGCATTGCTGAAGTTGCGTCGTGCTTGCGACACGACTCCAGCAATGCGTGACTTTTGCCCCAACAGATGCGTCAGAATTTCTGACGCATCTGTAAATCCTTGCGCCATGGTGCGCCGTATTGCAAATACGGCGCATCCATGGTGGCGCAAGGGTTTCTCAGGGTGGCGCAGGGAAAGTGACGCATCTCTACAGATGCGTCACTTTCTTGTAAATCTGCCCCCCTGTGTGATGACAGTGCCAGGGCTGGTCAGTAATTTGTAATTTGAATACGCTCACACTGTTTATTGAAGGATATAAGCTGGTATTTGAGCCCTAGATTTCCTAGTTACACATTGTACAATTTAGCTACTGTATTGATATCTTCCATATCAGGACAGTACTTCTTGTTTGAGTCCAGTTTCTCCCAGGAGTTAACTAGTGCACTGTTAAATAATTACAACAATGACATGGTAAGTTAACCTATCACAAGACGAGACGTCCCTAGTTAAGGAAAGGTATTCCCAGTCTGAGTCTGGTTGCCCAGGTGATGCTATCAGCCTGGCACAAGTTTGGAAGGAAACTTGCAAGTCAGCTGTCTGCAAAAGCTGCAGATCAAATGTGGGGCCGGTCTGGGTGCATTTGGAGCAGCATCACTGGCATGACTGTCCTGCTTGGTGGCACTGCCAGGGCCAGGTGGAATGGAAGCTGTTGCCCTGATCATCAATACAGCAAATATAGCCTCCATGGCGCTGCACCAGGGTGAGCAGAGGAAGCAGCAGCTTGTATATGTGAAGCAAACTCATGCATGGGCACACTCACGCGGCCCCTGGGCTTGGTTTAGCCCTCGCGTTATTTTCTATTTCCCTGCTCAAAAAGCCTGAAAATATGTATCTGTATACTGGTCTGCCTGCAGACAGTTGTACAGAGCTCTTGGGAATGACCATCTTTCGTGTGGTATTCCCCCTGACTTTTGCCTTCTTTTGCTGAAGCCATTTTTAATGGCCACAGGACTCTGCACACTTTACTCCTGCTAACAAGTGGTAAAATGCCTGTGCTCTCCTCTCTAGATGTATTAGAATTGGCATACCCCTAATTAGTACGTTTAGTATACTTGTATGTCCCAGTCAATGATACCACATATACCCAGGGCCTGTAAATTAAATGCTACTAGTGGGCCTGCAGCACTCGTTGTGCCACTTATTAAAGTAGCAAGGTAAAACATGTCTCCAGGCCTGCCACTGCAGCCTGGGTGGGTGTACAGTTTAAAGCTGCCATTTCGACCCGGCAAAATACACATTTGGCCAGGCCTAAACCTTCTCTCTTAATGCTTATAAGTCACCCCTAAGGTAGGCCTTAAAAGCCCATATGGCAGGATGCATGGTATTAAAAAAGTGGAACTGGTATATTTAGGGCCAGATTTATTAACATTTGAATGCAATGCAATGCAGCAAGACAACTTGCTGTGCTGCATCAAACGAAGAGAGCAGAAATGTGCCATATTTACTAAGATATGGCACATTCCTGCTCTTTCTCGGCACTGGCGCACTATGTGCAGCCTAGCACCAGGTTTGTTTTTGTACAAGGGACACCTTCCTGCATAAAAACATTCCTCAGAGGCATTTTCCTCTTTCTTTGTGTGTTACAGAATGCAGCACATGCAGAAGGATGAAATAACAGGAAGA
Organism: Calotriton arnoldi; assembly: GCA_963921515.1. Classification (NCBI taxonomy): domain Eukaryota; kingdom Metazoa; phylum Chordata; class Amphibia; order Caudata; family Salamandridae; genus Calotriton; species Calotriton arnoldi. The sequence continues at coordinate 701,997 of CAWUFW010008302.1, forward strand.
AATAAATATATTTCTAATTGTTACGCGTCTGTTGGGATGGTGTACCATTTTGACGCATTCCCAGGTGTACTTCCCTTAGTAAATATGGGAATATGCCAAAATCCTTGGGTGGATGCTTGGGGACGCCCACACTTGACCCAAGGAATGCCTTTCCTACACAGAGTAATGCAAGGCGGCGATTTGCGCTGCCTTGCGTTACTCTGAATTTACTAAGCCTCACAGAGCTAGGCATGGTGGCTTTGCATGCTTTAGTAAATATCACTTAAGCCCTTACGCTTTCTTGCGTTACCATGCGTGATGCAATGTCAAGGCAAAGGCTTAGTAAATCTGGGCCTTAATGTTTTGCGACTTCCAGAAAAGTTTCTAAATCCAAATACAGAGGGCTTCATCTGGACTGATGCTGAGGAGAAGGCGATATCGAGGCCTTCCCATGCATGGACTATGAACTTCTTTCCCTCTGAGCTTTCCTGCCTTGGTCAAAGACTGCACACGGACTCCGTTCTTCAGCAACCTGCTGTCATTGAGCCCCACTTCAGAGCCAGCTTGCAGCTTGCCTCGTGATGACTCGTTGATGACCACTTTTTTTCCATAAAAGTTTCTAAGTCAGAAGGTAAACTTTCCACTGGGACGAACCTGGTCCCTGTATCTGATCCCCGCTCCATTGTGGTTGATCTAAACTTTCACTTTGACCAGGTCTAGTGCAACCAGATATCCATGGTTGGCGCATTGTGCTTTTTGGGGCTATTTTTAAATCAAACTTTAAAAGATCATATGTCCAGTTTTACTTGTCGAATCTTTGTCGTTTTAGTGTCATTTTATTTACAAAAAATTACTCTTTTTTATTGGGTTGGGATTTATTTTCCTTGGGTTGTGTTTTCACTAATTACCATTTGAGTACTGCTTAAACTCTGTACAGATTGCCTGTAAATTAAGCCTAACTGCTTTAAGCCAAGCTACCAGCAAATTATTCACAAGTTTATTTACTGCCTTTAGAGGGTCAGCCTTACAAGGTTTGTGATTTCCATTTGAGGTGGGTTCTCATCCCGTTTGCATAATACTCCACTTTCTTACAACAGCATATTGAGGCAGCTCTTTAATTACATAAACATTTTTAGGGGGGGCACATAAAAATACATGCCAGCTTGGTTCCTATTGGCCCTCCAGTGGCTACGGCCCTGAATGTGCACTTATCAACATGATTGAAGGCATCTATAGAGTCTTCAGTGCAACATTAGGACCATCCCTAGTGGTGCCACATGCAACTATGTGATATGTCGTGGGATATCCAATGCTGGACTACAAGGGCTGAATGCATTTTGTCATTGCATGTCAAACGTTGGCCCACAAGACCTGGATCCATGTGAGGTGTCACGGCATTTCAAATGTTGACTCACAAGGAGTAGAGCCATGTCAGGTTTTCAGGCAATTTGAACTGGATACATTTGCATAACATAAATTGGAACTATTTACACAGTCAGCAGTTATCCTAAAACATTGGCATGGAATCCGTCATTGTGAACGCCCCTGGGGTAAGTGATCTGAGATGAATGATTCATCCATTGTACCGAGTGCTAGAAGGCCATCTGACTTATTGCCAGAATATTTGCAGCCTGATTTAGAGTTTGGCAGTTGGGTAGTCCGCCTCAAATTTGATGGGTATCCCATCCACCTTATTACACGTGAATTATGGAACAATGCACTTGTAATAAGGTGGACCGGATACCTGTCACTCTTTTTTGGGATATCTGTCACGTTTTTGACAGAGTACCCGTCCACCAAACTCTAAATCAAGCCCTTACTTGCTTGGTCCATTAAGAAGGGAAACTAGCCAACATGCAGCTGTGCCTTCTTTATCATCTTCTTTAGAAGTTACCTTAATTGCAGTACCTAAATGAGACAGCCACCTGTTAACATTAACTTCAATTGTTCTAAAAAGTGGGAACAAACACCTACCCCATCATATCTGGTGCTCTTGGCAGTCTAGAGGTTGCCATTTCTGGGCTTTCTCTCTGACCAGAGTTGTATTGACTAGGCAGCAATTGAGTCTGCTCCCGGAAGTAGGTCTTTCATGTTTAATGTTTATTGAGGGCTCCTATGGGTTTAATGGAAGACAACTTTGTTGTTCTATATTGCATGTGGTGTGTGTTCCTGTGTCTCAGTGAGCAAGCAATAGGACTTTGACATTTAATTTGTTTCATGAAGCTAAAGGTGCTCACTTGATTTGTCTGTTTATGTCTGTGCTGTCGGTATCATAATACCATCTACATGACTTGGGTGCTGTGTTGTGAGCTTAGTGGCGGTGCTTCCATGAGGGCAAAGGAGCGTTGCCCTGCCGCTAAAAGTGAAGGGAAACATGAAAAATAAAATGGTAATAAAACACATTTATTACCATTTTATTTTTTATTCTGGCAAGCAGCCGAATTTGAGAGGGCGGGGCCAGCAGCAGGGAGGAACAGTGGGCACAGTGCACTTCAGTTTAAAGTGAGTATGCCACTTTGGCCTGCTGTCTAGCAAAGGCCAGCTTGACATGTGCGCTTTCAGCACTCCAACCCGAGCTGTCTTAGACAGCTGGGTGGAGAGCAAGTACACACCTCCAGGGTCTGAAGGAGCGTCGGACCAGGGCTTAAGCAGCATGAGAGCAGCACCAGGATTGGTAGAGGGGTGTTGGATGAGGCTCTGGGAGCTTGCTGCTTGTGCTGGAGGAGCCACCGAGTGCAGAGATGGGTAAGTAAATCTTTATTTCTTTATTTTAATTTAAATTACCATACTGACAGGCACTGTGAGAAACTCGCAGTGCCTTCAGCCTCAACTCCAGAGCTCTCAATCGTGGCCTGTTATACACACTGTTTAAAATGGACCACGATTGAGATCTTTGGCGCTGAGCCTATTGCACTGCTGTTTTTAGGTCGAGCCTATAGCGGCAGCGCGCATGCGCTGCTCGCTTTGCAAGGCATGCAGTTATCTAGTATGGAGTGGAAGCTCCGTGGAAGCTCCGCCCACTCTCCGCCCATGTTTTTAATTGGCTCCTGTCATTGTCTTTCCTATATGCTGCCATCTGATTGATTATGAGGCTTGTTAGTCCCTCCTTATTATGGCCATGTAGTCATTTGTATCCTTCCACAGCTACTGGCCCCTTTACTTCGCATGTTGCACGGTATGTTTTGTTTAGATTGTGAGCACTATTTACTTCTTGTGAGTCTACCCCCTGCCCCCCGCCCGCCTTCACTCCTGTGCCGCACTCACGTTTGCAATGCAATAGGTCTCGCGTAAATGCGAGTCCTATTGCATTGCAAATGCTTGTTTTTTAATCTCTTGTAGTTGCCAGATTATAGAGAGCAGAATGTGTGATGGATTGCACCGCTCCTAGCCTCGAGGAATCACAGAGGTTCGCGGGAAAGTCTCTCTCTCCACACCCGTTCGAGTCTCTCAGGGACGAGGCTCCACCGAGGGCTCCCAGCCTCTTCCAGGGGGGTGGGTTCACCTCGCACACACTTGCGCTCTGTGAATTATAGAAGCTGGAATCACAGCCCCCCTAGATCGTTCAGCCCCGCCTAACCGTCGCGTGCAAGCCCCTCCGCCATTCCAGCTCACAACAGCAGGTGACGTAATAAATTACAAAACTGAAAATGGGAAAAAGGAAAATCAATATTTCTGTCTGGCTTGCTCCCTGGTCTGCTCACTGGAGGAATGAGGCAGCCTCTTTCAGCCATTTCCCGGGGAGGGAGGAGGCTGCTGGTGCACGGAACCGATCTCATCCAAGTAAATAGAAAGCGCATTCAAGGGGGTGTGTGAGGCCCTCCACCCAATACCTCCGGGCAGCTTGTACTACGCCTTGGACTGTGCGTGATGAGGGTGCCCGACCTCTTGGGGGCCCTGCGATCCTTCTGGCATAGTTGTGGCTGTAAATGAAGCCAGCCACCCCTCGCCCTTCCCACCCCATTTAATAGCTCTGGTTGCACACGATGTGTGCCCTCCACGCGATATCTGGGGCTGTGCACTGTGTCTGGACAGGAGCAGCCTCACCCGTGATAGTCGTGGCTGTACATTGGGTCAGGGTAGTAATCCCCGTCCCCTGTGGTATGATGTTGGGGAACGGGGGTGCCCCCCAGGGATATCTATGCTTGTACATTACATCTGGTCGCCCTCCCCAACCTGATTTCTTCGGCTGTGCATCATAAATAGACCTTCTGTCTTTTATTAAAATCTGTGACTGTAGCAAAAGGGGGTGCCTACAGATATGGGGCGGGGGGTAGGGGGAGGGGGCTTCCCGTGTGGTAGTTATGACCGATGATGCCCGTACACGTACAGCAAGCAAAACTCATTAGTGACAGCGATGGTTCCAAAAGGAGAAGCTGTCAACGACCCTCTGAAATCTGCTCCTTTCCCTTGGTGGGCTCTTGTTCTCTGCTGCAGGCACCCGTCCAGAAACGCGTCGACAATGCAGTGCTGATATCACAAGTCAGTAGGGAGTCTGCAGGGGTCCAATTCACATTAGAAAGACTGTGTCACAATCAGTTGGTCTTGGATGATTTAGAGAGACTAGGAATTGTTCTGGTCATGTATCTGGACAGGAAGTGACATTTTGTTTCCTTTGATCATTGCAGCAAAATAGAGGATCAGTGGCTGTCTGCCAGTGAACACTGGCCCAGATTCTGTCATTTAAAGGGCTACAGAGGCGTAGCTTCAGGGGGGTATTTAGGGTGTGACAGTGACACCCGCCAAATAAATGGAATCTTTGCTTGTGGTAGCTGGGGCTGGGGCCCTTAGTCGGGCCTGCTACATCCGTGTTAGTTTTTTAGGTCTCGCCTAGGCAGCGCATGCACTCGGCATCACCTCAGCATCACTTGGCACCACCTCAGTATCACTCAGTACCACCTAAGAACCATCTCCATCACCACCTTAGTATCACTCAGCACCAGCACGGCACCATCTCAGCATAAGTGCACCACCTCCTCATCAGTGCACCACCACCAACTCAGCACCAGCGCAGCACCACCTCAGCATCAGCACCGCACCACCTCCACATCAGCATAGCACCATCTCCTGACCAGTGCATCACCACCAGTACAACTCCACCTCAGCACCAGCACCACCTCAGAACCAGTGCAGCACCACCTCAACATCAACACAGAACTGCATCAGCACAGCACCACCTCTGCATCAGTGCACCACGCCCAGTGCAATTCCACCTCAGCATCAGCGCCTCGCCATAGCACTAACTCAGCATCATTCAGCACCACCAGAGCACCAGCGCAACCCACCTCAGCAACACCACCGCACCATATCAACATCAGCACAGCCCCACTGCAGCAATTTAGCAGTAATGCAGCACCACTTCAGCATCAGTGCAGCACCACCTCAACCCAGCACTAACTCAGCACCACCTGAGCACCAGCATCACTCAGCATCACTCAGCACTACCTCAGCATCACCTCAGTATCACTCAGCATCACCTCAGTACAGCTTAGCATAAGCTGAACAGCACCACATCAGCACAGCTTCACTTCCGCATCAGTGCACCACCACCAGCGCAGCCCCACCTCAGCAACAGCATAGCACCAAATTCGCATCAGTGCAGCATCACCTCAGCACTGCACCAACTCAGGATCTCCCAGCATCACCTAAGCACCAGTGCAGCACCACCACCACCTCTACATCACTCATCACCACCTGATTATCATTCAGCATCACCTAAGCATCATCTCTGCACCAGCACACCACCACCTCAGCATCAGTCAGCACCACCTCAGTCTGCCTTTGGAATCTGGCATCTGTTGATTCTCTTCTAGTGTCCGTCCGCTACTCGTAATTCAGGTACAATTTCCCAACCTCCACTCTCCTGTTGTTTTCTTGGTTATATATAAGGTAACAAAAAGGCTTAGAACATTTTTTTATTTTAACTTTTCAACATGCTGCACAGCAGCCACAATGCTCTACAACATAGCTCAAAATCATTGACAAAGCCAATAGCTCTGGCTATACACTTATGAGGTCCCAACGGCGAGACCTATTGGCTATGCCAATGCTTGTTTCTATGAGTGCCTGTCAGTGGGTTAAATATTCGCCCACCAGTTTTGTTTGCCGCTGGCCGCCACTGTGTGAGCTTATGGTTGAATTACGGTATATTTACATGCACTTTTGGCTCCCTAAGGGATGATTGAGTGGGGCTTGGGTTTTCATGTTGGGGCATTGCTTACCAAGTCTAAGCTATTGGAACTGTTTTTGTGTGTGTGAGAATATGGGTGAACTGCCTAATTTGGTATTTTACAATTGCAAATGATACTATGCCTGAGAATCATGTTGTACTTTTAGGGAACATTGATTTGTTGATTTGTAAACTGAGTGGCTTTGGTGCTGTATTGTGTGCATTAAGTTGTATGAATCATCACATTATGGGTAAAAGATTACAGCAAGCTTAGTTTTTTGCTATTATTCTTCAAATTTGATTTTGGACGTTTATTACACATAATTCAATACGTTTATTGATTCACTGTTGTTTTACGGTCTTCCTCCAAACAGCTTTGGCTTCCTGTCACTGACAACATTGAAACCATTACTTTGAATATATACTTAGAATGGGCTTTGGGTCTGCCAGTTGCCATGACTTAATGGCTAGCTTGCCTATTTCAGCTTCCTGCTCCTTAATTAATCGTTTTCGACTATATTCTTATGTTCATCTCGCACCAGAGAAGTTTTTTCGTTTCACAGTTTTTCCAGTGGGAACTACTTTTCCTTTTGTACGGTTTCAATGACATTTCACTTTTTCTGCTAATGGAAAACAATTGCCTTTCCTCTGTTCCCTGTCCATTTTCCCGCTATTTCTTTGCCACTGCATATCTCTTCCCTTCACCCCCGACTACCACTCATGAACTCTCTGTCTTCCTATGTCTTGTACCCACCTTACCCCCCCTTCATGTTTTTGCTCATGAGGAGGTGCTCTCCTGCCCCTCCATGTTTCCCCAAACCTGGCTCCATGTTAGAGCCTGGACACAACATGTATTGCTTTCCACCATCAGCTGCCTGTCTATATTGGCTTTGTCGATGCTTGTTTGCCTTGTTGTGGCAAAGACAACAGCACGAATGGCCATTTAGAAATGGTATTTTCTATAGTGCTCCATTCCAAAATGGTGTCATGTTGTGACTAGATGCAGCACTTATGAAATGGATAAACGCAAAATGGCTGATCATAGAATGGTACAAATATAAAGTATAGAAAATATCATTTTCAGATGGCCACCAGACTATCTATAAGTTGTAGATCATGGCACCATCTTGGAATGGTACAAACACAAGCCAGTACTGGAGCTCTGCCGAAATGGGCAATGTCCTGGTAAATTAAGAAGAGTTACTTGAAAAGCAGAAAGAGGGTTGCAACTTAATCAGTGAGAGCAGGGGCGGCTCCTCCGCAATGGAGGAGGAGCGTCGCCCCACTGGCTCAGAGCCAGCAGCAAAAAACATAAAACGATATTTCAGTACCGTTTTATTTTTAATCTGCTGGCTCAGCCAGCCAACGTGTGCAGAGAGGGATGGGGCTGAGGCATGGGAGTGGGGAGTAGGAGTGCTAGTGCACTCCCTGAGTGCTCATGTGTGTTTGGCCGGCCGTCTCAGACTGACCAAAACTCACATGCGCAATTAGGTTTCTCTAACCCGGCTTTATTGAACAGCCAAGTTAGAGAAACCCTACAGACCCCCTGGTCTGAGCAGGGCATCTTTCTAGCCTGCTCAGACCAATCCCCGTGCTGCTCTGCAGCGCGGGGATTGGACAGGGAGTCTGTGACTAGCCTACAGTGTCTGCTGGGACAAGGAATTCCCAGCACCAAGGCAGCTTTGTAGCGGCAATGCGACACTTCTCATAAAGAAGGTCCTTATTTTCTTTCTGTACTACAAGAAAAAAGTGGCACTTCTGGTGTTGTTGAGGATGTTCTTCCATACCCTAGAAGCATAGACTGAGAAGGCCTGCCTTTTGGTCTATTCCTTCCTGCATGCCCTCATTTGTCTACTCTGACAGTGACTTGGCCTCTAGTGTTACAGTATTTATTTAGGCGCTAGTGTGTCTGCCAGGCACACGGGGTGTTGTTTCTGAGGCCCATGTAAGTGATGCAGCTGGTATTGGACATGGGTCTCAAAAGGGAGCCAATGAAGTTCCTACAATGTTGGGTTGCTGTGATTGAATTCCCACAGGCCTTTGTTGAGCATGTAAAAGGCCATTCAATGGTTCACAAGTGGAATTGGGATAGTATGTGAACAGGGTGTTGCCTTCATCGAGGTGGGAAAGGACTAGTGCTTGCACTGTTGATTTCAATACAGCAATACAGTTTTAGATAAGAATGGTTTCCTTTTTTCAAGAGGGAGTGATGATACCATCTTGTCTAAGTTTTCTTGGCAAAATGTTCCTTGAAAGAGAAGTCTGTGTCAATGGTGAATCCAAAAGATTTCTCATTAGTTGTGTGCTAGGAAGTGAAGCTATTGAGGTTCATGCCAGATAGCCAGGCTTTAAACAATAAGGAATTCTAGCTGAGTTCTAGGTAGGTGCTGGTTATCTAGCTCTGAATGAACATGAGGCAGGTTATTTGTTGTTGATTGTCACCCATAATGACATTTTGTGGTAAAGTTGCATGTTCAGGGTAATGATGACTTTTGATGTTGTTGTCTCTGCCACCCCAGGGTTTGCAAGACCATACCAGTGAAACCCGTGCTTGTTAACAGGGTGTTGATCAGTGCTTGGTTGATGTCTGTTTTGAAGGCCATTGAGAGATAGAGCAGGATGAGTAGACAGGAGTCATTTTTCTTGTTGAGGAAGATTGCGTCGACAACAACTTCGGTAGCAGTCTGTTTGCTGCAGCCAGTTGTGAAAGTGATTGGTAAACCTCTTGGAGGTTGTTAATGGGGATCTACTGTTGCTGATGGATGGCAGCAGCTTTCTGGCTGAAGGGACATTAATTCTTGAGATAATTTGGGTTTATGTTGGGCTTCTTCGGCAGTAGGATGAACTATCCTGTTTTGAGGTCATCCAGGAAAGTTTCTTCGTTGAGGGCTGCTTTGATGATGTTGAGGAGCCGTGTTAGGGCACCTTCATGAAGAGGTTTCTTGATGGCTGATGTAGAGTTTGATTTCATAGGAAGTAGCCAACAGTATGTTGAAGAAGTCAGCTAGCTTGTTGTGCAAGAGCAGGTGATAGAGCAATATAAGATAGAAGGAGGTGAGAATGTTTGTTTTGTGTTGTTGATGTGTGATCTGATTTGTAACATTGTGCAGAAAAAGTGATTGATAGAGTTGATCATGAGACTATAGAGTCGGAGCGTGAGCTGATGCAGTGCCTCTACAGCCATGAGAAGAAGCTTCTTCTATTAGTCGCTTTGTTAAAGGTAGCCTTGTGGTACTCCTTGAATGAGTTGATGAGGGATCTGTTGGTTTAGCAGAGCACTGTAAGTTGGGGTAGGTCATTGATGGTGTTTGTCTGTCTCCATTTCTTTTTTTTATCTTCTGATTGTGTCTTTGTTCTCTGGAATTTCTGGAAGTATTGTGGGCCTAAGGTTTTAGGCTTGGGCTATTTTAATTTCTCAGATGTTGGTTTTCAGTGGTGTGTTGAGTTCCACTTGCATTTTAAGAACTGTATTGCAATTGGAGATTAGCATGTTGACATCTAATGAGGGATGGTCGGAGTTAGAAAGATCACAGGTTCTTTGGGAAGGGCATCCTTGGGGAAATCTCTGAATGTGTGGTAAGTTTGCTTCTCTCTTTTTGACTGGCTTAATGCAAAGGTGTTGTATGAAGGATGGAGAAACGAATGTCCTGATGACAATCCAGCCCAGAGGTGTGCAGGCCTAGCCTTGAATTGTGGGTATGGCTGTCAGTCAAGTTCAGGAGGATTATGCTATCCTCCTTCTAATGCTTAAGACACTTTGTGCCCAATTCTGTGAGGCCTCAAAAGCTGGCAGTGCAGGAGCAGCATGCGGCTCATCCTCATGTTAAATAATGTTGAGCTGACGTCTGGTAAGAAGCAAACTAATTGATCTTTTTTTAAATATATTTCTTCATTTCTATATCCTTCTTTCTTTCTGTCTTTCACCCTTATTGTCTTCCCTACTCTCTATATCTTTCTTTCTTCCTTCGTTCTTCTTCTTCCATTATTAATTTCTCTAGTTTTGGCTTCCTTTCACCTTTTCATTTTCTGTTCTATGTTCCCTTTTTTTCTGTTCTATGTTCCTCTACTTCCTTCCTTTCTTCCTTCTTTCTTTCTTTTTCTTTCTTTCTCTCATCATCAGTTCTTTCCTTTCATTTTCTCCTTCTTTGTTTTAATCCTTCATTCCTTTCCATCTCCTTTTCTTCTCTTTATTCCTCATTTCTATTTCTTATCTCCTTTGTTCCCTATTTCCTTTCTTTCTCTTCCCCTCTTCATTCCCACTTTCTTATCCTTCTCTCATATGTTCCTCCATTCCGGCTTCCTTTATATATCTACTTTGTTCCTTCTGTTGTTTTTTTCTCACCTTTGTACCCTCACTCCATTACTTTTCTTTGCATTCTTGCTTCCTTCATTACTTCTTTCATTTCTTTCATTCCCTTCTACCCTTCCTGTGTACCTTTTTTTCTCCTATTCCTTCCTTTCTCTCCCTGCATCCTTCCTCAACTTCCATCACTCATCTTCCTCCTTTCTTGCTTCCACGCTCTCTTTCTATCCTTCCTTCCATCCTTCCTACCCTTTTTTCCTCACTCCCTCATTCCCTTCTGTCTTTCCTCTGTTCCTTCTTACTTCCTTTCTCCCTCCCTCACCTTAGTTCAAAGGCAGTTAGCCATATTATGGATATATGTGTAGCCCTAGCTTTCATCATGAGAGCCGTGCCGTCCCATGTATTGCATGTCATAGACCACAAACTACAATGATATATTCATGTCTCAGATGTGCTTCATAAATAAGAGGAAAGTGGCAAAACGGGCTCTTGGGGACACCAATGGTAAACCTTTCCATATGCACCGCATGTTGAATTGTTGCTATGTGGCCACTGCATTGGAACTGGGTGCTCTAAGGACAGCCAGTAAGTTGATTGGCCTTTATGTATCTTATAGACTATAGTATTGCCTTTGGAGAGTGTGCCTCCTGAATATCGAGTCAACAATATGGATGGGTCAGAATATCAAGAAGAAAATATTGACAGGTAAGTAAGTCTAGATTTTCTATACCTAATCCACATATACGTACCTACACTTACAAATATCTTTAAGGTACATAGATGTGGAGTTAGGAATAGTAAATTTTTAATGCCCTATATGCACTTACCTTTTGATATTTTGTCCCTCAATATTCTGTCCTCGAAATTGGCATGCCACAATATTGCTGGTGTTGATATTCAGTATTACAATCCCTTTGGAGCTGGTGGGTTTGATGATGTACTTACTGTTTGATTCTTTCCTAGTTGAATCTCTGGGGAGGTTCAGATAGCTGAGGAAGAAAGAGTGGGGATGCTGAATTGCTGAAAAGGGGCCATGGTGATGGGGCCTGCTATTTCATGGAGGAATTCTTATTTGGTCTAGGGGTTCTGTAGATCAGGTAGAGGGGGATCTGTGTGATGTAGAGAGAGGGAAATGGAAAATGAGGAGTTCAAATTGCCTAGCTGTGGATTGTTCAGTGAAAATGAATGGCTTGGTAGACTTGTTATTAACAAAGCTTCTTCTTCCCATCTTTATTGAGCAGTCTATGTGTTGTAGCCTGCAGGGATTAGGATATCAAGGATGAGTGTTGAGCTATGGCTGAATCATGTTTCTGTGATGAAGAGTGTATCCAGGTTGTTTGTATGATTCATTTGGAGAGTGGATGACTGCAGAGTGTGCATTCATGAGCATGAGTTGGAAAATATGAACTCTGGGTGGTGTATGTGCCCTAGAGAATGGTGCACGTTTGGTCTTTCCTGTCCAGCTGTCATGTGTGTGCTTGCTTGCATGGGCTGGATCTGACTTTGAGTATGAGTATGGGTTCTGGGAGTTCAGTGTGTGTTTTAGGCAAATGGTGCCAATGTTTGAACAAGTCAAAACATGATTCCCCCTTGCTTCATCTTTCCTTTGCTAGGGTGAGAGAATTCCAGTGAGTGCTGATTTTCAGGATGCAGGAAGGCCATGAATCCTCCTGAGTGACTGGGGTGAGCTAGCCTGGAATGGCGTGGTGTTTTGGGCTTTGTTGTGGCAACTTCTCCGGTTCTTCTACCATTAGCTTGCTGCTGAATGATCTTTAAAGTCTATACAGATATGCAAAAGGCAGATAAGTAGGGAGCCTACTGATTGTCTGGTGTAGACAGGGCTGGGTTGGCAGCCTGTTTGTCTGGGGTGCGGTGGGCTGAGCTTATGGCTGTGTGGGCTTGTGGCTGTGTGGGATGAGTTGTGGTGACTTCTGGGGTGTTATGGGGGCATGGTGACCTTTGCCTTTTTTTGGATCTGGGGAAGTGTTTGCTTTCTCCCACAGCGCTCTGTGCTTGGTTCTCATCTTTCTTAAATCAAATTTTTGTTTTCAACAATGTATTTTTTTATTTACTTGTGTTTTATCACTATCCTTTTGACCCATCAGTGCAACTCCCTCTCCTAAAAGATTGACATCCGAATCATGATTTGACATTTTTACCGCTGAGTGACGAGTTTTAAGCTTTCAACATTTTTCCATCTAGTTTTTATTCATTCAGTATTTTATCTTTCAAAGTTTTGCATGCTGCACTTACAACTCTAGAACCTCACCAATGGGAGAGGGTAAGAAGGTTTAGTAGGGGGACTACAGCTCTGATTTTTGAGTACATGGATACATCCCAGAAGAGACCTTGTCTACAGACCCCCTGGGCCCCGACCCCAGTTCAGCGACTCCATCGCCGACTTCATCAGCACGCACGCCCTGACCTCTACCGACTACATCCTCCTCGGAGACCTGAATTTTCACCTGGAGAACAACAACGACAGCAACTCCACCACCCTGATCGACAACCTCGCCAACCTCGGTCTGAGCCAGCTCGTCACAACACCAACCCATTCCGCCGGCCACACGCTCGACCCCATCTTCTCCTCAAGCTCCCACGTCTCCTTCAGCCACACCACGGAACTCCTCTGGACCGACCACCGCTGCATCCATTTCACCTTCCAGAAACCCACCACACACCACCGCACCCAACAGATCCCACGCCGCTGCTGGAGCAAAGTCACCGAAGACCAACTACGGGCAACCCTCGCTCTCAGCCCTCCCTCCGACCCATCCAACACCGACGACGCTGCCTGCAACCTCAGACGATGGATGGACGACTGTGCCAACACCCTCGCCCCGCTGAAAAAACTCACCTACAGTGACACCACCAAAAGAGCCTGCTGGTTCACCTCGGAACTCCTAGCTTCCAAGCTGTACCTGCCGGAAACTAGAGAAGAAATGGCACAGTGATAAGACACCGGACAGCCACGCAGCCCACAAAGATGCCATCCGTAACCACCACCACCTCATCAAGTCCGCCAAGAGAATCTCCTTCAAAGAACCGCCTCGACAACAACGCACACAACAGCAAGGAGCTTTTCAACATCGTGAAGGAACTCTCCAACCCCAGCTCCAACACCAACGACATCCCGCCGTCGCAACCCCTGTGCGACTCCCTCGCCACCTTCTTCCACCGCAAGATCGCCGACATCCACAACAGCTTCAACACCCAGACAGCCCCAACTAAGATCGATGCACCAGACCCGCCGCACACCATCGACCACAACCCCCTGCCAGCCTGGGCCAGCGTGAACATCGAGGACACCATCAAGACCATGAGCACAATACACTCCGGCTCCCCGTCAGACCCTTTCCCGCACCACATCTTCAACAAAGCCAGCAGCTCCATCGCACCCCACCTGTGCAACATCATCAATCTCTCCTTCGAGACCGCGACCTTCCCAGAGAGCTGGAAACACGCAGAGATCAACGCCCTACTCAAAAAACCCAAGGCGGACCCGAGAGACCTCAAGAACTTCCGGCCCATCTCCCTGCTTCCGTTCCCAGCCAAGGTCATCGAGAAGATCGTCAACAAACAGCTAACCCGATACCTCGAAGAAAACAGCATCCTGGACCCATCCCAATCGGGGTTTCGCAGCAACCACAGCACTGAGACTGCCCTCATCGCCGCCACCGACGACATCAGGATCCTGCTGGACAACGGTGAGACCGCAGCCCTCATCCTGCTGGACCTCTCCGCCGCCTTCAACACTGTCTGCCACCGCACTCTACGCGCACGCCTCCACAACGCAGGGATCCAAGACAAGGCCCTGGAATGGGCCACCTCCTTCCTCGCCGGCAGAACCCAGAGAGTCCGCCTCCCACCATTCCGATCCGAAGCCTCCGAGATCATCTGCGGCGTACCCCAGGGATCGTCCCTCAGCCCAACACTGTTCAACATCTACATGGCCCCGCTCGCACGCATCGCCAGACAGCACAACCTCAACATAATCTCCTACGCCGACGACACTCAACTGATCCTCTCCCTCACCACGGACCCCCTCGCCGCCAAATCCAACCTCCATGAAGGAATGAAGGCCGTCGCCGATTGGATGAAGATCAGCCGACTAAAACTGAACACGGAGAAGACAGAGGTCCTCATCCTCGGCTCCAACCCCTCAGCCTGGGACGACTCCTGGTGGCCAACGACGCTGGGAGCAGCCCCGACACCCACCGACCACGCACGCAACCTGGGAGTCATCCTCGACTCAACGCTCTCCATGGCCAAGCAAGTCAACGCAGTCTCATCCTCCTGCTTCAACACCCTCCGCATGCTTCGCAAGATCTACAGGTGGATCCCGACAGACACGAGAAGAACAGTCACCCAGGCCCTCGTCAGCAGCAGACTCGACTATGGGAACGCCCTCTACGCGGGAGCCCCGGCCAAGCTCATCAAGCGACTGCAACGCATACAAAACGCCTCCGCACACCTGATCCTCGATGTACCACGCCACAGCCACATCACCCCCACCTGAGGAACCTGCACTGGCTCCCCGTCGACAGGAGAATCTCCTTCAAACTCTTCATCCACGCACACAAGGCACTCCACAAGACTGGCCCAGCCTACCTCAACAGACGACTCCTCTTCTACGTCCCCAACCGCCAACTCCGCTCCGCCGACCTCTCCCTCGCCACCGTCCCTCGCATTCGAAGAACCACCACCGGCGGCAGATCCTTCTCCCACCTCGCCGCCAAGACCTGGAACACCCTTCCACTAAGCCTACGACAGACCCAAGACCTGCTGACCTTCAGGAGGCTACTCAAGACCTGGTTGTTCGACCAGTAGCAGCACCCCCCCCCCTTTTTTTTCCCCTGCGCCTTGAGACCCTCGCGGGTAAGTAGTGCGCTTTACAAGTTCTGTAATTGATTGATTGATTGATTGATTGACTGGAGGGGTGTTGATGGATTGAGTGAGTAATGTATTGCAAGGATTTGTGTGCTTTAGAATCTTTAATTATGGATGGTCTACAAAAACAGGATGTCTCTGGAATTTGGGGGAACCCAGTCTGGTGCTCAAGTACAGGAGATGTGCCATTGTAACAAGGACATTTTAAAGATCTCACTTTCTAAGAGAGCAGATGGCTTTTGAAAACACAAGGCAGCAGATCTCGTTGCTTCACTTTTCCACCATACATGTGCATGCCCAGTTCCAGCCTCTACCTCTTACTCCACCTCCATCTCACAAGCAATAGTGTGAAGTTGGGAATAAATTGAAAAGTGTCTGCAGAATTACACAAACCTGGACAATGGACAGGAAAATCCTTTCACTTTCTCTCTCATTTTCCCTGCTTGAGACAGTGTCCTGTCCCCTTTATTTCTCTCGCAAAAATAATGGGGTTGCTTAAGAAAATGGAAAGGCTGGGTGGGCCTTCTCCTCTACGTTGTCTGTGCCTACTATTTTCTACCTCACTGTCTTGGACAATTTCTCCACCTGTACTGCGATCACGTTAATGTACTACCACTATCCGCCATATAGCTGACTCCTGAAATCAGTCCTCGCTTCTTCTCCCTCCATCTCATAGGAAGGCTTGAGAGATCAGACATGATGCAGTGCAGTGGTCAGAGAAATGGCCATATGGTCTGTTATAATCTGCTGTCTAATCTAAGCATTGCTGAAGTAAAAAGTGCTGCCTGATTCAATATATATTACAGTTTCAAGTTTGAAGTTTTCCTGAAACCTCCACTTCAAATGTTTTTGGTGACAACCAAACCAACTAAAGTATTTAGGTATTGAATACATTGATAATCTTATAGATACCCTTAAACAAAATGAATGCATAAACTTCATAAAAATCCTCAGCTGCTAGAGAGATGGTCCCCAAGGTTCCTGTCCTGGTGGGGCAGGGTAGAGTGCCTAAAAATGATGATCACACCTTTTGTCAACTACCTTATAAATATGCTCCCGCTCACCCTATCCGATGACTTCCATCATAAACTAGATACCACTTTTAATCAGTTCCTAAGGCAAAAAAGGCCTAAAATCTCTCTAAAAAACCTAACTAAGACTTCCAAAATGTTTAAGTGGAATTAACTTAGCAAACTTTTAAAACTTTCAAGCAGCCTTCCTATATAAACAAGAACGTAATTGGATACTGTCCTCTGACCAACACATGCCCGTCTGGCTGTAAATAGAGCATTTAGCAACTGGTCAAATTGCCATGATGTTCTAAATGACAAACATCTTATCCATCCCTCATTCCAAATACATTATTCTTAACACAAACCTGCACTGGCAATGCCAATAGTTCTGGGTTTAAAGGAATGCTGTATGGTAATTGTTACAAATTGGGTCTCTGGTTGGCTAGGGTTTGCACCTAAGCCAGGCAGAACCCACCACTCTAGTCAGCGTAAGGGAGTTACACGCACAAGTTAACTCCTGCTCACCCCCTTGGCAGCTTGGCAGAGCAGTCAGGCTTATCCCCGAGGCAATGGCAAAGCATTTGCGCAACACACACACACACCAGTGGCACATTAGGCACACCACAAAAAGAGACTCCACACAAGGTTATATAAACATATCCTTTGTATTATACATGAAACTCATTAGACCATAATCACATAAATCACTGTGCCACTAGGCACTTGTCATGGCGTCACATAGATCATAAAATCCCTTTGCCACTAGGCAATGGTCACAACAGCATAGGTAGTGGAATCAAGTACCCACTTATAGGTTGCACATGCTAACAAAACACCATCACTGAGTGTTGCGGGGATTCTGCACATATACAGAACAATGCGCAGGAAAATAGGACCTCGGTGTATAGTGGTGTACCGACCATCCACCTTAGTGCCCAAAACCCCAATCCGACTAGCTATATTGTCTCATTCGTTCTCTGTACTACAGTGAAGCTACCAATGATTAGACATCCCAGAACACGGACTCTTTCAGGAGTCGCGGGAGCAAGAACACTCTTTCATTACTCACTCATACTTGTCCACAACGTGAGTATTAAGAGACACAGTACAGTTTAAAATGTTTATTTCAACTATCGTGCTCTAAGACACAGTACACGTGCCAGTACTAGCAGCATAATGCATAAAGACAAAATAGTAAGCATCGTTACAATTCCATAGAATACAAACAGAGACAGCATTTTATAAAGACAGTGGATGAAGGACTATAATGCCTTGCCACCCTCCCCGTGCTAGTAACTAGTTTATTATAAAAAAGAGAAGACCTCTGGGCTTTGTCAGGGGGACCCCCATACCTCAAGAACTAGATGCAAGGTTTACATCTTTGGACAAGCACAGCTCTTCTCCCTGGAAAGGTTTTTCTCCAAGTGCCACCAACAGGGAGATCACAATATTAAAATCACACGGATTTCTCCAGTGCAGCTGTATTTCATGTTATGTCTAAGTGCGAGGGGCTGACCAGAACAGCAACAACAAGGGACGTTGTTTTTCGACCTTGTACATTGTGTGCAGACGAAAACCACAGAGAACATCAGAAAAGGTGAAAGGCAGAAATGCAGACAGTTCTAATGTGAATGGTCACAAGCAGAGTCTGGAAAAACAAAGTCACAGAGTAACGTGTGCAAAGGAGGCATCATGGCTGCTAGGCCTAAGCTAACTTAGTAATGTCGACCATGAGGCCACAATCCACACTACACCCTCCCCTGGTCAGTCCATAGGACAAGACATAGGACGAAAGCAGAGTTCCAATAGATGGAGCAGAATGCAAACGTCTGTACGTGGGACAAGTGTTTTGGAAGCACAAAAAAAATGAATTAGGGAAGAAAAAAAATGGTCACTCAAAGAGGATCAAAAAAAATCCGGATCTGTAGTTTATTGACAGTCAACAAAACTAATCCATCAGAGTGTATGCGCAAAAGACCGCGACACCTTCCAAAAAGACATCATTGTTATCAACTGAAAAAAGAGATGCCATCCAGTTCAACAAATCAAAACTGCATTCATGTTCCTCACAATAGGGAGCAGCGATTAGCATTGCGGGACAACTTGTGTGATATTGAATATAACTTTGTTGTAGGAGAACCTGAGCAACCGCCCAGATATCCCATTCTGCCAAGACTCCAAGTGCAGCCGCACGCGCCATTAATCCGTCACCGGAACACTCCCGTTCATGGGCCAGCAAGGGGCCCATCAACTGGTGGAAATCCGGGTCAGTACAAGACGTATTGGAGAGGCAAACATCCAAGGACCAAGAGAACGGACATCGTAAGCAGGACATCACAGGTTGCACGCAAGTGAAATACGCAAAGCGAAAAGATAGTCCATAAGCCACGCTGAGTGTCGCCAGCGGCAGGACGCCAAAGCTGTCCATCATGCGGTCACGGAGCATCCGCAGTCGCCCTGGGTTGTGTAGGCCCACAAGAGGTGCAGCCATTGCGCAACAGACAAAGTAAAAGCAATATTCCAGCAGCTAATGCTAGGATCAATGGGAAGCCACCAAAAATCTCATTATCTATTTTTGTCATGGATCTTGTAACGGCTGCTACTGAGCACGTGGCTACTGCTGATTTGGCAGCTTCATCCGCCAAACTGTTACCGACCGCGTGTGCGCCCACATGCTGGTGGCCAAGAGTGTGAATCACGTGTGTGAGAAGCAGACGTTGTTTAAGATCTGCTACTCGAACCCAAAGCATTTTATGCTTAATTGCGCTGCCTTTAGAATCTCTATAGTTGTTCTGAGACCAAAAGAATAAGTTGTCATTAAAAGACTGAACACAGTAGTAAGAATCGCATACAATAAGTGTAGTCACATCCGGGTCTGCAAACTCAAGTGCGAGCACCAAAGCACGCAGCTCAGCCAATTGGGCGGTACTGTCTCCCAGTGCCTGCGTGTGCACAACACTCAATTTGAACTCACCGTTCACCATGGTACCTGCCACAATAGCACATGCTGCTGAGTATGCATGCTTAGAACCCGTGGCCGGTTGCGCCGAACCATCGGTGTAAATGATACACTTGTATTCTTCAAGCGGCAGCAAAGACAGAGGAGGAGGATGAACAAATTCATACTGCAGGAACTCCTGTGTCTGAAGAGAGGAATCAAAGATAAAGGTGACATCCGGAGACGTCAAATAAGTAGCCCATTGTTTCCAACTGGGGTGCAAAGCCTTAGAGTTTGGCACACTTGCCTTTGTCACTGCCTCTAGGGCAGGATAGGGTGTGACAACCAAGATGCGTTTTCCCTGTGCCAGTGCGCGTTCTTTAAGAATCGCCATTTACACTGCAGTCAAAACTTTCTCCACAGTTGAAAAGCGCAACTCGGCAGAAGTGTATAGATGCGACTTGTAGGCAATAGGTACTGTGTCACCTTCGTTAAACATCAAGTATGTGAAACCCACTGCCCCTGGCACAATTCTAATCACCAGGTTCGTGAGGTTATCACGAGTCAACAAGAACTTAGATTCAAGCAGAGCAGACTGCAAAGATTGCAGAATAAGCGAATGTTCCAGAAGCCAGCATGACTTGGAAAAGGTAGGTTGTATCAAGGCATAGAGAGGCTTGATACGCTGGGCATATTCAGGAATGTAAGAACGCCCGAAGTTCAAAAATCCCAGTAAAGACTGAAGTTTTTTCAGGGTCGTTGGAGGGCGCAGAAGTGCGCACTTCTCCAGGAAGTGGGGAGCTAAGACCCTTCCTTAATTGTTGAGCTCATAGCCCAAAAACAACACAGTGTATTCTGCGATGTGAGATTTGGCAAAATTAAATTTGTAACCTAAGACCGCGAACTCAAGAATAATGCGGTCTACTCGGGAAAGATGCGGCCATAGTTCGTCGTCTGTCAGATATATATCATCCACGTACGAATACGCATCTGGGTCTATGCTGTCCAACAAAGAGACTACACGGGCGGCGAAGACCCCCGGGCTGTTTTTGTAGCCCATTAGCAAACGCCGGAATTTTATTTGTTTTCCACCGGAAGTGAACGCAGTCCATTGACTGCAGTCCGAGGACAAATTGTGAGTGTAAAAACCATTGGAAAGGTCAAGCGTCGTTTTATATTTTTTACGAACAAGACTGTCTACGAGCACAGAACTATGGGTATTCTGTACCGCAAAGGTTCGACAATGAGAGTTCAAATGCCGGTAGTCTAAAACCAAGCGGTAAGACCCATCGGGTTTAGAAACCACGAAAAGAGGATTATTCATTGGTGACACGCATGTTTCAATTACTCCTTGATATTCTAACTGTGTCAGGATGTCGGAAACGGGACCCTTAGCTTCCCGCCGGAGGGGATATTGGAGTTGAGGCTGTGGCATAGACCGCAACGGTATATCATGGGGGGGAGTATCCTCATCCCAGCCCACGTGATTACGGTACAGTGCCGGGGCCTGGGCCACAGCCCATTCAGCTGCTAAAGCCTCCGCTCTGTCCTTGGGGACATGATGCAAAAAGCTCGGAAGGATTACTTCCTCCCCTCTAGGAGCAGCAAGAACAAATGGGGGTGGCCAATCTGCCTCCGCCAACAAAATGTCGTAAGAAGAGGTCAGATTTTCCCAAAAGATCCCTTTAATAACACGCTCAATGGCACCTTCAATTTGAAGGACAATATTAAATAGTCGGTCAGGGGGTGCCACTCGGGTGTCCGCTGTCTCGACAGTAATGAAAGTGTCAGTTGCTGTCGCCTCCACATGAGGACGTAGTGCCTCCCGCACTATGGTAACTTCCGCAGCGCTGTCTAGCAGCGTCACTGCCCACGTCCAATTCAGGAGACTCGTTCTCACCGTCTGTGGCATATCTCGCTGTTAAAGCTGCAACTTTTTTCTTCTGAAACTGTGGAAATTCTTCTTGTTTCCCTCTGCCAGGTTGTCGAGGTTGGTCTCGTCCCTGTGGGGCGTCACGACCCCTGCCTTTTCCTGGCGATCTCCTCCACCCACCTGTGAGGTCGATGGTGCCTGTGAAGAACGAGGAGAACGCTGGTCAGGGACCTGAAATCTATCAGGAGACTTAATTCTCGCTCGGTCGCGCAAATCATAAGTGCGTTCAGAAGATACGGAAACCGGTGACGCAGCACGCGACCCTGGTTTTGGTTGTTGCTTTCCCTGTTTCTTTAACTTCCAGTACTTTTTAGAAAAGAATGGTTTCTCGTCTTTACCAGACTGAGATGTTGGTTGTAATTGTGGTTGAGTTTGCGTTTTAGCAAAAGGCTTAACTCCCAAACTATTGCGGCCAATGGTTTTATAAGCCTGTGCAATAATTTTCGGTGATTCGCGAGGCTTGTCCAGTTCTGGGACTAAAGCCAAAGCATTAGCAACTTAAAAGTTAACTGCATCACCCTTGACATTCGCAAGGATTAGGTCAGCCACTACATCGAACACTCCCACCAGTCTCATCCCCAATTCCACAGCCGCTTCAGGGCCATGTTCGTCTTGCACACGCTTAATTACGGTGGGGAGGACCGTCATGGATGGAGTGCCGAAACACTTCGCATACACTGCCGCAAATACCTTTCCCCAGTTGTTGCATTCTGTCAACTCGGAAATTAAGTCTTTTGGCAAACCAATAGTCAAAATCCTGTGTTTTTCCACAGGAGAGGTATTCGGAAACACCGCCTCCAGCTGGTCAAATTTTTCAGCAAGCCAATAAGGCAAATCATCCTTATTCTGTGGGCGCTTGCCCATCACCGAATTAACCATGACGGGACTTATAGTCACACCGCCAAGTCCAGCTGGATGCGCTGCAACTCCAGGAGGGGCCATCTGGACGTTGCCTGTGACATATTGTACTAAAGCTCTGTGCACACGGATCAAAGACGTATGCAGCACGCGCAGTTCATCTACTGGAACCGCTAAATAACGTGGATGCTGGGTATACCCGGCCAAAACAGGCCAAGCGGCCCCATCTATCGATAAGGGGCCTAAACGAATCGGGGTGACCGGGTGTGGGAGGGCACCATTAAACCAAACATGGTGTTGCCATGCCGTGAGCGGTACTTCAAGAGCCTGATAAGGCCGATAAACATTAGGAAGGGCGGTGGGAGCGTAAACGTGGAACAAATTGTCAGCTCCTTCCACTGCCGGAAAAGTGACCCATGAGTAAAATACCTCAAAGTGGTAAGCCGAATCAGCTTGGACCACAAAGATGAGGGCGACACTCGCGTCGGGTACTCCATAGGCCGTTAAATGAGCACGGAGCGCAGCGCGACTATGTGCCGGGATATTTACATTCACAGCCATCAAGACTAAGAATGTAGAACAACCTAGTGTGTGGCAGCGCAATAGAGGGTTAACATAAAAGAGAACACCTTTTAATAACTTCAAGCTTGAAAGAACCTATAAAAACATCAATATAGGAGGTTACACCCTCACCTCTGTTTCCGGAAACAGAAGTGAAGGGAATTGTGGACAAGCACAAGCACTACTCAAGCGTCTCGCAGATAAGAATCCCGCCCCATGTTGGGCGCCATGTTGCGGGGATTCTGCACATATACAGAACTATGCACAGGAAAACAGGACCTCGGTGTATAGTGGTGTACCGACCATCCACCTTAGTGCCCAAAATCCCAATCCGACTAGCTATAGTGTCTCATTCGTTCTCCATACTACAGCGAAGCTACCAATGATTAGACATCCCAGAACACGGACTCTTTCAGGAATCGCGGGAGCAAGAACACTCTTTCATTACTCACTCATACTTGTCCACAACGTGCGTATTAAGAGACACAGTATAGTTTAAAATGTTTATTTCAACTATCGTGCTCTAAGACACAGTACACGTGCCAGTACTAGCAGCATAATGCATAAAGACAAAATAGTAAGCATCGTTACAATTCCATAGATTACAAACGGGGACAGCATTTTATAAAGACAGTGGATGAAGGACTATAATGCCTTGCCACCCTCCCCGTGCTAGTAACTAGTTTATTATAAAAAGAGAATACCTCTGGGCTTTGTCAGGGGGACCCCCATACCTCCTGAACTAGATGCAAGGTTTACATCATCGGACAAGCACAGCTCTTCTCCCTGGAAAGGTTTTTCTCCAAGTGCCAACGACAGGGAGATCACAATATTAAAAGCACATGAATTTCTCCAGTGCAGCTGTATTTCATGTTATGTCTAAGTGCGAGGGGCTGACCAGAACAGCAACAACAAGGGACGTTGTTTTTCGACCTTGTACATTGTATGCAGACAAAAACCACAGAGAACATCAGAAAAAGTGAAAGGCAGAAATGCAGACAGTTCTAATGTGAACGGTCACAAGCAGAGTCTGGAAAAACAAAGTCACGGAGTAACGTGTGCAAAGGAGGCATCATGGCTGCTAGGCCTAAGCTAACTTAGTAATGTCAACCATGAGGCCACAATCCACACTACATGAGCACATAATTGTCACTTCCTGAAGTAATGCCTGTTATCCTGACAATTGCAAGGTATATACAACATTACTGAGCATAATGTGCACTTCCTGAAAATTATACTTGTTATCTGGTTATCACAGGGCCTCAAATGCCATACAACCTAACTCAAAGCACAAAATGCAGCATAAAATGCATCTGTTTGGTTAGAAAGAGAAAACCACAAGAATCACCATATTCACATTCCCATAACCCCAGTGGAAACCTAGGGCACAGAATGTCTGTGCACTTACTACACCGTATACGGTAATTGCCCACACGTAGGTTACAGGGCACTTGCCCACCTAATACCGTAGATATAATATTATCTGGCAGTTATGTTAGAATGCTGCAGTACTTGGATCAGGGGCCTCAGTCGAGGTTCTAGCCCGCGATGTTCCCCACACAAAACAAGTGCCCCCAGATACGGGTCACAGGGGGGGTGTTTGGGCCCACACAATGCCGATTGCATATGGGGAGACCTCTCTTGGTCCCCCGCGTATAGGGTTGCACAGGGCGGCTGCCCATGAGCACACAGTGCAGCCGCTGCCAGCACACAGCCTTCTGAGCTGCAGGTCGCTCTTCCGTGACAGTGGATCCAGGACCCTCCAGGACCTCTCGGACCGCTGTGAATAAAGCGGGCAACGGAACCGCCCACTGTAAGGAAGTGGGTTTCTGTTGCAGTAACCCCCCCACTTTTTGCCAGACCACTGATGCACTTTGACTTGATGTGCTCTGGGTCTCTGCCAATCAGGTTCCCAGGGCCTGTGTTCTTTCCCCTAAACTGTACCCAATTGGCATTTCTGGCCACAGGTCAGCCCCTGGTAAATGGTACCACAGGTACCTAGGGCACTGTGACCAGGGAAGACCTCCAAGGGCTGCGGCACTTATTGTGCCACCCTTAGAGGCCCTGTACCTTTACACACACACATTGCCTTTGCAGGCTGCGTGTTTTGGTGCAGAACAAAGTGAAGAGTCGACATGGCACACACCTCTGTGTGCCATGCCTACAACCCACTGCCCTGGCATAGGTCAGTCACCCCGCTAGCTGGGTGCACTATACCAGTGGTGAGGGTACAGGTGCATGAGCCCTGTACCCCTACAGTGTCTAAGTCCATTCTTAGACATTGTAAGTGCAGTGCTGCCATTAAGAGTATATGGTGCTGGGAGTTTGTCATCACAAACTTCACAGCACCATAATGGCTGCACTAAAAACTGGGAAGTTTGGTATCAAACTTCTCAGCACATTAAACCCACACTGATGCCAGTGTGGGATTTAATAAAAAATGCACACAGAGGGCATCTTAGAAGATGCCCCCTGAAACCTAACCCACCTCTAGTGTCCAGGCTGAGTGGCTGCTTCAGCTGCCACCACCAGACATGTTTCTGGACCCCTGGGTCGAGAGCCTGCTGCTCTCGGGGGCCTGAAACAATGCACATCCTGGGACGAGGTGTCAAGCCTCCTCCCCCAGGATGGGCAGGGTTCACGAAGGAGAAGCTTCAAAGGCATGTCGCCTCTGTGAGCCTCTCCAGACCCATTGCTGCTTTCAGCAACTGGTCCCCACTGGTTCTACCCCCACTTTGGGCGGGAGAACCGGCGGGAAAAACAAGTGAGGGAGAGAGGTGTGCCCACCTCTGCCAACTCCACCCCTCAGGTGGGGGAGGCGAGGTGAAGCACAACTCCGAGTCCCTGCCATCTTGAGGATGGGGGGACCCAGCCAACCAGGGACAGGCTCCTGCCCCCCTCCTACTGGAGAGTGACATAATAGGGGGTGTACCCACCCCAGGGAAGGGACCTATTGGTCCCTGCCCTTTACCTACCTGTAACGCCCCTAAATCTAGTATTTAGGGGGCACCCTGAACCTTACTTCCTCAGATCCAGCAACAACAAGAAAAGGAGATAAGAAGAAGGACCGAAGAGCCGTGCAGAGCTAAAAAGAGGACGACGCCCACTGACTTGGCCCCAGCCCTACAGGCCTGTCTCTCCTCGAACCTGCTCCTGCGAAATCCCGGTGTGTCCTGCAGCCAGCAACCTCAAAAACCCCGGAGGACCTGCCTGCCTTCACTTCAAAGACTGAATCTCCCGTGAACACCGGACTTGTTCAAACTGCAGCTTCTGGCTCCGGCCGGACATCACGAATCCAGCCCACTCTGCACCTGCCGAACCCGGCCCGAGCTCGAGTGGAAAAACACCATGAGGAGGTCACCCCGGCGATCCTGACCCGAGATCCGGCGACTCATGACCTGCCTCAAGCCTCCAATCGACGCCTGCAGCCTCAATCCAGAGGATCCCCTCTACCGCGACCAAAGCGGGTAAGACTTTCCGATGTCCCAAAGCACCCCTGCACCCGACGCCCCACGGCCTTGTGTGCCCAAACCAACGGTGCCTAACCAACCCAAGTCATCCCAACTTACCCCTCGAAGTGGTGGTCGCACCCAGAAGATGCTCGTCCCCGAGCCTGCAGTGTTTCTTCTAACCGGAGGCGCTCCATTGAAAACAACAGGGCACCCGACCTCAAAACAGCACCCTGCACCCGGCCGCCCTAGTGCCGCTGAGGGTGCACCTTTGGTGCTAATTTGGTTCCCTATTTGCCCTGACCTAACCCTTAGGAGCTTTGCTCCCACAACCCAGTGGCCTGCTTGCCAGCAGCCACCAACCGGAGACCTATCCTCTATAGGATAACATTGGGCCTCAACACTCTGCACCCGGCCGCCCTAGTGCCGCTGAGGGTGAAACAAAAGTGCATCACTGACCCTGGGGGACCCCTGAGTCTAACCCCAGAACCTTAACTCCCACAGTCGTTTACTTACCTGCAAACCGATAACCTGTTTTTCCTCCATAGGATAACATTGACAATTTTTCTTCCAAAAAAACGACTAAGTGTGGAGTTTTGAAAACTAAAGATATTCTTTAAAAATCGTACAAATAACCAAAACGTGTTTTCTCACCTGTTTGCAGGAAATGTCCCAGTGCTGAATCCAGGCAACCAGCACTGAGTTAGAAAAAGTAACGTAAAAGTAACTTACCTGCAATTTACTGAAAAAGCCTATTCATTCCAATGTACTGTATTTGCTAAGTGTTGCATACTACTGCTCCCCTGTAAATCAAACAAAGTACAATTTCCATTGCATTTTCAAACTGTTCGACATTCAGTAACTTTTTACTGTAAAGTATTTTATGCTTACCTGTGCCAGGCTTGCTTGGTTCTAAAATAAAACAACAATATATTTTTATACAAAAACAATTGGCCTAGAGTTCAGTTCTTGAGTGTGTGAATTCATTTGCTGACTGAGAGTGTACATCAAATGCTTAACTCTGTCCTCTGATACTGCCTTACTGCTCGACCAAGCTACCACTATTAGAGAGTAAGGTTCTATCTAACTTTAACCTCTGCCTACCTCTGGAGTCCCCTGGACCCTATACACACTATACCTCATTTTGGTGTAGTATATATAGAGCCAGTTTCTTACACCCTCGTCCTCTAGACCGCGGGGAGGGCGGTGGTGCTTCCCCGGCACCTCAGGCACCTACGGCACACCGCTGCCATCGTCCAGCTTCCCTGCCTCTGCTCGACCCACCTCTGTTGGTGCGGCAGCGCCCCCAGCGAGTAGCACCCGGGGAGTGCAAGACAGCCTCCCCACTGGTGAAAAACACACAGAGCTCCCAGCAAGCATGTGGAGCTCCAATTCCAGCACAGCACGAGAACGTGAAGCACCCGGCAGTTCCAGTAAGCGCCAGGAACTTCCAGTAAGGCAAAAGCACCAGGAAGTCCCCAATCAATAAAGTGCTCACCTGGCTAATCTCTCCCAACCACAGGGAAGGTCACCCAGCCCTGGGAGATCACTGGGGGCACCAAGCAGAAATAGGTTCAGCAGGCCAGCACATAGAATCCTTGTTGTAGCCCATCAGGCCACAGGTCAGCACAACAATCAAGGGATTACAATGACAGTTCCTCCAGTCAGCATAGCAGTTCCTCCTGGCAAGGTGCAGTCTGTATAGCCAGCAGCCTCTGGTTACAAGTCCCATGCAGTGTCTAAAAACATGGGGTCACAGCCTCTGTACTTATAGTTCAAAGGTCTTTGTTCTGGGGGCACTTCAAACAACCTTAGAAGTGCACAACACCGCCATTCAATCACAAGCCCTGGCTCCAGACACACTACAGGGGAGTGGAGACAGCATTGTGAAAGTCAGTCACAGCCCTATTCAGGTGTAGGTGCAACTCCTCTCACCACTCTAAATTCAGACCACGCCTATTCAGGTGCAAGGAAAACTCCTCCCACCACTCTAAATGCAGCCAAGGTCTATTCAGCTCAGCGCTGAGTCACCCAGGGAAGGCAGGACACACCTCAGCCACCCTTGTGACTGTCTTGAGTGAATGCACATCCCCTTCTCCTGTCAGTCTAAACCAGACGGTAAATACACAACCAGGCAGGGCACAAACAGTCAGTACTTCTAAAAGTGGCATTTCTCAAATAGTAATTTGTAAAGTAAAATATTTTTTTTTTTTAAATCCGCCTTCACCAATAGGAAGGATTTATTACTACTGTTCCAGACATACCAAACATGGCCATGCTACCCCTTTCATTTTTGAAACTACCACTGAAGCACATATCAGGAAATTCCCAGTGCAAACCTATGAGAGGGCAACCTCACAGCAGTGAGAAACCAAATGGGCTCTTTGTCACTACCTGGACATGCCACACAGTTAAGGCACATGTCCTACATTTCACCTACACAGCACCCTGCCCATAGGGCTAGCTAAAGCCTACTTTAGGGGTGACTTATATGTAGTAAAAGGGGAGTTTCAGATGTGGCAACCACTTTAAATGCCACGTCACTGCTGCAGTAAACTGCGCACTCAGACCCTGCAGAGGCCTGAGACAAGTTTGAAAGGCTACTTTGGTGGGTGGTGCAAGCACCGCTGCAGGCCCACTAGTAGTATTTAATTTACAGGCCCTGGGTATATGGGATGCCACTGTACAAGTGACTTACAGGTAAATTACATATGCCAAACAGGTGTAGTCCAATCTTACCAAGTTTACAAGAGAGAGCACATGCACTTTAGTACTGATCAGCAGTCATAAAACTAACAAAAACAGGTCAGAATAAATACAGGAGGAAGGCAAATATTTTGGGGATAATCCTGCAAAAAGGGCAGGTTCCAACAGTAATGTGAAGCATAACAAGTGAAATTGAATGACTATGTATCTGTGTGGAATCAAAGAACTGTAGAATAATATCGGTGTAGGTTAAAAGGTCAGATGACAGTTGCACTGTCAAACCAGACCTAAAAATCCATGTAGGTTAATGACTGTCTTCCTCCCATCTGTGCTGGTGCCAGAAAAAGCAAATACAATAAAGTATATATTTATCTAAGACACTTTTGCAACTTTACCATGTCATGTGTGTGCCCCTAAAAGTTCAATCTCATCCAGATGGATAAAAAAACAAAATGATCGCAGCTGGTGGAGGGTAATCAATTTTTTTGTGGAAGTACACAACCTCTGCAAAATCAAACCGTACTCCTGGCTCCCAAAATATGGGCAGAGCCAAAGCCCCTCTCTAGTGTTGCTCACTCTCTACTATTGCTACGCTGTCAAGCCAGAACATAAAAAGAAATACATCCTCAGTCATAAAAATTAAACAGTCTAATATTAATTCCCTCTGGGGCAACAAAAATATAGAGATTGAGAGTGAACCTTTAGACTGGCCTGACTGGTCCGCCAAGGGAATCTTGTTCATTAAACACCTCTATTCACTTACAAAATCCTCCTACATTTGCTTACTTACAGAAGGCCCATAAACATGAGAATTTAGACTTTGATAAGTTCCTGAAAATTAAAGCATGCGTTAACAAAGAAAGAGTGCAGCACACATAGAAAGAGAAAGTAACGAGGAGAAATAAAGATATTTCTCCTTGTTACGCCTCACCTGGAGAGGTGTTTCTTTTTGGCGCATTACCAGGTTTGGTAAATCTGGGAATACATCAAAAACCATGGGAGTTGTGCGGGAACACCCACACAACGCTCATGGAACGCTTCACTGGCGCAGAATAATGCAACGCAGCGATTTGCACTGAGTTGCGTTGCTCCATATTTTTGAAGCCAGTCAAAGCCACGCAAAGTGGCTTTGCATGGCTTCACAAATATGACTTTAGGTTTGTGTCACTCTTGCACCACCTTGCGTGGTGCAAGAGTGATGCAAACCGGGTCATAAGTATGTCCCCTAGTCTGTGAATCTATAAACACTTACAACCTAAAGAGATCAAACTCCGAAGTAGTACCATAACCAAAATGGAAATCAGATAATGTAAATCTTGACCTCATCACTAAATGGCCCTGTATTTGGACCTCCCCTTCAAATACAAGATCACGTTAGTCATTGCTCAGACTAAATTTATGCTTCTTTACAGAACATTTTAGACACCACAACTCTAAACGATAACTGACTGACAATTCTCTATGCTGGAACTGCGAGAACGCTGAAGGTGACCTTTCCCATTGCAATTTAATTGCCCCTTAGTCACACCCTTCTGGTCAAATGTTTTTGACCTGGCTAGTGAGTTGTTCAATATTTAATCACTAGATGAATTCTCACACCTTATAACAGCCCATCTAGACCCGGAACAACGAGAATGACAGACTCCTCCTAGACCTATTTCTTACTTTGGGATGCAAATCAATACTCAATTGGAAAAACTCAAAAAGTATCATTAACAGCTTGGAAAGAGTGGCTTGCTCTGATTGGAGGAGCAGATAATCTCGCCCTACAACAGTCACCTTGGGGAACCACGGACAAATGAATATGGGGAACCCTAGACAGCCTTTACTCTAGTCTTAAACCACAGTCAGTAACAATTTGCCACTCTGAATTGAAGCCCTCCTCAACTAATAGGCTTTTCCTAGAAGCACACACCGGGTGTACTATAAATATACAAAACCAACCAAAGGGGCAGATTTACAAGCCCCTTGCGACACCTTTACGCCGCCGTTGCGTCACTTTTGTGACGCAGCAGCAGCGTAAAAAATGCGACCAATTTACAAAGTGACGCATCTAGGGAGATGCGTCCCGTTGTAAAGCCCTGCGTCACAATACACCTGTGTCAGGTAGAATGTATGCAGGGTGAGCGTTCCCACGCAGGAAAGCCTTATGAAAGTGATGCAGTGAAATCTACAAGATTTCACTGTGTCACTTCTAGGACGCCACTGCGTCAAAACGTTATGCCTGCTTGAAGCAGGCGTAAGGAGTGACGCAGTGTAGTGGGAATAGGCCTCAAAATGCATTGCTGGAGTTGCGTCGTGCTTGCGACACTACTCCAGCAATGCCCGACTTTTGCCCCAACAGATGCGTCAGAATTTCTGACGCATCTGTCAATCCTTGCGCCATGGTGCGACGTATTGTAAATACGGCGCATCCATGGTGGCGAAAGGGTTTCTCAGGGTGGCGCAGCGAAAGTGACGCATCTCTACAGATGCGTCACTTTCTTGTAAATCTGCACCAAAATATGTAACTTCTGGCTAGACACTCCTTTCTCTCTTTCTAGAGTAGCATCCTCAGTCCTCTTTGTTTCAGATCAGGCATGTATATGTTTAGTTTTCATTATCGTTGATGTACGTTCAATAAGTAATACATTTATGTGCTATTCTGGTCTCAGGAAAGTATTCAGGTAATCCTTTTCCCTCCTTTGTTTATATCCTATTGTTGTTATAATATGATTTCCCCAAAACTCAATAAAAATATTTGAACCCACAAATGTTTCCAGTGGTTTTGTTTGTGCTCCTGTTCACAGGGGGTGTGACTTATCCATTGTGTTTGGCTGTGTCCACTGTTGCAGGCTCAAGGCTGCTTTTCATGAGGTTGCTCCCTATGGTGAGTGGCACACTGTGAAAAATATAAGGACACGGAATCAGGCCTAAAGTAATTATCAGTGGTCAAGATTAATTCAATCATGGTGCCCATCACTTTTATGTTTTCTTCCCACCGGTGGTAACATAACATAACTTGTATTTGTAAAGAGCACGTTCGCACAGAATGGTACCTTGGCGCTGAGTACGATATACTCACAAAAGAAACATAACATAATTAGTGACAAAATTACATTTACGTTTTGTTCAGGGTCAAGATTATTTTATCAAAGAGTAACAGCACTTCATTTCCAGACGTGGGTTGTTTATGAGCATCGTACAGCGGCGTCCTGTCCAGGGGCGGGCAATGCCACACTGCTCCCTGCGCCTCTTTATCTGAGGCGATCAGTGTTTTACACCCCGGCAGGCACTCGGGGCTTCCCTATAACGCGAAGGAGATAACTGCGGACCACTTCCCGTTACAGCAAACACAGTACTGACGATCTACCACATCCTGCCTGTTTTATCTGAGCGGAAGGGGCTGTGCGCCCCAGTCACCCTTACTGAAATCTTTGGGTTGCGCCATCGCGTTCATCCCCTTCACACACCACCCCTCGTTTTCTGCTATGGTTGCCACACAATTCTGTCCTCGCATGTTCAACCTCCAACCTTCACTCTAGGAAACACTCCTTCCACTTTCGCACTGCTCTTTTTTACGTCAGTTCAGCCTGCACCAGAGAGACGTGCTCAGCATTTCAGCTGCTCCCTTGCCCACTCGACAGACACCCTGCCTTCAAGCCTGCTACCCTGCCTTCAAGGCTGCTACCCTGCCTTCAAGCCTGCTACCCTGCCTTCAAGCATGCTACCCTGCCTTCAAGCCTGCTACCCTGCCTTCAAGCCTGCTACCCTGCCTTCAAGCCTGCTACCCTGCCTTCAAGGCTGCTAGCCTGCCTTCAAGCCTGCTACCCTGCCTTCAAGCCTGCTACCCTGCCTTCAAGCATGCTACCCTGCCTTCAAGCCTGCTACCCTGCCTTCAAGCCTGCTACCCTGCCTTCAAGGCTGCTACCCTGCCTTCAAGCCTGCTACCCTGCCTTCAAGGCTGCTTTCTAGTCCCTGTTGACAATTCACTTGGTTACGTAATCCTTAATCATGCCTGCAGATGTTACATTCACTGATGGAAAATTAATTTTAGTTGTGCAGCTGTGAATGTCATGTCAGAGGTGTAAGTACACAGCAATAATAATAATAATAATTAATAATAACTCACGAATATATATGTTTGCAGTAGAAATGATGAGTCAAGTGACTGAAAGTACACAACCCAATGCACAATGAAAACAGCACCACATAGGCCCTGGTTACAGGTCTGGTGGAGTGGAATACGCATGTGGAATCCTGCTTGCCTAAAGAAGACTGGCCCCCTGATCCTGCTCCGGATTTTGAAAGCCGGAAATTCCGGTCAGTAAAATCTCTCGATGCTTCAGCTGCACCAGCTACTCTCGTCCCTGCCCAACGACTTTGTCCAACAAGAATACATGTTCCCCTTCACTTCTCAAGCCTCCCAACACCCCTCCCTCCACCCCACTCAGCAGAGAAGCCATCAGAGCAGGCGGGAAATGGGAGCATCAAACCCCTCAGAATAGGGAATGCTATGTGGAATTTTGCATGGTAATTCCATAGCCACACAATTATTCCACCCTTAAAAGAGATCTAACTTGTAATTGCACTGTACTGGCGGGTATTACCGCTTGGTACTGGTAATTACGAGTGCTTAGTTTCCACCGCCACAGGTATCGTGCAACTCACAATCAGGGCCATAGGATTAAAAGTCAAGGCCATTGGCTTTGTATATTATATAGGGGATAACGTACCCCATGGAGTTCAATATAAGGATATTGCAAGTCACCAAGGAGTTCCGTGACCATGTAGAGGAACAATGCCAAAGGCCGAGCTCCTTTCTAACATCATGGAACACGAATTGACTTGCAATATCCTCTTAATATATGGCAGGTGGCACTATATTCCTTGTAATTCATGGTGAGACCATCATCCTTCCCACAAACCACTTAAATCCTTATTGTGCTGCTTCTTCATAAGAAAGAGATAGAATGTTGTTAAACATGAACAATAATAGTAGAATCTGTAGTGCAAACTTAGACACGCACAAAAGTCGATTCTATCTTTCTTATAATTACCTAAAGCGTGGAATATTTTTTTTCATAAATATAATCTTTCTGCTTATCACTGTTCATCTAGAAAAATAGAGAAGAAAAAAAGCCTGTCTTTGTTTTCTTTTTTTATGGTGCAGCTTTAGTTCTGCTTGTGACCTGCCTTTCACCTTGGCTGCTGGCTCTTGCAGCTCACATTGTGATATCAGAAGGCAACTATACTAAATTACTATAGTTGAGGAGCTACATAATTTTCTTTATTACAGGCGAAAAGAGACGTCACAAGTTGCTGTAACTGCCAACTTGTCAAAAATATTCAAAGTCATCAAAATTAGTTTTTTCTTTTTTTCTCCTTTGAAAATCTGTTTTGTAAACATTTTCTCCCACAGGTTATTCAGAAATAATAAATGAAAAGTTTACCCTATAATTTGAAGACACAAGTATGGGTGAAGGCAGTTTATCATCTCTGATTCTGAGGCTTTCTGAGGTCCTCAAAAGGCAGCGCAAGCTACTAAAATGTACTTACCATTTAAAAGACCAGTGGGTGGAGTGCAAAAATGTGCAGAGCCACGAAAGCGCCCACGCAACCCTTAGTAAATACAGGCAATGACATCTACTAGGAGCTTCCAAATGAAAAGAAGTGGATGACTACCTAGCCCAGCGCTTGCTCCTAAAAATACCAACATTACTTGTGTCTGGGATGTCAGTGCTGCTAGAACGGAGTGGGCAAAGTCCACAAAGATCACTGGGAGTACAATACCCAAGAAATGTTACACTGGGGCTTCGAGGAGAGTTTAGAGCACTGACCTTGCAAGGTAAACATTAGACATGATCACAACGGGAGTGTTGGAAATGGCCCTTTTTGCAGGATTATCTCCAAACTTTTTTGCTTCTTCCTCCTATTTTTCCTGACCTGATTTTGTTGGCCTTAGGACTCTGGGCACTTTACCACTGCTGATCAGGGCTAAAGTGCACATGGTCTCTGTGTAAATTCTGATTCTGATTGGTTATCCATGATTGGCATATTTGATTTACTGGTAAGTCCCTAGTAAAGTGTGCTGAGTGTGCCAGGGCCTGTAAATCAAATGCTACTAGCGGGCTTGCAGTACTGGTTGTGCCACCCACATGAGTAGCTCTGTAAATGTGTCTCAGACCTACTACTGTAGTGTCTGCGTGCGCAGTTATAAACTGTCATGTCGACCTGGCAAGTACACCCACTTGCCAGGCCCTAACCTTCCCTTTTTTCTATTTTTTTTTTTTTTAACTTTTATTTATGTAAGTATGAAAGGCACAGTGATCAATTCTTTACACGTATCAAATATAACAGTTACAGTCCATTCAGTATACATTCTTTGTTATCTTCTAGGTACATTGCAAGAGCGTTCGCACCTGGTCGGTTGCATAAATAGCGTTACAAATTAGTGTTATTTGCAATTGATTATTCCAATTCTTGAGTCACAAGAGGCATTTCGCAGATATCCCCTCTATATGTGTTCCAGCCTCCCCATTTTTTAATCCATTTTTTGGGACAGCCCCTGTGTATGTATACGGTCTTTTCCGCTACCATGGCCGTGTCCATATCCCTGCACCATTCCGTGAGTGTGGGGGCGGTTGCTACACCCCAGCGTCTAGCAATATTCCTCTTGGCTAGCATAATACCCAGGGTAGCCCAGGTCTGTAATGTCGAATTAAGGTCTGTCGCAACCCAAATATTGAGTAAACAGCATTTGGGCTCTGCAGGGACTAGATTCCCACTCACCCTCGTGATGAGGGACATAACTGATTCCCAGTATGACGTTATTGCAGGGCATGCCCACATAGTATGAAAGAAAGTACCAACCTCCCCACATTGTCGCAGGCAGAGTTGGGTTTCTACTTTCCCAATCTTACAGAGAGTAGTTCTAGTGTAGTAGATTCTATGGAAGATCTTGAGTTGTACTAGGCGCAATTTGGATGCGA
Organism: Calotriton arnoldi; assembly: GCA_963921515.1. Taxonomy (NCBI): domain Eukaryota; kingdom Metazoa; phylum Chordata; class Amphibia; order Caudata; family Salamandridae; genus Calotriton; species Calotriton arnoldi. Next base: position 737,764 of record CAWUFW010008302.1, read on the forward strand.
TCGCCACTTCTCTAGGGGATGCTAGTGCCTCCTGCCAATCCGTATCATCTAACTCTCCCAGGTCTGCCTGCCATTTGTCTCTGAGCTTCTGCACTGGATCTGGCGTGTTATTGATAATTTTCCGGTAGGTCATTGAGATTGCTTTTTGTTCCATGTGATCCGTCAGCAACCTATCCTCTAGCGGGGAGGCCTCAGGTAGGGTGGTGTCGGGGGGGATTGCCGCTTCAAGGGCGTGTTTAATCTGTCGGTAGCGGAAGTGCTCCGTTGGCGCCATCTTATACTGCGTTTGAAGCTGTGTAAATGGGATCATTTTTCCCCGTACCCAAAGATCACCCACCTTGGATATTCCAATATGGTCCCAGTGATTAAAGCCTTTGCTTTTTTCCAACCTTCCCAGCCTGTCCGTGACCCAGAGGGGTGTTACTTGTGTGATTATCTAACCTTCCCTTTTCTTACATGTAAGGCACCCCTCAGGTAGGCCCAAGGTACCCCTGTGGGCAGGGTGCAGTTTGGGGGGAAGGTAGGACATGTGCTGGTGTTTGTGACATGTCCTGATAGTGAAATACTGAGCATTTTGTTTTTCACTATTGAAAGGCTATTTGTCCCATAGGGTAACATGGGAATTTATTTGTAACATCTTACAAGTATAACTTTCCATTTGGACAAGATAAAGAAATGGAGTTTAGGCTCTCTAAACTCATAATGTAATAACACATCTTTTAGTAAAGATGTTTTTTAAATAGTGTGTTTGAAAATGACACTTTTAGAAAGTGGGTATTTTCTTGCTTAGCCATCCTATGTGCCTCTGCTGGTCTGGTTTTGGAGTGACAGGAGCTGGGGATGTGCATTCACTGTAGACAGCCACCGGTGGAGGGGGGATAGAGGGTTGAGGTGTGTCCTGCCTTTCCTGGATGACTCATAGTTGAGCTGAATGGATTAGGGCTGCTTTTTGAGTAGTGGGAGGAAATTTCCTTGCACCTGAATAGTACCTGTATCCTGTATCCCGTATCCTGTGCACAATGCAGTCTCCACCTCCTGCCAAGAAGCTGGACCAGAGAGGACACAACTGGTTTGGACTGAGCTGAGAGACTTTTTGCCACAAGAGAACAAAGGAAAATGTGATATAAATATTGGGGCCCAGACCCCAGAACTTTAGAATACTTCTAGACTCAAGAGGAACCTCTGCCGAGGAGAATAGCTATAGAAGCTGCGAGGAGGAGTACTGTTCCATTGCTGTGTGGAAGCTTTGCTGGGTTGGCCTGCAGTGGCTGCTTCTGTCAAGGAGATGACAAAGACTGAATTGTGCTGTGCATCCTTCTTGAAGGAGATCTCCAAGGGCTTGGTGTAGAGCTTGCCTCCTGTTCTGAAGTCTCAGGGACACAAAGACTTCACTTCCTCTGTCCTTCTGCACCTGGAACTGCTATTTCAGCTGCCACAGAGGGACGTCGCAACATCGCGACCTGCAGTGAAGCCATGTTCACCACTCGTGAAGAACATGACGCACCGCCCCGACTTGCACCGCAGCCCCAATGCCTGCCACCGCCACACTGTATCGACCCTGACACCATCACCGAGGCTGCTGCCTCCACCGGAGCTGAGGGCACTGCTCGTGATGCTCACGATGCACCACCCCGACTCGCACCGCAGCCCGACCTCACCGATGCCGGTGCCTCATCTTTGCAGAGTCGATACCTGACATGGGTGACCTCCCGAATCCATCAACCCCGCACCATCGTAAGGAGCCAATGCCTCGCCGTCAACACGATGTCACCTCTCTGGCAACAGTAAGGACCCAACTCCTCACCTCCCCAGCAACAGTAAGGAACCGATGCCTCACCTCCCATGCCTCACAGTAAGGAACCGACGCCTCACCTCCCCTGTGGTCCTAAGGAACCAAGGCTGCCTGGCGCCAATGACGCATCACCTCCCGGTGCCTTGCATCATCCTTGTTTTCATCGTTTGCCAAGGGACTGCTCTTGGGGGTTCGTACGACTCCGTGCCCGGCCTGCGCACGGCGTGGTTGGCACCGTACTATGGGATTTTCATCTTTCACGAGGACGTAATCGCCCCATGTAGAACTATTTGTTGCTACAAGCTTTATTCTTGTGAATAACCTATTTATGATGATATCTTGACCGATGTCAGTGCCTCATCGCAGAGCCGATACCTGATGTGGATGACCTCCAGAATCCATCGACCCCGCACCGTCGTAAGGAACCAACACCTCACCGACAACGTGACATTACCTCCCCGGCAACAGTAAAGAACCGACGCCTCACCTCCCTGGCAACAGTAAGGAACTGACGCCTCACCTCTCCTGCCTCACAGTAAGGAGCTGACGCCTCACCTCCCCTGTGGTCGTAAGGAACCAATGTCTCACCTCCCCAGTGGTCGTAAGGAACCGACGCCACCCGGCGGCAACAACTCATCACATCCCCGACGCTGTGCACTGTCCTTGTGTTCATCGTTTCTCAAGGTACTTCTCTTGGGAGTCTGTGCGACTCCGTGCCTGGCAGCCTGCACACGGCGCAATCGGTGCTGTACTTTGGGATTTTCATCTGCCACAATGTCGTAATATCCCCAGGTGGACCTATTTGTTGCTACAAGCTTTATTTTGGTGAATAACCTATTTATTTGATATCTTGACAGATGTATGGTGGATTTTTGTCGTTTTGGTCTTGTTTGATTTAGATAAATATTTCCTATTTTTCTAAACTGGTGTGGTGTCCATTTGTAGTGTTTTCACTGTGTTACTGTATGTGTGCACAAATGCTTTACACACTGCCTCCTAGATAAGCCTGATTGCTCGTGCCAAGCTACCAAGGGGGTGAGGGTTGTCTAAGGGCATAACTCCCTTACCTTGACTAGAAGCAATGGTCCCTAGTTGGACAAAGGTGCAAACCATTGCCAACTAGAGACCCCCATTTGTAACAGGGAGGATAACCAAATTGAACGATGTGGGGAGTGTGCCAAGTAACGTTATTGTATACTCACACATGGGCCCTATGCTAGTTTACATTTATACTTAAATACATTTAATATATATTTACACCACTCCAAGCTACTAGTGATCTCTTCACAACAAGTTTTCTCTGTCTTCCTACCATGTACCATCTTTGCTGTATTGCAAGCTAAAAAGCCAGACCCTCAATCTCATTCGAAATCAAAACTGATAATGCATTAGTTTTATATGTAGAGCTGACACTTAGGCACATATTTATTTTCTGATAGAAATTCTGGGCCAGAGTCATATCACCCCTTATGAGCCTGTCCTGCTTCGCACTCCTAAATAATAGAAATACAGCTCTCCCACACAGAGGCACACACATGGCGAAGCAAGAAAACACCTGGAAAGGGGTTTTCCTCCCATAAAATGAGGCACATCAAAAGACAGTTTTCAGAATAAAGCAATGTGTTTTATTTGTGCAACACTCTCTAACAGAAAGGCTTTCCCAGATGTCAAATGAAACACAATATGCAAACGTATATATACATGTGTGTCTGTGCAAGCAATAATAACACACTTACAAGTAAGCAAATGCAACTGTTAAATGCATGGGATAATATACAAGCAGAAAATAATGATAATACTGGATGTCCACTGCAAGAAATAAGCACTGTTAAATACAAGTAATCAGACACAAGAAATCAAAGGAAAGCATGAAATGATATAAAGATATATACAAAGAATACATCAGATGATTATGACCACTGGAGACTTGAATGTGCACACAGACACATTCACACATCACAATGTCAATAATCAGAGAAAATACATCACCAGCTGCAATAACTTCATCTTAGCCCACACCAGACAGGGGGATTCACAGCCGGGGTCAAGAAACTCAGCAAGCCGGGAACTGCTGCACTGAATAAGATGCGTCCGTCCCTTCAGGTAAAAACAAAATCCCGCTTTCCAAGTCAACAGACCCCAGTTTTATAATCTCAATGCACTGGAAGTTTCCGAGAAAACCTCCTCTGCGCCAAGGAAAATTACTGTAGTTGGCCGATCTCCCACAAGCATTCCAAAGGCAAAGGAGTTCTCTCATATTCTTCTGCGCTCCCACATGTTCCAGCCCCTTATCTTAGTGAAGATTGAGAAAGTAGAAAACATCTCCAAAAGTACAGAAAACAATCTTGAACGTGGATAACCTAAACAACGTGAGTGATCTGGGGGTCTGCTTGTGTGTGCAAAGCTCAAGCTAGACAGAGTCAGAATTCAAGATGGCATGAGGGCATGTCAAAGTCAATAGTAAAAACTTCATAAAACTTCCCAATGTACAACATAATGCACATTTGTGCACCACTGCCTATAGCATAACACACTTCGAGACAGAGAAGTGCATTCCACACCTTTCTCTCTCTCTTGCTTTCAAACGCGCATCCCACACATTCTGTCCCTGGCAATGTTCTAAAAAGCAAATACTCCACCACTGAAGCTACATGGAGACACAAAAGAAATCATAAATCCATGCAAGTGCAGAAAACAAAGTGTCGTGCATTCAAGAAAACACCTAAAGTCAATTAAATAGTAATAGTCAAAGGTCACCACGTGGTCCCAATACATGGGAGTGCCTCTGGCACTACAGAGCCACACATAACATCTTACAATTTATTCTGTTTTTGCAGTCAATCAGTGTAAACTTGCAGGAACCAGAGTGATATGATTCTGCAAATTGGTCTTTCAAAGCAATCTTGCAGTTACAGTCTGCAACTTTTGATCTATTATCCCAAAAAGTATTCCAAAATGAAGCCATTAGCGTAGTTGGGTCAGGAGAGAGTAAATGCAATCACCATAAGGTCCTGACAGAGCATGGTACAAAAAAGTAGGATAGACGTGATAATCCTTAGGCAAAGGAAGCATAACAACATGGGAATCTCAGGGGCCTGTGACATTTTATGATCCATAGTATCCTTAAGATTCCTACCCATTTTGGTCAATTTAAGGCTTTCATCCAGATCGGTGAACCACAGGTTGTCGTTCATTTCAGCTGCATTCTTTACTTCCACTATCTATGTGCCATTGCACTAAAGAAGGCTGAATATCTGAACTATATATGGGTTTTGTTAGACCTGGCATCCTTGGCGTGGGTCTCCCTTCCATTTTTTCATAATGCCTCCACGGTTGCCGATATGTTTTTGCTGGACTAGATGCTCATGGGCACTTTGCCGCTGCTAATCAGTGCCAAAGTGCAAGTGCTCCCTATCGTTAATTGATACATGTATTAGTGACTCCATGATTGGATGATTGGTTTACTTGTCAGTCCCTAGTACAGTGCACTCAGTGTGCCCAGGGCTTGTAAATCCAATGCCGCTGGTGGGCTCGCAGCACTGGTTGTGCCACCCACAGAAGCGGCCTGTAAAATATGTCTCGGGCCTGCCATCGCAGAGCCTGTGTGCAGCCTCGGGCTGCCATGTCGACTTGGTGAGTACACCCACTTACCAGTCCCTAAACCTTCCCTTTACTGCATGTTGGTCACCCCTAAAGTAGGCCCTAGGGCAGGGTGCATTGTAAGTATAAGGTAGGACATGCCCTGGTGTGTGTGGCATGTCCTAATAGTGAATTACAGCCATTTTCGTTTTTCACTATTGCAAGGCTACCTGCTCCCCATAGGCCAGAATGGGCAGACTGACTATTACACCTTATAGTCAGAACTGACCCAGGGAACCTGGTAGAAAAACGAATTTAGTATGCCTGAACTCAGGATGATAAAATACATCTTTTAGTGAAGTTGGTTTTAACATTCTGTGTTCGAAAATACCACTTTTAGAAAGTGGGTATTTTCTTGCCTAACTATCCAAGCCTGCCTCTGCTAGGTTGTGTATTCCTTGTCTGGAGATTGAGTGACAGGGGCTGGGGGTGGCTACAGGAGACAGGGTGAGTCAGCGCAGGTCTGAATAGGGCTGTGCCTGCCTTCCACAATGCTGGCTCCACCTCCTGCCGGGCGGCTGAGCACTCTGCCCCACATTCTGAAAGGAAAGAAGGAGTCAGAAAAACAAAGTGCTCCAGGACTGACCAGAACTGGTTTTGGACTAGGCAGAGGCCTCTCTGCCTCCAGAGAACAAAGAGAATCAGGGTATAAGAGGGGCACCCAGACCCCAGGAAGATTAGATCACTTTTGGGAACAAGAAGAAACCTTTACTGAGGAGCGGAACCAAGAAGAAACTGAGGAGAAACTATCCCTAAGCCTGAAGTGCTGCTTGGGGGATTGGCCTGCAGTGGTTTGCCTGACTGCCAAAGAGAGGAGAAAGGAACTTTTGCTTTGCTGTGACTTTCATCAACTTGTGAAGGATCTCCAAGGGCTTGGAAGAGAGCTTGCCCCCTGACCGAAGTCCCAGGACCATTGGACTTCACCCCCTTTGTGAATTGCTGCTGGAAACCTGTTTCAGTGGCTACAGAGGTAGGGAGCTGTGACCGACTCTCACGACCGACTCGGTGTCCTGCAAGCACCGCATCGAAGCACCGTCTCGCCCTGCAACGCACGGCCCTGGTCTCACCGACTCCGTCAACGAGCCGCTGCCTGCACCGCATCGAGGGACAACGCGTCCTGCAACGCTTCGCTACGCCGAATCGAACTGGTCCGACCGACACGGTCACTGCTGCTGAGTTCGAGTCCTGTGACCGCACCGGAGTTGGGCACCGCTCGCACGCTTTGCGACGCACCGCCCGACTCGCACCGCTGTCCGGACTGATCGACGCCAGCTCCTGAATCCGGCTCCGTCGCCGCACCGCAACCTGCCAGCACCGCATCGAAGCACCGTCTCGCCCTGCAACGCACGGCCCTGGTCTCACCGACTCCGTCTCGACGACGTCAACGAGCCGCTGCCTGCACCGCATCGAGGGACAACGCGTCCTGCAACGCTTCCATTTTTGCATCGCGACCGCGACGAACAGCCATCCGGCTCGCACGCCCGTGCCTGCCGCTTCAAGTAAAAGGTACTGTGACCGAGTCTGTCTACGCTGTGTTGGCCCGTCTCGACGCGGTCAGCTGGATTTGTTAGACTCTGTTTGTTCTCGACATCGCCGTAGCCGGAGGAGGCTACCGACTCGCACAGAACCTTGAATTAAGCCTTTTTGATCAGAACTAAGTATTCTTAACAGTATTGTGGATTATTTTTGTCGTTTATGGTCTTGTGATAAATCTATATAAAGTATACCTATTTTTATAAATATATAACCTGTGTGGTGTCCATTTGTAGTGTTGTCACTTGATTACTGTATGTGTTCACAAATGCTTTACACACTGCCTCTGAACTAAGCCTGTCTGCTCGTGCCAAGCTACCAAGAGGGTGAGCAGGGGTTATTTCGAGAGTGTACCTACTCTCCCTGACTAGACGCAAGGGTCCCTATTTGGACAAGGGTACATACCTCTGCCAACTAGAGACCCCCAAATCTAACATTGGTGGTCAGCGGTGAGGATTCTGGACTTGCATTTGTGACTCATGTACAGTGATTGGTGAACACTACTTAGTGAGTGCAGACCAAAACGCAACCACATACTTTAATAGCATTTTTTCTGGGATTTCCTATTTTTGCAAATGCCAAGTTCAGTCACTATGGAGAAACCAGCATCAGTAGCCTCTGTTGAATGTGATTGGGAAGAAGAGAGGCTAGAATGCTACACCCTTAAGCAGCTCAAGCAATTCTGCAAAAAGTTTAAAGTGTCCATGACCGGGATCTCCAGGAAGGAGGACCTCCAAAAGGCGCTGAGGGCCTGGGTCGAATCAAGGAGTGCCCCTGTGGAGGGGGCTGAGAATGCAGAAGGGCAGCTGGAGGGGCTATTGGGTCTAGGGGCTAGAAGACCACCTTCCCCAGTAGGTAGCAGTGTTTCTGCCAGAGGACTGTCTCCAGAGGAGTTGGAGGACAGGAAAGAGAGTAGGATGCACGAAATAGAGCTGACCAAACTCAAGCTGAATAAGCAGTTAGAATTCGAAATGCAAACAAGGAAATTAGCCCTAGAGGAAAAGAAAATGCAGTTTGAACATGAGAAAGTTTTGAGGGAGTTGGAATTGAAGGCCAAGAGCTTAGAGATTACTCCCTCTGGTGGCAGTGTACCGCCTGTGCCTGTTGAAGCTAGGGTGTATATTCCCAAAGATGTGGTGAAGGAGTTTTTTAAAAATGACGACATAGGGCAGTGGTTCAAAGCCTATGAGGTAGCCATGTCTTCCCACCGGGTCCCTGAGAAGGATTGGGGAGCGGGGTTGTGGGGACGGTTCCTCAGTGAAGGGCGGGATACCTTGTTGGATTTGCCCTCTGAAGTCTATAATTCGTACAGCCACATGAAGGATGCCTTAATGACTAGATATGGTTTGACCCCTGAGCTTTATAGGCAAAGGTTCAGGAACTGTAGTAAGATTGAAAGCAGTACCTGGGTTGAATATGTGACCTTCTTTTGCAGAGCCTTGGATGGTTGGGTAAAGGGTAGCAAAGCGACTGATTTTCAGGCGCTCTTTGATTTGATTGCCTGGGAGCACTTGTCCGGTAATTGTTTTCCTGAGCTACGCCAGCACCTGATTGATAGTAAGCTGACTAACCCTAGGCAGCTTGCTGAGGAGGCGGACCGCTGGGTGAGTACCCGGGTCCACAAGGGTCACGTGGGAGACTCCGCCAAGGGTGGGCAGGGTCCCCAGCAGAAGAGTGGGGGGGACAAGGGTAAACAGAAGGAGTTCCATAAAGGGCCCCAAAGTAGACCCCAAGGGAACCAAGGGAAAGGTTCCCAGCCTCCCCCTGAGAAGAAGCCAGTGGCCCTGACAGGCCCCCTGTTCACCAGGGACCACTGGTATGTTACAAGTGTGGCGCCCCTGGCCACAAGGCAAACGATCCTCGTTGCCCTTTGCATGGAAAACCAGCACCCACCAGTGCAGTCCCCCGGCAGTTGGCTAGTGTAGCCCTGGGGGAGGAGTTGGGTGCCCAAGGTGGGGGGATCCCACAGTGTTTTCCCTTGTCTCATTAGGAGACTCTGAGATGGTCCCTAGGACCCCGCTGCCTGAGAACACTAAGAAATACAGGCAGTGGGTGACCATCAATGGCCATAGGGTGGAGGCTCTGAGAGACACAGGAGCCAGTGTGACAGCTGTCAAGTGTCACCTGGTGTCTAAAGAGCAGGTTATCCCTGATGCATTCTATCCGGTTGTTGCCGCTGACAACACAGAGAGTCACTGCAAGGTGGCTCAGGTTCCCTTTGAGTGGGGGGGGTCTCGGGTACTCTTCAAGTAGCTGTGAGGCCAGCCATGCCTGTTGACTGTTTGTTAGGGAACGATTTGGAGAGCTCACCTTGGGCTAAGGTGGAGCGGAGTGCGCATTTAGAAATGTTGGGCTTGCCTGATTGGGCATGTGTGACCACCCGGTCAATGGCAGCTAAAGGTGTTCAAGAGGACCTGGAGCCTGAGAGGGAGGCCCAGGTGCCTGCCGGAGAGAGAGGAGGCAGGGGGCGCGGGAAACCGGCCCCCGAGGTTCCCACGGTCCAGGAGGAGGCAGACCCTGAGGGGGATGCCCTGGAACCTACAGGGGAACAGGTAGCTGAACTGGGGGACCTACCTGAGCTGACCCATTGGCAGCAAGAAGGAGGACCCTCCAGGGAAGAGTTCTGCAAGGAGCAGAACACATGCCCTTCTCTCGTGGGTCTGAGGCAACAGGCCACAGACCAGGCAGCAGGTGATCAGTCTGGATCACATTGGGTTTACTGGGAGAATGGTCTCCTGTATTCAGAGCCTAAGGTTGCTGAGCCTGGGTCAGCCCGTGTGCTGGTGGTACCCCAGCGCTTCAGAGCCTTCCTACTGGGGTTGGCTCATGATGTACCGTTAGCGGGACATCTGGGGCAGGACAAGACCTTTGACAGGCTTGTTACCCATTTCTATTGGCCCCAGATGCGCAGGAGTGCCGCCACTCACTGCAGGACATGCCAGACTTGCCAGGCAAGTGGAAAAAGTGGGAGGAAGCACAAGGCTCCTCTCCAGCCATTCCCTGTGGTCAGCACCCCCTTTGAACGGGTGGGTATTGACATTGTGGGGCCACTGGACCCCAAGACAGCCATGGGCAACAGGTTTATCCTGGTCTTGGTGGACCATGCCACCCGGTACCCTGAAGCCATCCCTCTGAGGACAGTGACGGCCCCCGTGGTGGGACGGGCACTGATGGGAATTTTCTCACGTGTGGGATTCCCTCAAGAGGTGGTGTCTGACAGAGGTACCAACTTCGTGTCCAAGTACATGAAGTCCCTGTGGCAGGAGTGCGGTGTAACTTACAAGTTCACCACTCCTTACCACCCTCAAGGAAATGGTCTGGTTGAGAGATTCAACCGGACCCTCAAGGGCATGATTATGGGTCTGGAAGAACCCATGAGGCGTAAATGGGACGTCCTCTTACCATGCCTGTTGTTTGCATACCGGGAGGTGCCACAGAAGTCTCTAGGGTTCAGTCCCTTTGAGCTCCTCTATGGACACCCGGTGCGAGGACCTCTGAGTTTGGTCAAGGAAGGCTGGGAGCAATCTCCCAGGAAACCTCCCCAGGATGTATACAGTTACATGCTGGCCTTCAGGAACCAGACTAGGCGTTTCAGAGAGCTTGCTGAGGCAAATCTGGAAGCCAGCCAGGAGGAGATGAAGCGGTGGTACGACCAGAATGCCACTCTGGTAGAGCTTCAGCCTGGTCAGAAAGTGTGGGTCATGGCCCCTGTGGAGCCCTGTGCGCTCCAGGACAGGTGGACCGGCCCTTTTACGGTGGTGGAGCGCAAGAGTCCAGTTACCTATTTGGTGGACTTGCAGTCTCCCAGGAACCCCTTGCGGGTCCTGCATGTGAACCGCCTGAAGCCCCACTTGGAGAGGTCCCAAGTGGGCATGCTCTTAGCTACAGATGATGGAATGGAGGAGGAGACCGAGCCTCTTCCTGACCTCCTGTCAGCCCGAGAGCAAGATGGATCAGTGGAGGGAGTAAACCTCTCTACCTCCCTGACACCTGAGCAGCAGGGTGACTGTCGCCAACTGTTGGGACAGTTCCCTGACCTGTTCTCCCTGGTTCCCAGTGTCACCCATTGGTGCGTCCATGATGTGGACACTGGGGACAGTCTTCCTGTGAAGCACAAGGCTTACAGGGTGACTGACAGGGTCAGAGCCTGCATCAAGGAGGAGGTCTCCAAGATGTTTGCGCTAGGGGTGATTGAGTCCTCTAACAGCCCTTGGGCCAGCCCCGTGGTCTTGGTTCCAAAAGCTGCCGCGCCTGGTGCCACACCAGAACTCCGGTTCTGTGTGGACTACAGGGGACTCAATTCCGTCACCAGGACTGACGCCCACCCCATCCCCAGAGCTGATGAGCTCATAGATCGGTTAGGGGCTGCGCGGTACCTCAGCACGTTTGACTTAACGTCTGGATACTGGCAGATCGCCTTGACTGATGGGGCAAAGAGAGGTCAGCATTCTCCACACCAGATGGGCACTACCAGTTCCGGGTGATGCCCTTTGGGATGAAGAATGCCCCTGCCACCTTTCAGAGGTTGGTCAACCAGGTGTTGGTTGGACTGGAGGATTTCAGTGCCGCCTACCTGGATGACATCGCAGTGTTCAGTGCCCGTTGGGAAGAGCATCTGCGCCACCTCTGGGAAGTGTTGATGGCGCTGCGGAGGGCAGGCCTCACAATCAAGGCGAGTAAGTGCCAGATTGGGCAGGGTTCTGTGGTGTACTTGGGACACCAGGTTGGGAGCGGCCAGGTGGCGCCCCTCCAACCGAAAATTGATACCATTCTGGCTTGGGAGCCCCCCAAGACCCAGACAGAGGTGAGAGCCTTCCTAGGACTCACCGGGTATTACCGGAGATTCGTCAAGGGGTATGGCAGCATTGTTGCCCCCTTGACCGAGCTGACTTCCAAGAAGCAGCCCAGGAAAGTGATTTGGACTGACGCCTGTCAAAAAGCTTTTGACACCTTGAAGACTGCCATGTGCACGGCGCCTGTGCTCCAGGCACCCAACTTCTCCAATGAGTTCATTGTTCAGACCGACGCTTCAGAGCATGGTGTAGGGGCTGTTCTATCACAGATCAATGAGGAGGGCCTAGACCAACCTGTAGCCTTCATCAGTAGGAGGTTACTTCCCCGGGAACAGAGATGGAGTGCTATTGAGCGTGAGGCATTTGCTGTGGTCTGGGCACTGAAGAAGCTGAGACCATACCTGTTTGGGACTCACTTCCGGGTTCAGACAGACCACAGGCCCCTCAGATGGTTGATGCAGATGAGGGGTGAGAATCCAAAGCTGTTGAGGTGGTCCATTTCCCTACAGGGGATGGACTTTACGGTGGAACACCGCCCTGGTACAGAACACGCCAATGCTGATGGACTGTCCAGATTTTTCCGCCTTAGCGATGAGAACTCCCTAGGGGTAGGATAGTTCTCCCCACATTTCAGCTGGAGGGGACACGTGTTAGACCTGGCATCCTTGGCGTGGGTCTCCCTTCCATTTTTTCATAATGCCTCCACGGTTGCCGATATGTTTTTGCTGGACTAGATGCTCATGGGCACTTTGCCGCTGCTAATCAGTGCCAAAGTGCAAGTGCTCCCTATCGTTAATTGATACATGTATTAGTGACTCCATGATTGGATGATTGGTTTACTTGTCAGTCCCTAGTACAGTGCACTCAGTGTGCCCAGGGCTTGTAAATCCAATGCCGCTGGTGGGCTCGCAGCACTGGTTGTGCCACCCACAGAAGCGGCCTGTAAAATATGTCTCGGGCCTGCCATCGCAGAGCCTGTGTGCAGCCTCTGGCTGCCATGTCGACTTGGTGAGTACACCCACTTACCAGTCCCTAAACCTTCCCTTTACTGCATGTTGGTCACCCCTAAAGTAGGCCCTAGGGCAGGGTGCATTGTAAGTATAAGGTAGGACATGCCCTGGTGTGTGTGGCATGTCCTAATAGTGAATTACAGCCATTTTCGTTTTTCACTATTGCAAGGCTACCTGCTCCCCATAGGCCAGAATGGGCAGACTGACTATTACACCTTATAGTCAGAACTGACCCAGGGAACCTGGTAGAAAAACGAATTTAGTATGCCTGAACTCAGGATGATAAAATACATCTTTTAGTGAAGTTGGTTTTAACATTCTGTGTTCGAAAATACCACTTTTAGAAAGTGGGTATTTTCTTGCCTAACTATCCAAGCCTGCCTCTGCTAGGTTGTGTATTCCTTGTCTGGAGATTGAGTGACAGGGGCTGGGGGTGGCTACAGGAGACAGGGTGAGTCAGCGCAGGTCTGAATAGGGCTGTGCCTGCCTTCCACAATGCTGGCTCCACCTCCTGCCGGGCGGCTGAGCACTCTGCCCCACATTCTGAAAGGAAAGAAGGAGTCAGAAAAACAAAGTGCTCCAGGACTGACCAGAACTGGTTTTGGACTAGGCAGAGGCCTCTCTGCCTCCAGAGAACAAAGAGAATCAGGGTATAAGAGGGGCACCCAGACCCCAGGAAGATTAGATCACTTTTGGGAACAAGAAGAAACCTTTACTGAGGAGCGGAACCAAGAAGAAACTGAGGAGAAACTATCCCTAAGCCTGAAGTGCTGCTTGGGGGATTGGCCTGCAGTGGTTTGCCTGACTGCCAAAGAGAGGAGAAAGGAACTTTTGCTTTGCTGTGACTTTCATCAACTTGTGAAGGATCTCCAAGGGCTTGGAAGAGAGCTTGCCCCCTGACCGAAGTCCCAGGACCATTGGACTTCACCCCCTTTGTGAATTGCTGCTGGAAACCTGTTTCAGTGGCTACAGAGGTAGGGAGCTGTGACCGACTCTCACGACCGACTCGGTGTCCTGCAAGCACCGCATCGAAGCACCGTCTCGCCCTGCAACGCACGGCCCTGGTCTCACCGACTCCGTCAACGAGCCGCTGCCCGCACCGCATCGAGGGACAACGCGTCCTGCAACGCTTCGCTACGCCGAATCGAACTGGTCCGACCGACACGGTCACTGCTGCTGAGTTCGAGTCCTGTGACCGCACCGGAGTTGGGCACCGCTCGCACGCTTTGCGACGCACCGCCCGACTCGCACCGCTGTCCGGACTGATCGACGCCAGCTCCTGAATCCGGCTCCGTCGCCGCACCGCAACCTGCCAGCACCGCATCGAAGCACCGTCTCGCCCTGCAACGCACGGCCCTGGTCTCACCGACTCCGTCTCGACGACGTCAACGAGCCGCTGCCTGCACCGCATCGAGGGACAACGCGTCCTGCAACGCTTCCATTTTTGCATCGCGACCGCGACGAACAGCCATCCGGCTCGCACGCCCGTGCCTGCCGCTTCAAGTAAAAGGTACTGTGACCGAGTCTGTCTACGCTGTGTTGGCCCGTCTCGACGCGGTCAGCTGGATTTGTTAGACTCTGTTTGTTCTCGACATCGCCGTAGCCGGAGGAGGCTACCGACTCGCACAGAACCTTGAATTAAGCCTTTTTGATCAGAACTAAGTATTCTTAACAGTATTGTGGATTATTTTTGTCGTTTATGGTCTTGTGATAAATCTATATAAAGTATACCTATTTTTATAAATATATAACCTGTGTGGTGTCCATTTGTAGTGTTGTCACTTGATTACTGTATGTGTTCACAAATGCTTTACACACTGCCTCTGAACTAAGCCTGTCTGCTCGTGCCAAGCTACCAAGAGGGTGAGCAGGGGTTATTTCGAGAGTGTACCTACTCTCCCTGACTAGACGCAAGGGTCCCTATTTGGACAAGGGTACATACCTCTGCCAACTAGAGACCCCCAAATCTAACATGTTTCATTTGTCAATATTCAAAAGCCAGTAGGCCAGTGAGAGAATCAGAATTATAAACTGGAAAGAGCAAGTGTTGAGCTCCCACAAGTTTAGGTGAACCAAGCCTATACAATAGGTTTTCCCTGGGAAGCTATATTATAAACACGATGCTTGGAGTAATTTATTTTAGCAGCACTAAAGCATTTTAGTGATGAAGTAAAACAGTAATATTCCAAAACCAATTTAGTGAAACAAGAAACATGTAATAAGTAAAAAACAGGGGACCAGGAGTTATGAATTTAGTAAATAGAAAGTAAATATCACAAAATGCCTATGAGAAACAATAGGAAGGCTAATGTTAGTCTACGAGGTGTGGATGAGAAGGTTCTAGGCACCTTTTCAGACCAATTGCAATGGAGTGTGGGTCAGGTGGAGCCTAGCTGTAATCCTGTTTAAGAGTTTTACTTTTAGAATTCTCTCAGGTGGAAGACAAAATTCTCCAGTAGGGTAGAATGATGTGGCCAGGGTGGGATTCACAAAGTCAGATACACTATCAGTTTTGATGTCTAGATCTCCGAGTAAGACCAGCCTGAAATGTGCAGCTACCAAGGTTGCTTGGCTGCAAAAGTCCCTTTTCTGTCTTCTCTCAACCATTTGTACATTCACACTCAGCCTTTTTCCCAGACATTGAACTTTGCTGCAGTACAAACCAAAATCCATAGAAAGGTTCCATGATGCTCGATACATCAGATTTAGGCTCTTAGATTTGGGCTCCGGTCAAAGTGTGAGATTTTAGCTCAAAAAGTTCTGGTTGGGTTGAACTGCTTGGAAACTATAGATGCTGATGTCCTCCCTCTCATCACTGGGGTCACCCTTTCTTCTACACTTTGTATGGTCGCCTTTTGTTTCTTACACTCCTCCAGTAAAGCAAGGCTTGGAGCAATGGGTGGGCAGAGCTCTAAAGGCTGGATAACTTCTCTACAAGGTCATGCAGAAGCTGTGTTTCTTGCGGCAAAAAGCTCCAAGTGACACAACCAGGAAATCTTGCCCACCAATTTCCTGTCTTTCTCAGGTCGCCTCATCACCTTGCCCTGTGCCTCCCAAGGTCAAAAATTCATCTAAGCCTAAAGTTCTCAGGGTCCTTGGAATATTCCTACTGGTCACTCTCAATACACCCAAAATGCTAGAGATGTTTTAGGATAGCATGGCACAGATTTTAGTGAAAAATAGGCTCAACCACTTACTGTGGATGCATTTCCTTGTCTTTCACCTGACTTGAATTACAGGAAGCTGGCTGGTCTGACCCTTAAGAAATGTTTGTAAATCGTGTGTATGAGAGAACATAGGAGCCAAAGCCTAAGGGTCTTACTTCTGTATTTTTTACGTTCAGTTATGTTCTGAAGTATCTGATATAAGAGCCTTTATTACAGTAGTCACTGATTAGTCATTTGTGATAAGACCTCATCCTATCTTAAGAAAGCCATACACAGGTCTAGCTTCTACAGCACTTCCTATAGTCCCAGAAAACACTAATTGAGTGTTTTCAGAGATGGCAGGATGCCGTTTCTATTGCTGTTTAATTTGAGGGCCTTCTCTCTCTCTCCAGAAGTGAAAAATCTACACTGGACAGTTCAATTTCATAGCTTTAATTTTTACCCAAGCAACAAATATAATAGTCTTAGTGACCTCTAAGACATACAGGTTCCTCTTCCCCTTGTATGTGAAATGAGCGTCTAAGTCTTGATAGTCTCTGTGAAGCTGAGGGCTCAAGTAATAATCAGGGTGAGGGTCGGGGAAGTCGACATACGACAGGATAAGTTAAATTAAATTTAAAAAAAAATAAAACCACTTTCCTTGCGCTCGCCGCATTGCCGACTCGGCAATGCGGCGAGCACAAGGTAAGTGGTTTTATTTTTTTTGTTATTTAATTTAACTTATCCCGTCATATGTCAACTTCGCCGACTCCCACCTCGCCCCGCCTGACCTCACCGACCACCGCCCACCGCTCTTACCTGTGCAGGCCGCCACTGCAACAATTGTTCGATAACCAAAGCTTTTCTAGGATGTAAACAGAGTAAAACAGATCATATTAAAATGTATAATATAACCAATAACATAGTCAGTCAGGCTACTATAATCATAGCAGTTCCTGTGTCTCCCCTCAAAACACCCTCTGGGGGGCATTCTGGGCAACACTAGTGGTCAGCTTTCCAGTCTTTTGGCCCTTGCCTTGTATCACACTTAATAGGGAAAATGTAGAATACAGTAGTCGGGGGCATTCATTCTAGAGATGACTGGCCAGAGCGAAATACTTAGGATTCTGCACAGTTTCTTCTTGGTCAGGTGTTCCAAGTCACTTACTCACTCCAAACCTTCCCTTCCTGATGAAAAACTCTTAAAAATCCATAGTGCCCATCTTCAGACAAAGACTAGATATACAGCATAAATCAATGACCAGAATCAATGGAATCATACAATGAAATTAGAAAAAACTGCTTGAAAAGGAGAGCTTCTCATTAAGAAAATACTTTCAGATACACTTTATTAATAATCTAGGGATCTGGAAATTGTCCAGTCTTCTATATTGATCTTTGAGACGTGTTGAGAATTTCCTAGGAAGTACTGCTGAGTAAAAGCAGTAGAAATTGATCAAGTTGCTCTGAAAGAAATAATAAATTCAGCCTCAATGAAGGTTATGATATTTTGCAGTCAACGAAGGTGGGATATACTATTCTCCGGTCACATAGTAGTTGAGGGGTTGTGTTTCATCTGCTATGCAATCAAAAAATATTTTTGCGCTGTAACGGATGTACTTATCTGTCACAGTGCAATAATGACATTTAGTGGAAATTGCAGAAACTCTGCCCCATTAGCATTAATAAAGCAGGATTTTGATGCATACAGCCAAATGCCTGGATGGAGGCCTATAAGGAACAACAGACTTCAGTCCCTGCATTCTCATTCACAGAATGCCAACATGGCAGCACTTTTTAGGTTTTGCCTGCACAGCGCTTACGCTGTGTTTGTGAAATCTCTTGTATTTAATATATCTTAAAAGGGGGCTCTTATCAGTTCCCAAAAGCCAAATTACTGTGTTCATCCGCTTTTGTGTGTGACTTTATTTTGTTAACTTCCCCTGGCTGCACGCATTTATGACACTTCTTCTAAAGCTGTTCATACTGTTTAAGCCCCATTCACTGTCAAGATAAGATCTCTTCCCACGGAAAAGGTAGACAGCTTCTAACAGAATGCTGGAATGCTTGCTTTTTAGGTCTCGGCTACGCAGCGTGCATGCGCTGCATAGGAAAAAGACCTTTTGGAATCGATTCACTTTTCGCCCTAAAAACGTGCACGCGTTGCATTGCTTTCAATGGCAACGCGTGCACGTTTGGCGATTCCCTTGCGGGAGCGAGCTTTGGCGCCATGTGTTAGCAATTATCGCTTCTGGCGCTGCTCGCTCCTGCAAGGGAAACGCTTTCACTTTTGTCGACACTTTTTTTTTTTACTTTTAGCTCGAGGCGCGCGCGCTTGTCTTGTTTTTGGCTGAGCGGGTGCCATCAACCTCTGCAGTCCCAGGTGCCAGCAGACACTTCTCTGCCTGCCATCATGGAACTGAGCCTTCGTGCCCACTATAGGGGAGCTGCTTTTTAATTGGCTGCCTGGCGGTGCAGTCATCCTCTTATAGGTCCCCCTGGGCCATGATGACTAGCAAGAGACAGTCTCGCTGAATTCTGTGCCCCACTCCCCTGCCCGCCTGGGGCCTGTATCTAATGATTTTCTTTCCCTGCCCTCCACCCCTCCCAGTAGTTAACATTGAGCCAGGGCTCAGGCCGGCACTGGCACATGAAAAGAAACTGCAGCTGGTGCAGGACAGAGGCCCCTTGACCGTTCTGAGCCCCCGTGCCACTGAACTGACTGTACCAATGGTAGCCGCGCGGCTGCATACAGATGGCACGATTTTGTTCAAAACATACGCACCGCTGCGTTCTGCGTCTATACGCTTGAGTCAGTGCCTTCAGTACAAAACCTCTGAAGTGGTCCAAGCAGTACACACTTTCATAGCAGCGAATATCGTGAAAGAGGGGCCGCGTTGTTATCAATGGTGCAGCTGTTATTAGTGCAGCAGGCAAAGTGACACCGGGGCTCAGCGACATGATGGGCCACTGCAGCCCATCCTGTGATAGTTTTTCACTACCCATATGTGAGGTAAGGAGGTCTATTGTCCTTGCTCGCATTAGGGAGGGCCAATGGCACCCATAAGTATTATAAGCAAAAAATAATGCTTCATTACCAAACTGAATTAATAGCAACGCTTAATTTGTGCAGGTGGATGTATGTAGGTGGACTCATTTTTGGAGAATATGACTTATTTTTCTTCATCAGACTTTGACGAAGAGCATGGGAGAGAAATAATTAAAATGGAGGAAGAAGAAGCGAAAGATCAGAAAACAGTCATAAAGGGAGGAGAACTTTTAAAGCTGAGATAAATAGACAGACAGAGTGGGGTGGTGGAATAGAGACATGAGGTGGAATAAAAAAAAATGGCAGTCTAGGCTTTCTGCAAACCTGGCATTTGGTTGCGCAAGCGGTGGGTTCGTAAAAAATAAACGTACTTGAGTCCCTGCACTTTTTTTAAAATAAACACAAAATTTCTCTTGCATTAGGACTAGACTCGTGACTCCTCAGTTCTTATACGTAAAAGTAATGAAAGATATGGATGTGGGGGGATAGAACCATATTACAGCGAAAGATCATATTTTCGGGAAACGCACAGTAACCCTAAACATGGCTGAAATTAAATTCCCGAACCCTGTGTAACCAGCCCCCCTTGCCAGGCATGGCCAGAGCAGCACTGAAAATCTGGAAGATTACCCGATAGTCATTCTTTTTATGCGAGGCTTCCTTCTGTGCTCGAGATGTCTTAATTAATTCGAGGCGCGTCACAGGACTGTACAATTTACAGCCAAAAGCGAAGCTTCTGTCAGCCTGTCTTGGAAAGCCTCAGAGCAGCAGCGCGCGCGCCTTCACCAGCGGGAATCAATGAAGGGAAATTACTGGAATGGAACCGAGTGCCCAATCAGAACTCAGAGCTGGGTATTGAGAAGAGGGCGCTTTAATGTATTATGTAACAGGAGGAGGGCAGACCATGGAACAGCAGGAGGAGGGGGAGGATTCCGTAGACGAGACAGTATCATCACAACCGACTCGCCTCTTAGGCCTCGGTTACAGATTCCCCATTATTTTTGCAGGGATACTTCTGCCCTGCAGCCCCTGCCCCAGTTTTTCCAAACACAGCAAAACCAGTCCGGTGAAATTTCAGGTCTGGAAACACCGGGCCACTTGCTGTTGCCCAGAGGGTATCCCCGATTACACCGCCCCTGGCAACTTGTAATAGAGACCTTAGTGTGTAGAGTGTTCTTTTAATGTGACAGGCCTGCACTCTTAATTGTATATACCTGGCACCTGCCCCTACAGCCTAACAATACCTCACCTAATACAGGGACAAACTATCCCCCAACTACCTTTAAACTCGAACCCCCTCTGGGTTCCTATCCTAGCTCCTTAACTGAACCCTGTTCACCCAACCGTCCTTGAATCTTATGCCACCATTGGGTTGTTATCAGCGTTCACCATGCCATCTTACTTCCTGTTATCGTAAGTACCTCTCCGTTCACAGGGACGTATCTACGGGGTGATTGTATGGGGTGGGACATCCCCTCAATACATTCTCAGTTTTGGCCTGACAGTGATAGTTGCCACTGCTGACCACGGGCATCGATTCACCAAAATGCCAGGGGTAGTGACATCACATATCATTTAATGACATCACAGTAAGTGACATCATATGACTCTTGACCCTGATTTTTCCAGGAAGGCATTTCGTATGCCCCTAACATAATAATCACACTCTCTTACACCCCCTTACACTCATTCTTATTCATTCTCACTCACTCACTTACATTTACTCTTAATCTTACTCATACTTACTGACTCTCAGGCCCAGGTTTTCTAACTCTTTGCACCATGCCCGAGTCACTTTTGTAACGCAAACCTGGCGCAAAATGTTATGGTGGGATTTACTACTCAACGCAAATCCTGATTTGCTTTGGATAGTATCCCAAGGTAACGCAAAATTGAGCTATGTGCTGCTTTGCATTATTTTGCGTGAAGTGGGCTTGCACCCACTTCCACTAAGGAGCAAGGGTGTGTGCGTACGAGGAGAGAAAAAATGCACAATATTTTGATAGTGATTTTTTTTCTCTCTGTCTTTGACACAATGCAGCCCAGCGCAGCAACTGTGGTGCAGAATTGCCTTAGGTCAAAGAATAGTAAATCTGGCCCTCAAACTCACACAATCTCACTCACTGTCTGTCACTGACTGTTACTCAAATTCACTCACACATGTTTACACATACAGACATGCTCACACATACACATGCTATCTCTCATATGACTACAGTATCACTGCAAGCATTCAGATAACATACATTTAAAACCATTTTTACTTACAACAGTTACCACCAATGGTCTCATTCCGGCTGAGTGTGTTCCATTTTTTATTACACTAACAGTGAATAATAGAATATTATTTACTATTAGTATAATGAACAAGCATTGGCATAGCCAATAGGTCTCGCCTTTGGGATCTTATAAGTATTTACTTATGCAGCACAATATTCTTGGTGCAACAACATCAACTGTTGCATGGCTAAACACTTATAAGCTCCCAAAGGCGAGACCTATTGGCTATGCCAATGCTTGTTATTACTTAGTTGTGTAAAGCAGATGGTTTAGTCTTAGAATGTTTGTGGCATTTCCTATTCAAGCCTCAGCACCTTTCTTTGTACTTTGTAGGCTTTATCCGATTGATTGTTTTATCGTAATGTATTTGGTCATTATGATCAAATTCTAAATGTTGTAATAAACATTGCACATTAAAAATAAAGTTAATATACAAGAGCTATGCTTTATTTGACTCCTAAACAGGCAGTCCCAATTGCAGTTACCTTGCAGTTAAAAGGGACTTGATTATAATGGTGCAGCAGGTGCAGTGGGACCAGGGCCAAAAGCTCTAGGGACCCCACTAAACCCAGATTATTTCTAAAATTTTAAACTAAACAGGCAGTCACAAGTGCAGTTATCTTGCAGACAAGAAGGTCATGATTTCAATGGTGCAGCCGGTGCAGTGGCACCGGGACCAAAAGCTCCAGGCACACCTCTAAACACCGATTATTGCTTTATTTTGCAACTAAACAGGCAGTTACAAGTGCAGTTATCTTTCAGGCACTAGGGTCATGATTTAAATGGTGCAGCAGATGCTGTGGCACCAAAACGTAATCAGAACTCCTCTAAACACATAATATTGCTATATTTTACTTGTAAACAGCAGTCACAATTGCAGTTACCTTGCAGTGGAAAGGTGCTTGATTTAAATGGCGCAGCTGGTGCAGTGGCACCAGGGCCAAAAGTTGTCAGAACTTCACTAAACACAAAATATTGCTATATTTTACTACTAAACAGGCAGTCACAAGTGCAGTTATCTTGCAGACAACAGGGTCATTATTTGAATAGTGCAGCAGGTGCAGTGGCACCAGGCCCAAAAGTTGTCAAAACTCCTAATACCTAATATTGCTATATTTTACAACTAAACAGGTAGTCATAAGTGCAGTTATTTTGCAAGCACTAGGGTCATGATTCGATAGTGCAGCAGGTGCAGTGGCACGAGGACTAAAAGCTCCAGGCTCCCCACTAAACATCTAAATTGCTATATTTTATTCCTAAACAGGCAACCACAAGTGCAGTTACCTTGCAGTTAAAAGGGACTTGACTTGAATGGTGCAGCAGGTGCAGTGTCACTGGGGCCAAAAGCTCTAGGGACCCCACTAAACCCATATTATTGCTAAATGTTACTACTAAACAAGACAGTCACAAGTGCATTCAATTGACCGTTTTTGGGCAGTTTGTGCCTGTGTTCTCTTGCGCCTTGTTGTTTTTGTGCCTTCCTGCCTGTGCATTTTTGTGCTTCTGTCTCTTGTGCCTTGTTGCCTTTTGTGCCTCTGTCTCTTGTGCCTTGTTGCTTTTTGTGCCTCTGTATCTTGTGCCTTGTTGCCTTTTGTGCCTTTCTGCCTTTCGTCTCATTTTTGTGCCTTATTGCACGTTCTTTTCACTGCTGCTGCTTCGCTCCCTTTCCTGCCGCTGCTGCCCAGCGGCCCCTCCCTCCCCTGCCTGTTGCCGCCACCCAGCTGCTATCCCTTCCCCTGACCCCTACTTAATGGCGCGTGCGCCGCTGGCGCAAGGCAAGCCCGTCTGCATCTGTCCGCGACCGGGCCGCTACCAGTGCCAGGGATCCTGGTCCTCCGATCCCCCACCGCTATGACTCAGCAAACCTCCTCGACTCAACCCCGGAAGAAACAACAACTGCCAGCTGTCGACGCCGAACACCACCCAAGGTCAGTTCTCATGCCGACACTGCCATCGCACCTTCACCCACCTCCGGATCCCTACTGCTACCGCCAACCCACCGGACGCCAGCGAGCCTAAACCCCAGAGCTGTATCCTCCTCACCGTACGCTTCCTGCACAGACGCACAGGCAGTCACTAGTGCAGTTACCTTACAGGCAATAGCTTCATGATTTAAATGGTGCAGTAGGAGCACTGGCACCGGGCCCCAATGTTGTCTGAACGCCTCTAAACACATAATATTGCTATTTCATGAATTCATTCTATTACTTCCCTCTTTCATTTCATTTTTCAAAATGTTTAAATTACTTACCCGCACTATACCACTAGTAACAGCACAATGCATAGCTTTTGTGTGTACATAAACAAGTCATAACGCTTTAACAGACTTTCCGTAACTTATATTGTAAAACTACTCAGCAAGTTATAACGTACAACAAAAAACAGTTTGTTAATCACATAGGCGAAACCTAATCTATTGAGGACTGGAGTAAATCCTACGCAACAGATAAGTAGGGGGGACAAGTATGCTCCCACTGCTCTCAGTCCGTGAAAGTGAGGTGCACGTGATAAGTGGTCAACATGTTTCGCGCAAATGGTAGGTCCCTAATGGATCCGCTATGCGCTTCGTCAGGACCGTGGAAAAAAGGGTGATAATAAATGATGTTAAGACCGTGGTAGTCAGGAAAGAACACCCTGTACTACCACCATACCTATATTAAGGTCAGCAAGCGTCTCTACGCTTAAAAAATACGTCTTGTTCGTATTTAATGTAATCCCAACCTATATTAAGGTCAGCAAGCGTCTCTGCGCTTAAAAAATACGTCTTGTTCGTATTTAATGTAATCCCAACCCTCCTAACAGTAAGGGATGGCTGCGCCTGCGAGTGCTGCGGAAGAACGGGGCGACCAAAATGTGTCCCCCGTTGAAGTCAGCCACTGAACCTGCCCTCTCCGATCCTGATTGGAGAGGGCAGGGATTACATTAAATACGAACAAGACGTATTTTTTAAGCGCAGAGACGCTTGCTGACCTTAATATAGGTTGGGATTACATTAAATACTAACAAGACGTATTTTGTTATGCGCGGAGATGCTTGCTGACCTTAATATAGGTATGGTGGTAGTACAGGGTGTTCTTTCCTGACTACCACGGTCTTAACATAATTTGTTATCACCCTTTTTTCCACGGTCCTGACGAAGCGCATAGCGGATCCATTAGGGACCTACCATTTGCGCGAAACATGTTGACCACTTATCACGTGCACCTCACTTTCACGGACTGAGAGCAGTGGGAGCATACTTGTCCCCTACTTATCTGTTGCGTAGGATTTACTCCAGTCCTCAAATTTTAATTTGTCTTCCGGACCCCGGAATAAACCTACTTTGGGGATGTGGTGAGATAATTTTAGAACACATACACACACTCAATGTCACCAAGCCCACACACCCGCATGCACAACTGCGGCACCTCCTAAAAAGATCTCCGATAAAGAGCCCTCTCGCGGGGCCCGTGAGGGACTGCAGCGCCACCCCCACGAGGAGCAGAGCCCGATGATGAAGCATGACACCTGCAAGGGTGTGTGAGGGCACTAATTCCATAAGGAGGAATTCCCCCAACCTTTACTAATCCAACCTGGATATTGTTGAGACACATATACTCAACCAAAATTGGTTGATTACTATTACTTTCTCTTTAGGAACAGTTACCACACGTTTTTTGACATTATCTAATCAATGGCTTGAGATCTCAGTTGATGTTGTGAAGCATTGATACATATCCCTGTGATTCATAAGGGAATGGGATACCCATTTCATGGCTCCTCTTCTTGGTGAATTGCAATGTCACTTTAGTACCCTTCGAGTTTGATTTTTATGGTCAGAAAGCCTACAATATTGTACATCACAGGCTTTGCAATCACAAACACTTATAGTGTATCAGGCCCTGAATGTGCTGCATACAATCACTGTAAATCCAGCACTGAGCAATGCTTTCATACTGGATATATTCATGAGTCATTCTCCTTGCATGCATACGGGTCATCTTCTAATGACCACTAACAATGCCTAATAAACCTACCACCCACTACAGAACGTGATTTGAATAAAAATTAATGGAAAGAAAATACCAAATGAGTATACTTTGCTAACCGTTTTCATCCACAGCTAGACATGCAAGTTCAAAACCAGCAATGACTTTGTAATTTTTGATAATATGGTAATTTCCACAAGAATGTAGAGTTACTGTTTCAGGCAGCAGCTATCACCATGTCACATTTCAAAAGTTCATCCTGACATGAGTAGCAATTATAGATACAGCATTAGCAGTGTTGTAGTTTATCTGCATGCATACATTTTTCCTAACAGCAAAGAATTTTTAGAATACAGTGCTCAGTAATTTGCAGAATAAATTCAGCTCCTTTTACATATCGTAGATTGAATATTAAAATAAATTATTTGCAAAAAAACGTTCACGTTGTTGTATATAAAGCTCCCTTTCACGCACGTGTCTATTTGCTGTTAAATAGCTCTGTATGCAACGACTAGAATTAACCATATTTGCAGGGCCAGGAGTGTTAGGATAACCTCCAGCTATGCAAACACGAGTACACAAAATACATTCACCTTTCAGTTTTCCGGTACTTTAAGATGTTGCCAGTACACTGAGAGCCTAGTAGAAGCTTCTGTGTAAAGAAATCATTGATAAAGTCAGTAGGTCTGGGTTTTAATTTGCGTAGAGAGACGTTCACATAAGGATATTAGTGAAGAAGAAGGCAATCTAGATGGACTGATTTACGCTGACGTTGTTAGAAAAGAAGCACTGCATATGTCTTTCCATGCTTTATTTGCATTCACATTTTAAATATAGGAAAAGAGACAGGCATATACATTGAGTATGATATAAGCCTAAAAGTATTTAACCCCTTCACTGCCAGGCCGCTCCTCCACCCCTCCTGTGCTAAGTCTTTTATTGGCTATTGGGGGTAGTTCGCGCTTAAGCCCTGTAACTTTTTGTCCACATAAGGTATCCACGCCAAATTTGCGTCCTTTTCTTCCAACATGCTCAGGATTTTAAAGGTACCCAGGATTTGTGGATTCCCCTGGAGGGGACCATGAAATTAGCCAAAATACAGCAAAATTGTGTTGTTTGTTGGAAAAATGGGGAAAAAGTGCTGCAGGAGAAAGTGTTAGGTTTTTTCCCCCTGCAAATGGTATCAACAAAGGGTTTGTGATGCTGGAAATCACCATCTTCCCAACTTTCAAGGACCGGCAGACTTTTGTCAGAATGCCAACATTTTCTACACAGTTCTGGCATTTTACTGGGACATAGCCTAATTTAATATTTTTTGTTCTTTCAACCTCCTTCCAGTTAGTGGTATAAATAGGTGTAAAAGCAATAATGGATCCCGGAAAGCTATACATTTCAGAAAAGTAAACAAATTTCGGAATTTACCAAGGGGTCATTTGTGTAGATCCTTCAAGGTTTTCCTATAGAAACTAACAGTTGAAATAAAATAATGTTGAAATTGAGTTGAAAAATCAACCATTTGTGCCAACGTTTTCACCTGAAACCAGCGTTCCCTGTAAGGTGCGCGCCTGCGCGCCCACGCACCTTTAAGGCACTGAGTGCGCAGTGTCCCATGTGAAGCGTGCACACGTTCGTGCCGCCGCCCGCTTTTAAAATGAGAGCGGCGAAAAACGGCAATTTCCCGGTTGCCTGAGGCCTTTGTGAAAGGATTCCTGTTAATCGCAGTGCCCGTTATGCGCTGCAATTAGCAGGAATACTTTCACAAATGCCCACAATCAGCCCGCAGCCTCTCTCTATTGAGAAAAGACATGCATCAAGTCCGAAAGCACGACGTGTGCTTTACACGTCGTGCTTTCGGACTTGCTTAATTTCTTTTCTAAATAGAGCGCGGCTGGGTGCTGATTGTGGGCCATTGTGAAACTATTTATGTTAATTGCAGCGCATGACAGTGCTGCAATTAACAGGAATCCTTTCACAAAGGCCCACAATCAGCCCGCAGCCTCTCTCTATTGAGAAAAGAAATGCAGCAAATCCAAAAGCACGACGTCGTGCTTTTGGACTTGATTATTATTCGATGTAGAATATCACTAGTTTCTGTAAAAAACGTGTCAAAACACCAGCTTTTATCCTGATCAGCTTCAAGAATGTTTGCAAGAACTGGTGTCAGCAAATTCTGCAATTGTCTTTTCATAACAAGGAATTGCAATTCTGCAATTGTCTTTTCATAACAAGGAAACGGTTTTCATAAATAGAAAATTACGGGCACGGCATGCCCCTCCGATCCCGACTGCTTCGACCTCTGTTTGTAACACATACTTACATCCCACAGCATTGTCACCAAAAGTACTCAATTTAAATTAATGGGCTAATTATGTTGACAGACACGTGCGACTTTGTAGCTGGTCTGAACTCATCCTGCTCACACACCGGCAGGTGCCAGGCACGCCCTGCTCCGAAAAGTACCCTGACTTTTCACATCAATCGCCATGCAGGCTACTAACTCCCTTGCGCGGATCCTCTACTTATTTTGATCCGTTTGAATAGAAATATCCTATTTACATAGTTTTACGCGCAGAATACTCGTCTGCTAAAAATAATAATATTATTAATATCTTATTACCCAAACGCCTCAATGCTACATTCCACCTGCTTTTTGCAATAGGAGACCTCATAAAATAAGTCTGCAGTACCATAATAACAAGCCTTCCCCCCCACAGTGCAATACTTTCTTCTCATGAAACATGGAAACTCCCGCGGTACAGTGGGAAAGGCCCGTCTTCAGCCTTAACATGCGGGCAGCGGCTCCAGGTGACTCAATATCTTATGTATTTCGATTTTTTGGAACACGTTCTGCAAAGTGCTGCATTTGATACTGCAGGGGTGCACATTGCATCACTAAGGCACTTTAGTCTTTAGCCGTTCCTCTGAATGGTGAACTTTCTTTGGGGCAGCCCGATATTAGATACCTTGCAAAGTATTTGTAAGAGTAAAGGCCTTAAATATACAACAGCCTCTACCACGAGCAGCGCTGCAGAAGTGGGGGAGGCCCCCACCCCATCCCTCGCACAAGAACCACGCTTAATGCGCTCTAAGCAGCGGCTACATCGCGCTATTCTCCACCGAGCCCCATTGAACCCGGATTGCTCCTTTCAAACATATTGCCACCACATGCAACCACGACAGTGCAACCACTTATTCAAGACAGCGCAAGACGCAGCTCGACACTCTGCTTTAATTAACATGCTGTGAATAGGCTGTGACAGCCCAGCCAAGTGCCATTCATTGTGCGACAATCTCGGGCATTGCGGTAATGCGGAAACCTTTCTTTAAATGCGTTAGTATAACGCGCAATACATGGCACTTGCAGAGCTGCATTCAACGGCTACGAGTGACACTTTCTTGTGAGTAAAAGCAAGCAGTGAAGACAAGGGAAACATAACAATTTCAGAAATTGCACCCATTTAAGCAACGAGAAACTCTAAGAAATCTTAAAACCGCTATAAAGCACAGGAAATTGCATGGCATCCCGTTAGTGGGGATGTGGGTGAAGGAAAATGTGCTCTGTAAGATAACAGCAAAGACATATAGGGTGGAAACGCAAGTGATGCAGGTATGGGCTGCAAGAGCTTTTAAATCTCACCTCCAGCAGAGGCCACAACCAAAAACAATTGAAAAGAACACATTCTCTATTAGCTGCCAATTTTTTAGATATTATATTTCGCATTTCCATGGTTTCTGTGCACTTAAGCGTGACACAAGTGCCAGATGTTTGACAGTTAGTGTGGCATTTTCTCGAGAGTGAAACCAAGCGAAGAAGTGCATGGAAAGAGATAAATATTGGAAATTACACCCTCTCGATAAATAAGACCTACAATATCTTGAAACTGCTTCAAAACCCCTGAAATGGAAAGTTAAGATACTGATATGATTTGTGTGCCCAGAAGATATAAAAATAAAGAAATCATCCTAAAACATCTCATACCTCCCATGCCTTTGTACTTTATTGCACCTTAATACAGCTAAGCACATCCTGCTGAAATCAAATGAACACAGGGTGGATACTTTGATATTGTGGGTAGTACAAAAATAAGCAAAATCACTTAAAGCTGGAATTTTTACATTTTATCTGTACATACTACAAAGAACAAATAGGAATAGAAAACGGTTTTAAAAGTGTTCTGGAGGTGATCTATGAGTGACTAACACTTAAAGTAAACATATAAAGAAATGGCACGTTACAAATGAATAAATTCAATTTTGTTTTCAGTCCTGTTTAGTATCAGGTCAGGCCTTTGCAGACTCTTTGAATAACAACTAATGGCTAATTTTTCTCTGGAGAAGGTATCAATCCTAGGGTGAGTTACCTGACTGCTGCTTTCCACCAGGGCCTGAGAGCAGCTTTGTTTTCAGTCGTGAGCTGCAACGTGTTTTAGTGCTTCAACCGGGGAGGAAGGGAAAAAGTCTATAGCTGCAATTTAAAGATGTGTCAGAGCGCATGGAGAGCCACAGGCAGTTCTCCTCAGGAGTTTCTCACTCTGGCTCACAGCAGTTTTTGCTTCTTACAGGGCCCCTTGCATGCTGTTTTACGGGGGCCCAGCCGCCCGCCCAAGCAGCAGCAATGCCTTCTAGGGTAAGGCTAGTAAAATGAAAAACATCCTGCATAGTCTTAGTCACCGACGCTAACAAAACTGTGAAGTCCAGTAAGCACGAACACGGTACATTGCCATTGAGGCCCCGAGTGTACGCTATGACACCAATCCCACAATCTCTCTGTGCCTGCAGCCAGCACTGCAATAAGAAAAACAATTTTTTAATTTGCCCATCACTTTGTTCATAATTGTAGCTCAGTTCCTACTGTGGATCGCGCTATTCAGTAATTCTGTCAAAGGCGGATGTATTCGGCGAAACGTTAACATTTGGTGCTAGAATACACACAGGTAATTCAACAACTCGTGTTCTAAAGTTTAAATCACCGATAACAAGTCAGGCGTACTACCATACCCTGTGTATGGCTTACAGCTTTGCTTAAGATGTTCCTCAATAGGCGGCCGGGAACTTCCAAAGAAAGAATATCACACTCTTTCCAAAATTAAATCAATTTGATTGTGACTGTTAATACTGTGACTGACAGTGACTGGTGGTTATACTTACTGTGTTCATTCTGTAGTTCTTTTTCTTCCCCTCGGCACCTTGACTCTCCACTGGTGACGACCGGCCCTCTCACCGCTGTCTCCTGACTGCATGATGCAGCAGTGCACTCTCCCTTGCCCAGTGGACTCGAGTCGGCCGTCCGGGGCTGCTTGGAAATAATTTTCCGGCATGGCCAATAATTTAGCTCCTGTGCCCCCAGACAGGGTGGGCCGCCTGGACAGGTCTGAGCACCATCATGCTTTACACGTCGTGCTTTTGGACTTGCTGCATTTCTTTTAGGTAACACATAAGTTTGAAATCTTTGCTTAGCTAGTGTGCCGCCCGGCTGGTGTTTTGCTGCTTCTTTCTGTCTCTGCATCCAGATATATAATACAACTAGTAACATTACACCTACAGCAGTAAAATCTTATGATGGTACCACCGTTGGAGTCTTGTGCTTTTCTAAACCCGAAGTGTACTTGCCTGTGTAACCAATTCATGTCATGGCGTGTGTATCCAAATTGCAAACCTGCCTTAAGAACCTTAACGTGGCGCTGTATGTGTGGAAATGCACAGTTTTTCCACTTTTTTAAGCAAAGATTTGGAGTGATATTTCGCGCTGCACCCGCACGCGCGGTCTGGTTCCTGGCGCACATAGCCTTCCCTGCAGCGCACATAGACCCTACACTGCCGCCCACAGAGGAAAAAAATTAGAGGGAACATTGCCTGTAACTTCTTCTAACTATGGCAGATTTTTAAAAGTAATATAACATTACATCCACTGGACCATTCTGGTTGCGGTGATATATAGGACTTGTAGGTTTACCAAGAACCCGAGGTACCCAGAGCCAATAACTGAGCTGTGGCTTGCAATGGGTTTTCATTGTGTACCGGGTATATAGCAATTCATTTGGTAAAGTATAAAGAGTAAAAAATAGGTATCAAGGACACTTGTGTATTTCCGAAATGGGAACAAAATATAGAGTTTAGAGGCAGTAGTTATTTGCACAACTCCGAAATTGTGGGTACCCATACTAGCAAGTGAATAAGAGGACATTTTTCAAAGTGACTTCTTTTTTACACATTGTAGTACATTTGGAAGGCAGAAATGCATAGAAAGTCAATTGGTAATAACACTTGTTCTACAATACTGTGTTCCCATAAGTCTCCCGATAAAAATGGTACCTCACTTGTGTGGGTAGGCCTAGTGCCCGCGACAATAAGCGACCCAAAACACAACGTGGGCACATCACATTTTTCCAGTGAAAACGGACCCTTTTTTCGCAATGTGGAGTTTGGACCCTAGCTAAGCCGGCACCAGGGGAAACCTAGCAAATCTGTACATTTTTGAAAACTAGACATCCAGGGAAATCCATGATGGGGTGACTTGTGTGGCTCTCACCAGGTTCTGTTACTCAGAATCTCTTGCAAACCTCAAACTTTGTTTAAAAAAAACCCACATTTTCCTTACATTTCTGTGATGGAAAGTTCTGGAATCTGTGGGGAGCCACAAACTTCCACCCACCCAGCATTCCACCAAGTCTCCCAATAAAAATGGTACCTCTCTTATGTGGGTAGGCCTAGTGCCTGCGACAGCAAACTGCCCAAAACGCAACATGGGCACATCACATTTTTCCAGTGAAAACAGACCCTTTTTTCACAAAGTGTCTAGCTGTGGATTTTGGACCGTAGCTCAGCCGGCACCTGGGGGAACCTAACAAACCTGTACATTTATGAGAGCTAGTCATCCACTTGGCTCTGAGAATAATTTACACAATAAAACAAAATACAGCGTGTCCTGTGGAGATCTAAGATCGCAGCCACAGGGGCCTCTTAGGGATGAGGAAAGAAATCCGGCTGGAGAGGCTAAAACATGGTGGAATTGATTAAATCTAATTAAAAATCTATCATGGGCGCTAGAGAGTGCAAAAAGGTATGGTTCCATAGCCGGCACAGACTTTAACATTACATAAGCCTTCACTGTAGGTTTACTGAGCTCTTTATTTTTGCGCTGGGCAGTGACAAATTTATGATGTAACTCTTTTGTGATGTTGAGATCCCCAAGGCATAAAGTGTCATGTGCAAAAAAAAGGTCTGGCCTTCCTATGGCCTGTGCAGATTCCTTAATGTAACGTATCCAGGGAATTTTGATGCCCTGTTCCAGGGACAGACAATCTGTTAAAATCAGGCGGTTTAAATCCTTATCTTCGTGTGAAGCAAAGTAATGGTATAATTGCCACTTGGTCTACCACGTAATCAACCCCTAGCTCTTTGTGCAAAGACCAAGCTGGCGTGCCTTGAGGGACTCGCAGGATCCGCTGTAAAAACTTGTTTTCCACCACCTGTTAACTATGCGAAGGATTGTACCCCCACACCTCACTGCCATATAAAACTTTCGCAATGGCCTTGGATTTGTACAGTTTTAAAATAACCTCCGGTGCCCATGAGCCCAATCTGCTGGCAAAGCTGGTAATGGCCCCTGCGTATTTATTCAGCTCGCTGAGCTTCCCATCTAAGAGGTCTCTCCACTGTAAGCGGTCGTCGAATAACACTCCTAGGTAGGGAAAAGCCGAGACCTTAGCCAGGATGTGATGGCCCACTTTAAAACTTTTTGTGCAAGGACCCCGCCGATCAGCAACTAGTACATACTCTTGGTAAAATTGACCGCCGGCTACAGCCTGCCCATAAAAGAGATAAAACCATCTATTAAAATCTGCAGGCCCCGGGCTGTACGGGCCATGAACACAGCATCGTTGGCCGAGTAAGACTGGCAAGACTCTCCTCCCCACTCTAGGGGAATCCGACTGAAGTGCCAATAGGGCCGCCTTGAGGCCATTAATGTAAACAGAAAATAGTAATGGGGCTAAAATGCAGCCTTGGCGCACCCCCCTCGTGCAGGTAAAATAATTTGTGAGTGCCCCCGCCTGTGGACATTTCACTGCTGCAGTCATCTGGGCGCGGAGTGATATAAGTAGATGAACAATAGAAGGGTCCACTCCCAGGGAAGTTAAAATATCCCATAACTTAGTCCGGTTGACTCGATCGAACGTGGATGTAACGTCCATAAAGGCTAAATACAGGACACCCAGTTGTGTCAGGGTGTATTTGGCAGTCAAAAGATAACGATTGAGGCATTGATCTGTAGTTGACATGCCTTCACGGAAACCAAATTGGACGTCCGATAAAATCTGGTTGTCTATGGCCCACACAGACAGTCTAGCTAAAAGAACCCGACCCAAGACCTTTACTACAGCGTCAATAAGAGAGATCGGGCGATATGATTGCGGATTATCCTTGTCCCCTTTTTTTATAGATTGGGATAATTATAGCGGTGGACCAGGAGGGCAACGTCCCCTTTAAGGCCACCGCATTTAGGACTTGGGTTTGGTAGGTTTCCCTAGATGGCCGCCGGGCCCGGGGCCAAAATCCCAGGTGCCTCCCCCTAGCAAAACCAGGTCGTTTTGTGATAGGACATTTTGATGTCTCCACAATACGTTTTGGGCCCTTCCCTGCCACGGGTATTTGGACCACCCACAGAAGTGAGGTATCATTTTTATTAGGAGACCTGGGGGAATGCTGGGTTTTAGGAAATTCGTGTCAGCCCTGTGATCCCACAACTTTCCCACACAGAAATGTGAGAAAAATTTGATTTTTGTCAGCTAAATTTGGGGTTTGTAGGGGATTCTGGGTAGGAAAACTTTGAGGGATCCACACAAGTCACAGCCCCCTGGACTCCCCCGGGTGCCTAATTTTCAGAAATGTGTGGGTTTGATAGGTTTTCCTAGATGGCCGCCAAACCCCGGGCCAAAAACCAAAGTGACCCCCATTGCAAAACCAGGTTGTTTTGTGAAGGTCATTTTGATGTCTCCACAATACGTTTTGGGCCCTTCCATGTCGCAAGTACTTGGGCCACCCACACAAGTGAGGTACCCTTTTTATCTGGAGACCTGGGGGAATGCTTGGTGGTAGGAAACCTGTGGTTTTTTTGATACCAGAAGATTATGGCACCGTAATGCAAGGAAAATGTGTGACTATAGTCACATTTCGAGGTTTGCATGGCATTGTGCGTAACAAAAGTTGTTGGGATCCATGAGAGGCACACCACCCAGTACTCCCTATTGTTTTTAGTTTACAAAAATATCTAAAGTTGATAGATTTTCCCTAGAGACAAACAACACCTTGGCAGAGAAAGACAGACAAGACAAATATTACTGCCTATCCATCTGTTCCTCAAGTACACGCACATACTGGTCAGATTAGGCACGAGGGTGAGTGAAAGGTTCAAAATGTATATTTTATTAACAAGAGATTTCACAAAAAGGAAATGCACTGTTAATAATTAAAAGGATGAAAACCTGAACCAATGACTCACAGCTCGTGAGCTGTAGAGCTACATCAAGGCACCAACCTCTTCACAGGTCATTCACACACCTTTCATACTTGACACACACGTTCACACCACCAGCCGCAGGCCCAACACATTACAACACTCACATCAACAGACAATGTAGAGACAATGAACACCCTGGCAGAGAAAGACAGAAAAGACAAATATTACTTCACAACTAATTATTCCTTACGTACACACACATACTGGTTGGATTTGGCACGAGGGTTAGTGAAGGTTCAGAGTGGAAAATTGTATTAACAAGAGATTTCACAAAAAGGAAATGCATTGTTAATAATTAAAAGGTTAAAAACCTGAACCAATGACTCACAGCTCGTGAGCTGCAAAGCCACGGCAAGGCATCAACCTCTTTACAGGCCATTCACACACCTTTCCTACGTGACACACACAGGACCATTCACACCGCCAGTGCCATTCAAGGGTCCATCACTTTCATATGGCCACATGGCCGGCACAGCAATCACACCGGCTGGCGGTTGACTTAGTGTGTGCAGTGGCGTTTGGATAGCAGTGTGTGTAATGACCAGTAGCAAGTCACTATTCACACACCGCCAGCCAAACACCAGTCCATGCACACCGCCAGCCAAGCGCCAGCCACCACACCGCCAGTCAAGCCCCAGTCCATGCACGCCGCTAGCCAAGTGCCAGTCCATGCACACCGCCAGCCAAATGTCAGTCCACCCACACCGCCAGCCAAGCACCAGTCCACGCACATCGCCAGCCAAGCGCCAGTCCTCGCACACTGCCACCCAAGCGCCAGTCCATGCACACCACCATGCCAAACGCCAGTTCATGCACACCGTCATCAATTTTTTTTTTAACAAGAAAGAAAACACAAACCAATTGGAACTAGATACAAAAGTATAACTTAGAAAATAACAGCGGTAACTAAATATATCATTCTAATGCCAACCATGAAACAGAACTGCAAATATAAAACAATACAGACCAGGCAGTTCACTATTAGATTCATGGTTGCTCCCAAAAACTCTTTTGAATTTGATACAATTTAAACATGTGGAAACACACAGCCCAGGATTAGAAGGACAATCATCACATTGCCTAGTGTCTCATTCAGCATACCTCTTCGCAAACAGACTCTTTTGGGTAACCTTTACGGTTAGAGCGGATTGTGCCACAAGCAAGAGTGTCCACTTTGAACAATTACTTAAACAATTGCACAGCAATGTAGAAGTTATCTAGGTACAAATGGTGACCTTTGTTAAAAAGTACTCTACCAAGTTCACACACAATTTTCTCTGAAACTCCTAAAGTGGACGG
Organism: Calotriton arnoldi; assembly: GCA_963921515.1. Lineage (NCBI taxonomy): Eukaryota > Metazoa > Chordata > Amphibia > Caudata > Salamandridae > Calotriton > Calotriton arnoldi. The sequence continues at coordinate 773,790 of CAWUFW010008302.1, forward strand.
ACAACCAGGGGGATCAATAGTGGAATCCGTACCAGGGTACACCCGGAATTTATAGACATATCCTGTCCTACTTTCAGACAACATATACATCTTAATTCCATAAGATGCCCTCTTGCTAGGAATGTACTGCCTAAAAACCAAACAGCACTTGAACAGGACCAAAGACACATCAACAGCTATTTCTTTCCCTGGAGTATAGATCTCTGAAAACTGATCTACAAAGTGATCAAGGTTAGGCCGAATCTTAAAAAGATGGTCACAGTCAGGATGATCTACTGGCAAAGCCGAAGCATTATCAACAAAATGCAGCATCCAAAGCAAAAGTAAATACCAATCACAACTCATAATTGCAGGAAATATGGCCGTTGCCATCAAGGCACTGGCAGACCAATATGAAGACATGGACGGCTTTCTTATCAAGCCCATCAAAAAAGTTAAATCCAAAAACTTCTTCATCTCATCCAGCTTTGTGGGAGTCCACCGGGTAGCTCTAGAGCAGGGCCTAAGTCTGGCACTGTTATCCCTCAATTATTGTTCAGCATACAATTTAGTCTGCTCAACAATCTCAGCCAAAAATACATCATCCATAAACAACTGAAAAAACGGTATAAGGAAAAGAAATTCACAATTCACTCTACACCCTGCATCACCACTAAAGGCAGGCAACACCGGCTGCACCATGTTTGGATCAACCCAGAGTCCAGCACTTCCAATGGAAAGCCTTGCAGCCCTAGGCTGCAATCCAGATGCCTCTTGCTGCACCATCAACACATCAGTGTCCTCCTCTAAAACAGGCACTTCATCCGCACTGAGAGTAGCTTCATCCACACTGAGAGTAGCTTCATCATCAGATGATTCCTCGTGAACAGAAAACACACTGCCAGAATCTTGCACTTCCTCCTCTGCCTCAGATGCACTGTCAGTCTCATAATCATGGTAAGAGGAAGATTCAAAAAGCATACCAACCACCTGCTGAGCAGTAATCCTGCGGCTAGCAATAATCCTTACTAATAAAGGTTACTTGACAAACAAGTCAACAACAACAAACACTTTGTAAAAGAAGTAATAAATCAAATGTGGTTTTATCACAAAGACCTATATACTCCAAAACAATACCACTCACTTGCCAGAAACAGCTAGACTCACCTCCACCTACTCTGCACAGACACAGCAAGGACCAACAATATCCCACTAAAAAAGAAAATTACACATGAGACAACTCAATACACATCGTGCACAAATCCCAAAATAATTTCACACTCAAAACATAAACAAAATATGTTGCTTTTATGACAGCACTTAGAAAAAATAAATTCACGCATGACAATAATTCTCATTTGGAGTAAACACAACAAAAATGTTTTTCTTACCAAACACATGCAACTACGCAAACTGCAGATCAACCACTGCCGAAACCGCAAACAGGAATCAAAAGCTTTGCACTAGAATAAAAAAGAGAAATAGAACATTACAATCACATATGCAAATAATGCACAAGTCCACACACAATTCACCAGCCAAACTGGGGGGGCAGGTGGGCCTAAAAGCATAAGGCCAATCTGCCCCCAACGGGGACAGAAACAGCCAAAATATTCACCCCTAGAAGGCGCGCAACCCTTGCCCAAGGTGCCACTCCCCAACAACAACATTGAATAAAAACGCAAGTGTCTAGTGGCTTCTGAGATAGGCCTAAAAACATAAGGCCGATCTGCCCCCAAAGGGGGCGGAAACGGGCAACATAATTTGCTCCCCAAAGGGGAGCGACCCTTTCCCAAGGGGCCGCTCCTCACATTGCAGCAGTTGATAAATCCCTGGTGTCTAGTCGCTTCTGCCCCCCTTGGGGGCAAGTGGGCCTAAAACATAAGGTCGATCTACCCCTAAGGGGGGCAGAAATGGCCAAAATATTCACCCCATAAAGGGGAGCAACACTAGCCCAAGGGGCCGCTCCCCAACAACATTGAAAAATACCCTGGTGTCTAGTGGCTTCTGCGGGCATGGGCCTAAAAACATAAGGCCGATCTGCCCCTAAAGGGGGCAGAAATGGCCAACATAATTGCTCCCCAAAGGGGAGCGACCCTTTCCCAAGGGGCCGCTCTCCACATTGCTGCAGTTGATAAATCCCTGGTGTCTAGTGGCTTCTGCCCCCCTTGGGAGCAGATGGGCCTAAAAATGTAAGGCTGATCTGCCCCCGAGGGGGGCAGAAACAGCCAAAATAATCACCCCCCCTAAAGAGAAGCGACCCTTGCCCAAGGGGCCGCTCCCCAACATCATAAAAAAATGTGACAATCTCTGGTGGCCTAGTGGGAATAAAATAAAAAGATCTGCCCCCAAGGGGCAGCATAATTGCTGCCCAAAGGGGAGCAACCCTTCATCAAGGGGCCACTCCCCGCCATGATGAAACTGACCTGAAATAAAAAATATCCCTGTTGTCTCGTGGGCATTCCTGCTGCACGATTGCGCCCGAAGCATGATCGTGCAACAGGAATGCTCCAGAGAGACATCGGAGGAAAGGACCTTTTCCATCCCGGATGCCTCTTTGTTTAAAATAAAAACCCTCCCCGAGGAGAAACTTCTCTCTTTCTCTTGGACCCGCTGGAAGCAAATGGCTTCCAGTGTGGCCTACATCATCTAATGACGTTGGCACGCGGTGCACGGTGATGTCAGTAGATGACGTGGAGGGAGAGAGGGGGCAGCGGAAGGGCTTCTGCTGCCATCCCTGGTGGTGGCAAACAGAAGGGCAGCCCAAGGGGGGAGCGCCAGCACTTCCCCCGTTGGTGGGTTCTAGGACGGCTGGGAGCCATCCGACGCACATGCCCACTGTGGCGTGGGACTGCTTCCGGCCGTCCGACGCACAGAAGGGGTTAAAAATGCAAGCATTGTTATTTGGGCAATTCAATGTTGAACATTAAAATATGTTTGTAAGTAATTTGCAGTAAAGTATTTATGGTGAAACTGCATTTGTTAATTTAAAGTGTGACGAATATGCTGAGGTACATATTTAAAAGACTTCCCAAACTTGAGTCAAACACAGACGAGGTAGCAGATGGATAGCAGTAGCAGTTGATTTATTCCCCGTATGCGGTGTATTGTGTTTATTCTGTGTGTGTGAGGAATCATGTTCTGTTGCCATCTGTCCTTAAACTGTTCTTTGTGGTGTGGAAAACTGCGCTGCTACTTCCAAAGTTACAGTTATGTTGTATGTTAGTGAAGCTTTTGGAAATCCTTTTCACTAAAGAAGAGTTGCATTAATAAACGCAATGAAGAGTGCAGGTTGCACAGGACAGACAAGAAGCAATTTAGTGGGAGCGAGGCTGAGGGCAGTGTGTGATGGGGAGCAGATGATACAAGATGTTGTAGGCTTTCTTAGTAACACACGTGCAGAGCACAGGCAGCAATAGTGATGCTACTCACACAAGCACACACCCCGTACCTCATAGTAGTTTGAGGCACAAAGCTCTGCGATTCATTCTTCAAAAGTGTAAATATTGTTATTCAATTAATTCGGACTAGATGATATTTCTCATCCAGTCACACACTTCACATTTATCACTAGACATCACTTCTTGTCGTTTTAGTTCCTTTCATTAATTTTTAGTCATTTCTTACACATTTTTAATATCAACTAACAAGAATTAAAAAAAAAAATACTCAGCTGACATGTATTTTGGAAAATTTAAATTGCTTCTTTAAGGATGTTGATTAAAAAAAGACTATATGCTAGATTCAGTGTCATCATATACATTTTTTTATAATATCTGTTGTGAGAAATTGGGTTATTAGTTGAGAGGGGTGGAAGCCCCACTTAAATAAAAACCCAATCCTTGTCAGGGTGAACCACAAAAGTCACAACATTAACCTGTGCTTAACCCTCTGTACTTGGCACAATGTAGTCAGGATTAACTTGGAGGCAATTTGTAAAGTAAAGTATTTGTATGCGGCACAAAAACAGTAATAAAGTGAAAACACACCACATGAAAACTCCCAAACAAATTTAGAAAAAGAAAATACGTTTTTATAAATAAAATGATGCCAGAATGACAAATATCAAATCAATAGAACCAAAGACATGGAATTTCAAAGTTTTAAGTAGATATAGCACCTAAAAGAGCAAAGCGGCACGTGTGGTCTTCTGGTCGTGCTAGACCTGGGGAAAGTCACAAGTTCAGGTCGACTGCAATGGAGCGCCAGCCAGACACAGGGGCCAGGTTAGTCCAGCTGAAAAAGTTACCTTCTCAAAGTATGGCATGAAGAGTCCAGTTCACGGTGGAGCAGGCTTCAAGGGGCAGGGAGACTGTCGCAGATGGTTGTCACTGTAGCGTGAAAAAACAAGATTAGAGTAGCAGGCGGTCGTTGCTGTAATGTGAAGATCCGGTCAGGCATCACGTACGGTTGTTGCTGGAGCTTTGCATTGGTGGTCACTGTAGGCTGTCATTGCTGTAGCTCGTGGTGCTGATATCTCGTTGCTAGTCGTCACTGGGGGTTGCTATAGTTTGAAAAGTCGGGTTTACCAGAGCTTTGCGTGGGTGGTCATCATGGGCAGCATAGTCTCAGCACAATCGTTCCCGTCACGAAAAGCTTCAAATTTCAGTACTCTCTCTACCAGAGGCCAGCAAGGCTCAGGCAAGTCCAATTCCAGGTCTGGTCAGCTGGGCAGATACAGGACCGGTTTCTGAAGCTTGTTATGTCACTGTAGCTCACACATGAGGCCAGCCAGCTAGGGCTTGGACTCACTCTGATGGTCCTTGGTTCAAAGAGCAGGTCTAGGCTTCCTTCCACAAGCAGTAGGGCAGCAGGGCAGTCCCTCCAGCTGTAGAGCAGCAGGACAGTCCCTTCAGCAGCAAGGCAGCAGGGCAAACAATAGACTAGTACCAGGCTCCTTTGTTTGTGTGTGCTGAAGGCAGCCCTTTGAAATGTAAGTGAGGCAGGAAACAGCTCTGCACCAATCATCCTGGCGGAATGGCCTATCCTGCCAACATCTAGTCCTCCTTTGTCTCACTTTCTAGGTGGAATACACAAAGGCCATCTGCCAAGCCAGTCACAGTCATGTGACCCAGGACCTATATAGCAGGCACCAAACGGTTAGGACACGAAAATGCCACCTTTCTAAAAGTGCCATTCGCAGAACTGTGGCTTAAAATCTGACTTTACAATTAAAGAGGATTTTAAATTACAATAATTTTGAGCATAAACTTAATTTTCCTATATGCTCTCAAACGTATCACTTATAAACTGTTATAAAGAAACCTAATGTTATCCTATGGGGAAGATAGGCCTTGCAATAGCGAAAAATGACTTGAGAGGTTTTTGACTACCAGGACATGCAAAACTTAAACCCACTTATCATCCTTTTTAAATACAATGCACAATGCCCTATAAGCCTTTAGGGCCTACCTTAGGAGAAACATATATGTATTTAAAAGGATGGTTTATTTGGCCAGGTTAAAATAGCAGTTCGAAACTGCACTACAGGCTGCAGTGGCAGGCCTGAGATATGTTTTAAAGTGCTACTTTAGTGGGTGGCACAATGAGTGCTGCAGGCCCATTAGCAGCATTTACATTTTAAGGCCTGAGTACATCGAATACCATTTATTAGGGATTTACAAGTAAATTAAATGTGCCAATTTGGTGTAGACCAGTTGTACCATGTTCTAGGGAGAGAACACAAGCACTTGAGCACTGGCTAGCAGTGGTAGAGGACACAAAGTCCTAAAGCCAACAAAAACGATTTCAGAACAATAGGAGGGATGAAGGAAAACATTTTGGGGGATTACCACACAAGGGTGTCGGGTCTGACATCTGTAAATATTAAACTTTAGTTCAAATCAACAATTTCCTTAAATTCTACATCATGTCCAAAACAGGTTGGCATCAACTACTTCATACATTTTGTAATAAGCCCTTTGCAGTTAGCTTTAAAGAACACCTGTAATTTGAATTTGTCCAGTCTTAGTTTTTCTACTCTTTATTTTGTAACTCGTATGAAGTTCAAATTAAAATTTTGTATCCACATCATCAGCAATATAGATTACCATCAATCACTGCACATACACATCTTTACAACATTGTTTTAAGACTATCTATAATTTACATATGTTCAATTTACATTTTATCCCTTATAAATGGTGTTTGAACAAATTATAGTCAATAATATGTTAACAGAATATTATTATTAAGCTCCCATAGGAAATGTTGCTCACTGCTACAGCAAACAGTGCTGAAAGGATTTATACCAAACTTAGCATGATTGTAAGACTTCACTTAAAAATGTGCTTTTTGTGGTTTGGTGTAAATCTGTTCAGTAGTTTCTGAGATATTAGCATTTAAAACAAGCATTGGCAAAGTCAGTAGGTCTGGATTGGCCACCAGCCTTTTGGCAATTCTTGTTGTGTTGTTTTGTCATGGTCTTTTCAAAACGTAATTGTTAGTGAAGATGCGAGACCTTCACGAACTATAAAAACAAAAAAACCTCCATTGGCTAAAAGCAAAAAAAAATTGGGTCTCAAAAAGTACACCTTACCATAGTACCCCCTGGCACTGAAGGGAAGCACTTTGTGTTTGGATGTGCTCCTTGTGAAGGGGCAGCATGCCGTAATTCATATTAAAATCAATCACTGGCTCTAGTGGGCTGACACATTGCCCCTTGATGCATGCTGGAGTGGGTGGTAGAAAAATGTGAATGACACAATGACAGACTACTGGATGAAATCAGGCTGAAAACCTCAATAAATAATTATGTTATACATACTTTTAGTAAAATCAAAAGGTCTTGTCTAACAAAGACCTAAAAAAAGCCAATCCATTGGGCCTTTGCTGTCAGCCTCTTACCTTTGAGACAGAAGGCAAGAAAGCGAAAAAGAAAGGAAGGAAGCCAGGCAAAAAAAGAAAGGAAGGCAGGCAAAAAAAGGAAGAAAGTAGACAAAATAGGAAAGAAAGAAGGGGATCAAAATAGGAAGAAAGGCAAAACATGGAAAGAAAAAGGTAAGAAAGAAGTTAAAAAAAGAAAGAAGGCAAGAAAGAAAGACAGAAGGAAAGAAAAAAGTAAAGAAGACAGGAAAGAAATGAGGAAAAGGCAAAAAAGAGAGAAACAAGGAAAGGAGAAGGGTAGAAAGAAGGCAAAAAAAGAATGGAAAAAAAGGAATGAAAGCCAAAAATGAAGATGGAAAGAAGTAGTACAGAAGGAACGGAAGAAGGAAAGAAAGCAAAAAAAAGAAAGAAGGAAAAAAGAAGGCAAAAACAAAGAAGGAAAGAAGGCAAAAGAAAGATGGAAATAAAGAAGGAATGAATGAAAGAAAGGAGTGGTAAAAAAAGAAAGGAAAGAATGAGAAGAAAAGGAAAAGAAGGCAAGAAAGAAGGAAAGAAAAAAAGGAAAGTAAAGGAGAAAGAATGAAAGAAAGAAAGAACTGAAGGAAATGGGAAAGGCAAAAAAGAAAAAAGGGAGGAAAGAAAAATGTAAAAGAAGGCAAATAGTAAAGAAGAAAGGAATGAAGAATAGAAGGAAGGAAAGAAGGCAAAAAAAAGAAACAAAGAAGCAAAGAAAGAAGGCAAAAAAGAAAGAAGTAAAGGCAAAAATGTAAGAACAAAGAAAAGGAGGAAAGAAAGAAGAAAGAAAAGAAAGAAGACAGGAAAGAAAGAAAGTAAGAAAAAGAAAGAAAACAAAAAAGAATGAAAGAAGGCAAAAACAAAAGAAAGGATTGAAGGCAAAAAGAAAAAAGTAGTAAAGAAAGAAAGTAAAAAGGAAAGAAGGAGGGCAAAAAAGAAAAAGGAAAGAAGGCAAAAAAGGAAAGGAAAGCCAAAAAAGAAAGAAGTGAGGTAAAAATGAAAGAGAAAAGGTAAGAAGAAAAAAGAATGAAAGAAAGAAGGCCAAATAGAAGGAAATAAAGACGGCAAGAAGGGAAAATAAAGAAGGGAAGAAAGATGGAAAGACAATGAAAGAAGGCAAAAGGAAAGAAAAAAAAAGGAAGAAGGAAGGAAAGAAGGCAAAACAGAAGGAAAGAAAGATGGAATGAAAAAAGGAAAGAAGGCAAAAAAGAAAGAGGAATGAAAGAAGGAAAAAGGGAAAGAAAATGGAAAGAATCAAATAAAAAGAAAAAAAGGCAAAAAAGAAAGCAAGAAGGCAAAAAAGAAAGACTGAAAGAAAGAATGAAAGGAAAAAGGAAGAAAGAAAGAAGGAAAGAAAAAAGAAAGAAAGAACAAAAGAAAGAAAGAAAAAAGGATAGAAGGAAAAAAAAATGAAAGAAAATATGAAGGAAAGAAAAAAGATGGAAAGAAGTAAGGAAAGAGGGTTCACAGTATAAAATAATGGATACTAAAACCCAAATTACACCCCAACTATGTATATATAAAAGCGTTACAAATGTTTCCGCAAATTAATCAGGATAAAGTTTGGTTTTCTTCCTGGGCAAAGTTTATTAAAGTACCATTAGTGAAACCGAGTCCAAGAAATAACTGCAGTCAGATAAACAAAGTCAACTGCAAAAGGAATTTACAACAGCATTGGCAGGAAACAGGAACTGATAAAGCAGGAATGTGCCCGTTGCTCACTTCAAAGGCTATCACAACAGGCAACACTAAAGAAATGATAAAGTAAAAACAAAAACACTGCCACTAAAGGGAGCTACCTTGTGTGAGGATGTCCACTGTGTGAAAAAATAAAATGCAGTTACTCAAAGTGAAGTTAGCCGGTGGCTGAAGCAGGCTGGCCCACTGCCCGATGCTGTCTGTTATAGTGGCCGGAAACAAAATGTGAATGACACAACAGACCAATGGATGAAGAGAGAAGGCTGTAAGCCCCTTTAAGTAAGTATATTGTACATATTATTTTAGTAAAACCAAAAGGTCTTGGCTAACGCTGACATAAAATGGTGCTGGATGGCCTTGATAGAGTGAATGCTCTATATAACTTTGCCATTTAAAATCAAGATTTCCAAAATCATAATTTCTGCATTTATTCAAGGAGTGTGCTTGGCTAAGGAAGGGATTCAAACGTTTTTGACATCTTAAAAATCACAGTTTTGTTCAAAATTGTGATTTAAGTTTCATGGAAAAAAGTCCACAGCGAAAGGGAGGCGACTGATTCCCGGGGAGAGCTAAGGGGTACTCAGAGGAGTGGAAAATGGTGGTAGAACTAAAATACAGAAAAAGTAACATATTTGCCACAGCAACAAAAAGTAAAAATCTGGTCTATTTTTGGGTGAAGGCCCTAGCGGGGTATGTGGCTGTGGACCTTGGCCAAAGACTGTGCACAGCGTTGAACAGGTACACGACAAGTGAATGCAGTACTTCATGAAAACATGAATTGACAAAACCACAGTTAAAGGTTAGTTATGGTTGAATGTACACAAACACAAAAAGCTGTGAATTCTGCCAGTTAGGCATGCAACACACAACATACAGCATAACACACACCAGTTGACAGGCTCCGTACACTACTTTGCCAATGATATATGATTAAAAGAAACTGTCTACCAAGAGAACACATTGCAGGAGGCGTTAGTTCAGGCGTGCATTGCCCACTGCCTACCATAACTGTCAAATTTCAGGGCCTGTTTTGGTTTGTGTTCGCTGAAACATATCTAAGCTTTAACTTTGTTTTATTTCAGTAAATACACAGCATCGCGCAGTTTTCCTACAGGAACACCTACATACTATTAATACTATAATCACAGTTACGACTTGGACTATAGTTATTTCCACATACCTCAAAATAGGCTTATAAGTCTTTCATTAGTAATCAATCTACTTTTAGCACATGGCTACTTATCCCCTCAAGTGATAACAATATTCCTCTCATACTCCATTTAATTGACTTCCGGTGTGGCGACATCTTTGATATAGTAACAATAAAAATATAACTCATGCAACCATAACATGAGACTTTTAAATCCAAGTTGTATGATTCGAGTTAGAATAAACAGTTCTAGCCATGAGTTGTAATGTATTATCGATAATATGAAATACTTAAATTCTACTGCCAATAGTTGTTGCATAGTGGTAACAAATAAAAACAGAACACACCTGCTAAACCTCTATTTAAACAAGCATTGGCATAGCCAATAGGTCTCGCCGTTGGGACCTTATAAGTGTTTAGCCATGCAACACTTGATGTTGTTGCACCAAGGATATTGTGCTGGGTAACTAAACACTTCTAAGGTCCCAAAGGCGAGACCTATTGGCTATGCCAATGCTTGTTTTTGCCTATGCGATTAGGTAGGGACAAGCAAGCTTTACAAAAACAGTGTCAACTTTCCCAAAATTGTTAAAAAGTAATTTGGACTTCCGAAACAAACGTACACACTATAGCATACTATAGTAAGAAAGCCACCGAACACATTGCACACAAGCGTCTGTGAAATAAACATGTTGAAAAGAACCCTGTAAACATAAAAATGTCTTCTCTTTAAAGCTGTTCAGAACATAGCGCACATTCTCCACGAAAACAGTGGCAACCTCGTAAATTCCATAGTTATTATCCCCGTACATACAAAATAATTTATAATATAACTCCTGTGCATGTTTAGTGCCCTAATACTTTCTCTTTACCTTAATTGATATTTAAGTTCTTGAATAAATAAAGAACAGAAATAGGAGCATATTAAAACTGCATTTGGTGGAGACGTATTTCACATACCCCAACAAAAGGAACAGTAAGAAAAACAAGCACTGGTATACAGGAGAGGGCGCCGCACTGTGCATGTAATACACAACACTTTGGTCCTCACTTAGTTTAAGTACAGAACTGCCGACATGTGGTGTAAGTACAAAGCTGCCGACATTGGGACTCGGGAAACAGCTTCGAGCCTTGGCGTGGCTTTCATGTGTGTACCAAAAATGTCGATTGGAAGTAATACAAAAATAAAGAATGGCGTGCAGAGTGCAATTAACAAAATAAATAAACAATGCAAATCGTATCAAAATGTGCTCAAGTATTTATACGCTGCATATTTTCAATGTTTTTTCCAATAGTAACAAATAGACAGATATCGTGCCCATCATTACAATTAGTAACTTTGCAATTGACCGAAGAAAACTTACAGTAGACAGTACATGCATAGTATAACAAGCATTGGCCGCGCGGCCGTGAAACTGACACGGCCGCGCGGCCGTGAAAGTGAAAGTAATCGTGAGTAGCGGGTTTTGGAAGTGCAAACAGTGGCTTTTGCTGGCGACCAGCTTGCGTTCACACGAGCGTCCAGATGGCGAGGGAAGCCATATGGCGCCTGATCGCGCGTGCACGCTCGCGTGAACGCAAGCTGGTCGCCAGCAAAAGCCACTGTTTGCACTTCCAAAACCCGCTTACTAAAACTCTCGCTAGAGCAGCGCATGCGCTGGCTCAGGCGAGACCTAAAAATGAATCATTCTGAAACAACAGCAATTTTACAGTGGTTTAGCAAGTTCCAGTTAACTCTTTTTTTAAAATAATTCTTTGAACAAGTGACTTGGCTGCCATTGTACCAGGGAGTTCAAAGAAACCGTTGTATTGTAATTCTGTTAAAAATTAGCATTTTTGAAATTTTACACACATGACTGCACCAGTGACGTTGTTATTCAATTGTTTTTGCACCATCAAGAGTTTAGTTTCTTATTGTCTCGTTTACCAATTTATTTCAGCAAAAAGCTCGCGGAAACGAACTGTTTACTATGAGCTGCAGTCAACTGAATCTTTCAGAGAAGGAATATTTTGGACTAGAATTCAGGAACCAGTGTGGTAATAATGTAAGTGTGTTTCTTTCTTCTCAATAACGACAATGTGTGAGTCAGATTTCTGTAGTGTTGGGGGGAAAGGCCAGCCAAGGCATCGCAACAATTAACATCCTAAAGATGTGGTTATAGGAAACATTCAAGTATGTCGACAAAAGAATTAAGGAAGCACAAGCCTAGAACGTATTTACTAGTGGCATACGAAAGTGGGAAATATTGACAGCATAGTTTGAAGTATAGAAAATAAAATGTACATTTATGTAAGACAACAAATAAATAGACAAAAAACACCAAAGTCACAAATATGCAGTTATGGGGTCAAATGTCTTAATACGCGGATTGCATGAAGTGTTTGAAATCAAGGTAATGTGTACCACAGCAGTGCTGGCCCCGGCATCTCGGTCTGAGAACAGCATTCTGGGAGAAATTTGATGCTTGGATCAGCATTCTGGGCCCGTTCTCAGTGGAACTGGGACTGTCCCGTTAGAGCCCCGTTTGAGCCCCGTTTGGTGCAGTTAGAGCCGTGGGATTATCCGTGCGAGCCAGCATGTCGAGCAGAATGCAGCTGTGCAGCTCAGCCTCACCCCCCAGAAGCAGCTGCAGTGCCTACGCAGACAAAAGTACACACAGCTGTTGTCATGGAAAAATACGAATTGTCTTTAGTCTCTCTTGATCCTGCCACAGGCACAGAGCATGTGACCTCTGAATCTGCCTAGGAGGCGGTTTGCTCATCGTAACCCCGCTGTGAAATGCTTCTTCTGTCCTGCCCAAAGGCGTAGCAGCCCTGGTGAAAGGTTTGGATAATAATAACACCTGTTATTTACAGTGCTTAGTAATATAACTGCGTTATACAGCAACGAATCGAGCTCATAATATTTATTACCCATCACAATTACCTCTTGGCCCAGGCTTTAAAGAAACTTTGAACCATTTATCTACAACCCCAGACATTATCCAGCCCAGCCCTGCATTACTGTGAGTTTCCAGAGTAACTTTTATCCAGTCTCATCACTGTACAAAAGAGACACATTCTACACAATCACAGGCTTGTTATAAGGTGATATTGGCCTTTACATTTAGCATACTCTGGTTAAGTTAAAACACAGAATCTCTGCCCGCCCCCTGGCAGCTGTGGCACAAGCAACAGGCAATCCGCCAGAGAAATGTTTTTTTTTATTTTTTTTTATTGAGCAGATGTATGAAGAGAAAAACAACCATAGATAAAAACAGGGCATTTTAAAACGCAATTTACCCAATATTCATTCTTATACATATAAAAACATTTGGATAAAGCAGATACTATAGAGTGCAGTATGGCATATTCCAGCAATATCCCGGCTGAATACAAATCTTATAAAATACAGTGGTTAATATCCCTACTTAATACTAGATTATTGATTAGGCGAGAAACATGTTGACCTTGCACACAAAAGAGCGCCTCATCTGAGACATAACCTCAGCCCTGCGCCTCTTGTCTTTCTTTTACTCAGGGTAGGAGACCCACTGAATAAAATTTTTTTGTTGCTGGTACTCCCAATCCTGTTTTAATTCACACATTTAACACACCCTTTTCATCTACATTCACCAGGCCCCTCACCCCCACAGCACCAAACGGCTATTGGAAAATAGATCTCTGCCAAAGTGCCCCTCATTGGGTGCCCGTCGGGTATTGCAGCGCCGACCCGACGAGGAGCAGCCCGATGATGAAGCATGACACCAATTTGGGTGTGTGAGGGCCCTAAATTCCAATAAAATGGATTTCCAACTCTGAACCATCCTTGGTCGAGTAATCTTTGAATTCCCTTCAACTGACTCTGTTTTAACCAACTAGGAACAGCATATTACTTTTTACTTTATTGATTCAGGGCATTTATGCTGGACCTTGCCAAAAGCCCACTTGTCCCTCCTTTTTGTATATGACATTTTGATAAGGGCCACATGGCCTATCAATGTGAGGGTTAATAACGACCAGTCATTTAGCAATTTTTTAATTTTATTCCGCATGGCTTCATAATTTAATTTATAAAGTTCCCCATATTGATTAGTGACATATATCCTTAGATATCGAATTGCATCGGCATTAAGGGCTTGTTGTCTAAGGTTTTTGGGGAGAAAATCACTCTCCGTATTTATGGTTAAAATCTCAGTCTTATTATGATTGATTTTAAACCCCTACAATCAATTCAAATTGAGCACATTCTGCTAATACTAGTTCTATATTCTGGCTCTCTGGACTAAGATAAAGAATGATGTCATTCACAAACAACTTTAATTTTGCCATGCCTAATATTGGTGCACTAATTGTCATATTATTACGAATTTTAGTGGCCAAGGGCTCTATAAAAAAGGTAAATAAGACAGGTGAAAGCAGACACCCTTGTTTGGTCCCCCGATTCACATTTACTATCCCTGCTAAGTTTGCATTAATAAAGACCTGAGCCTGTGCCCCCTGGTAAATATTCCATAGCATTTTTGTAACCTGTGGGGGAACCCCATACCTGTCCAGACCATAAAAAAGAGCATCGCAATTGACCAGATCGATTGCCTTTTCTGCGTCTACCATCATGAGAAGTGCTGGAATTCGATTACTATTAAAAAAGTCAAGTGCCTGTACTAAAAACCCTGTATTTGCAGACATTAACCTCCCTGCGACAAACCCTGTCTGGTCTCTATGGATCACTTCTTGTGCCAAAGGGGTAAAACGCTGTGCCCAGATTTTCATTAAACTATTATAGTCTGAGTTAAGTAGACTAATTGGTCTTTAGGCATTAATATCCTTAGGATTTTTCCCCTTTTTCACGAAACTAACAATGATGGATTCTTTGAAAGTTGAGGGAACAAAACTACCCGCATTTATATAATTAAATAGCTTTGTCAAGAAGGGTGTTAATTCCTTAGCAAAGACCTTGTAGAATTCTATTGGTAACCCATCATTTCCACAGGCTTTCGCTCCCGCCATTGTATCCAGGACTGCCAAAATTTCTATTCCTGATATATCAAGTTGAATCTTCTCAGCCTGGGTAGTTGACAAATGCGGGAGATTTACGCCCTCAAAATAATGCTGAATTGACTCTTGCCTGACCATATACTTGGTAGCATATAGCAGCTCATAATGCTCCACGAATACTTGGGCAAACCTATCCTTATCCGTCACCGTAACTCTGGTCCTAGGATCTATAACTTCAGTAATTAAGGTAGCTTCCTGTTTTACCTTGGTTGACCAAGCTAGCAGTTTGCCTATCATTTGACTTTCTTCATAAGCTCGCTGTTGGAATGTCTGGGAGCTATTAATTTCTTCTAGCAAACAAAACTCTCTTAATTCCTTTTTTGCTTTTTCAAGCTGACTTACGGCTAACCCATCACCCCGTTAAGAGGCGTTCTTCTGCATCAAAGCAATATCGACTGCCCGCTGGAGTTTGGCTATTCCAATGCTTCGATTTTTAGACTGAGCAGCCATAAAAGCAATCATTTGCCCACGCACTGCCGCCTTAAAGGCCCCTCATACTGAAAAACATTCCGCTGTTCCCTCATTGACCCTAAAAACCTCTTGTATCCATTCCCTTATGGTAGCTACGCATTGTTGATTTGAAAGGAGGAGTCTATCCATCTGCCACCTGGTTCTTGTCCTCCTTCCCTCCTCTATTTCTAGATCTAACTTGACCAAAGAATGGTCTGAGAATGAGTTGGCCCCTATTTCTGAGCCAATATGTTCAGGGAGCGAGATATTACAAAAAAATCAATACGGGATGCGGTTTGGAATTGACGGGTATAGCAAGTATATTCGAGAGCTTCCTGATGGGCTTTGCGCCATGGGTCAATTAACTGATGATCTTGTATTATTGCATCTAAATGTTTTTTTGTCTTTGGCTTTAGTTGTTTCTTATTTTTATTTGAAGTATCCTTTATCAGGTCTTGAATGTAATTAAAATCCCCTCCAAAAATAATCTGCCCTGAAGCTCCTCTAAGTAATTCGTTGATCTTCATCACGGATGAGGGATCGTCAATAATTGGACCATAATAGTTAACAAAATTTAACGTGATCCCATTTAAATTCACCGTTACCCATAGCCATCGTCCATGAGGATCCCTCTGCACTTGAACAAACTCCCAGTCCAGACCCCTACAAAAAAATATAGCTACTCCTCTCATTGCCAGCCCCGCTAAAGCAAAAAAAACTTTCGAAAATGCTCTTGGAACAAAGAGTTTTGGTGAATTTGTTTTCAAATGAGTTTCCTGGAGAAAAAGGACTTGTGGTACAAAGGAAGCCAACCATCTTATTAGCCCTCCATATTTTTGTTTGTTTAAAACTCCATTGACATTAACCGAAATAATTCGACATTTAATACCCATCTCTATCATTTATACCAAAAAATGATAATACTTGGTTCAAGACCCTGTTTTCCTCCCACCTCTCCACTATGCTTCTGCTCTTTTTGATGCCGTACACCCCCCTGCTCCCTCCCTTATCCCCATCCCATCTCTCCCCGAGAGATGTGCAGAGACCCGCGAGCCACATCTCGTCCTCCCCTACTGCTCTGTGGGGTGCCCTGGTACTGCACCCTGGGTGACCAACCCCCCTATCTTGGTGACCCAGCATGACAATCTGTAATTCTATTCTATTTTACAAAAGAGATTTCTCTCAACAGAACCTGCGCTTCCTTTATATTTGTGAACTTATGGAACTTGCCTTTCACAAGCACTCGTAACTTCGTTTGCTGAGCTATTGAAGCCTGCGCGCCTTGAGCCTTAAAAAGATATAGCAATTTAACAAACTCTTTACGCCTGCATGCGGCTTCTACCAACATATCAGCAAAAATCCGACAGCTAGAGACCTCATTGATCGCAAATTGCATCTGCTGGATTGCCTCAGTTAAAAATCTTTTCTTTAATACGGTAGTCAGCAAAGTTAATCGAAATTGTACGTGAAAATTTTGAATTTGGCAACGGGTGTGAGGGGACTCGATGTACCCTAGTAATAGTGAGGTCTCCGGTAAATTCAGGCAAGACGTTCTTCTTAATAAAAGTCTCAACCCATTGAAGTGTTTGGGACCCCTCACTCCCCTCAGGCACCCCAACCATGTACAACCATGTACAACCATGTACTCACGAGTCCAAGTAGCTGTGTAGGGCTTCACTCGATTCAAAGCCGGCGGCCGATGAAAACCTCCTGCTCCCAGCTTGCGCGTTTCTCCCTGTATCGCTTATGGAGAACCACCAGAACCTGCCGCCGCTGCTGCAGCTTCTCCTGCTGCGGCGTGCATTTGCCGTGAGTGGCCCGAAGGTAGGGGAGAGGAGCACTGGAGAAATGTGCAGTACCAACAATATAAATTCGAGAAAATGCAATAAAATTCCCAAAACAATTTAGAAAAATCAAATTAGCAAAAATATTCCACCAAAATGATTAAAATCGGATAAAGAAAACCAGAGACATGAACCTTTAATATTTTAATGGAACAAGTGCCTAGAAAAAGCAAAGCACCAATGTAAAATATCAGCTCATGGTTGGCTAGGACATAGGCAGAATTTTAGGCCGACTGTGATGGTATAGAGGTCAGATACACCAACTGAGTCGAGTCACACCAAAGCTTTTACTCTGGGAGCTCAAAGTCTTCCAGCGGGTTAAGGTCCAATGGTGAATCCAATGAGGGTCCCTGAAAGTCAGATACATTGTTGTTGAGCTCCTGCTGAACCCATTGATTATGGCACCATAAGCTCTGAGTGTGACAACAATGGATTTGAGCGTCACTGTAGTTGCTTTACCACTGGGATATATTTGCCACCACACCCCGGTCCAGGCTTTTAGCTTTGAACTTTTTCGATTTTCTAAATCCACCATATTGGATAGAGGTACTATGGTGAGCCATAAAAATTCCACTCAGCATGTGAATCATGCGAAACGTTTCACTGTAGTGAACGTTTGGCCTGCTAATCCTTATCAGCTCCACCAGCCAATTTCGTCCCCATTTTCAACTTCATATCTATTTGATTCATATGGTTTTTGTTATCTATGTTGTTATTTACCCAATTATGATTGGTAATCTACTGCATATTCACTCCTTACCTGGGACCCGGTTTGTCCACTATATCTTTATGATAAGAGCAGTCACTGCTTTGCCTGTTTATCACTCTACTCTTTACTGTGGTATTCACGTCTTCTGAGTACTAAAACCTTTAGTACTGCTTTGTGCACCATCAAAACCAATAACCTGATTTCCTACCCTAGAATTGCAATTGAACTGCCTGAGTTTTCTGATATACCAGATGACTCTGTCCCACATTATTGTTATTATTACTAGTCTCTCTCCCTACCCAGCTCAATACACCATTAGTGCGTTCTGTACCATTCTCAAACATGCTCGTATATGACTTAAGCCACATGCCTGCCCATTGATCACTACGTGCATGAGTCAAGATAATTCTCTACAAACATTCCAATATAACTTCATAAGAATTCATAAATATTTAAGATCCAATCTGATACAGAGTCTCTATTTTGCTGTTCTTGGGATAGCTGTTCCGTTTACAAAAAAATATTTAAATTACTAAATGCTACTCACACATCCTCATCTATATATTGCAATTTCTTAAGCACAGATTTCTGAAAGACACAGCCAACCAGCAGCCTTTCTTACTACCCAAGCCTTATTATGTTTCCCCCCAGAACCTCACGTTTAGGTGGTGGCTTCAGAATACTTGTAAAATCTCTCTCCTGGTCCATTCCTATCCTCATTTACAAATGTTACGATAACTTCACCAGCCCCCTTAAGACTTCTTATCATCACACTGTATTTCTCTCTACTAAGACCTTCATAGAAGAGCTTCCCTCAGTTCTTGGCTCCACCCTATGTTATACCACTTATTACCATTCTTAGGAGACCTTAATTGTAATCCAAAGTCACCTTACACAGTACTTAATTCAAACAGCTACTATCAATTAATTTTTCCCTCATACCAACATGCTTTTCACTCACTCTCTCTTTTAGTCTCTCAACATCATTCTAGTCTCTGATTTATTTGCTCATGCCTATCCAATAATCGATTCTTCTCCTAGGGACTTTTGACACACATGGAAATCAACATCCATTACTCTTATTTCCATATCTAAAACTTTTATTTCCATCAATAGCTACCTCAACCAGATTCGTAAACTTGACTCCACCTTTGCATGACATGTCTTTCGTCAATTACAACACCAAGTTCACATCATCTCTTAAATCACATTTTCCTCTCTGGATCATTGCCCGACCACAACCTTAAAGTTTTTATTCATCTGTATGATTAAAGAATCAAATGTGTTCATCTATGTCAAAAGCTGAAGTCCCTTTTGAGGTGGACCTCAAAACGTATAACAGAGCACTTTTTGACCTTCCAAATGCTCTTGATTCAGCTAAATCAGAACACTACAACAAGCCCTTTAATGCACCTTACCTGCTTAAATTATCTCACCCACTCACACAATCTCTCCATACTCCTCCGTGCACTACCCAACCCCATCCAACTTTCAGGATATGGACTTTTTTATTTCGATTTTTCTTCAAAATCTCTCTTGTAAGAAACTACCCAGCTTTCAACTTGCAGTACATACCCCATCTTCTTGCATCAACCACTCTATTATTGCCACCCCTCAACTTGTTTGTTTTATTCTTCCAATACCAATTCAAATAATACCTAGAACAAAATGCACCAATGTGCCCTGTGCACCATCCAATCCATTTAGCCTGAACTAGTTAAGCCATTTCAGAGTTTCATTTAGGGTTTTCTACCTTGCTGCTTCTCCCTTTTTAGGAATCCCTGCTCCACATCTTCTGACTTCAATGGTTTCAAAGATGTGGTCATCATTACAAGGCTACAAAGACAATCTGCAGATATTTCCTTTTTTTTTAATGTACAACTGCTGACCACATTCACACATTTCTTTTCCAAAATCTAAGCAGATTTGGTGTACAAATATCCCAGCAGCTAACTATGCTCATGCGATCTGCGATTTGGCTTTTGTTAGCTATACACCTCAGAATTACACCGTATCCATGCTTCCAATTTTCTCACTTCAGCACATCATACAATGTTATGTTATGTTATGTTATGTTATGTTATAACAACTTGTATAGCGCACTACTACCCATAGGTGTCTAGGCGCGTTGCGGACCACACACTGACGCAGGAGACTAGTTTTTAAAAAGCCAGGTCTTGAGGTGTTTCCTGAATTCAAGCAGGGATGTAATCTTCCTAAGAGAGAGCGGAAGCGCGTTCCAAATTCTAATGGTACTGTGTCTAAAGCTCCTACCCCCCCAGTTCATAGTTTTAACTCTGGGGGTAAGCATTAAAAAGGCGTTAGCTGATCGTAATGACCTACTGGGAGAGTACCAATTAAAAACGTGATGAAGAAATTGTGGGCCGTCACCATGAAGTGCCTTGTGTGCAATGCAAAGTGCCTTGAATTTTACACGCTGGCCAACTGGAAGCCAATGCAGATCTTGAATCCCGGTCCTGATGGACTGGTGCTTAGGGACATCCAGAATCAATCTGGCAGCGGCATTCTGAACTGACTGTAACCTTCTGAGCTGGTTGGACTGCAAATTAATATACAAAGCGTTACAATAGTCCAATTTAGATAAAACCAAAGTGGTTAAGACAATTTTCCTAGCCTTTCTAGGAATGTAGGGAAGGATTTTGCGCATCATTTTGATTGTAAAAACGCCGAGGACACCACCTTTGAAATCTGAGATTTAAAATGAAGCTTCTCGTCTATTATGACCCCCAAATTTTTGCTTTCGCCACCGGAGTAGGGAGGGGGCCCAAAAACTGGGCCACCAGGCTGGTGACCAAAGAGGAGAAAGCTTGCCAAACAGCACCACCTCAGTCTTACTTGAATTTAACTTCAGGCAGTGCCTACTCATCCACTTACTCAAGGATACCATACAGTCATGGAGTTTGGTAGAGTAGTTAACATCCCTGTCAATAGTTGAGATCACCAATTTGGTGTCGTCGGCATACGAGGTCCGGATTAAGTCAAAGCTTCTAATTAGAGGTGCTAATTCGGACACATAAATATTAAAAAGTGTAGGGCTCAAAGAAGAGCCCTGCGGTACCCCACATGGCAAAATAAAAGGTGCTGATTTAAAATCGCCTAATTGCACTGTCTGGGTTCTATCTGTTAAGAAAGATGTTAAAAGCATGAGGGCATTTCCTCCCAGACCTATGCATTTTAAACGTTTTAGCAGCAAGGTATGGTCCACTGTATCAAATGCCGCGGACAGATCTAGTAGGATAAGGGCCGCCGATCCTCCCCCATCCAAAGCGGTTCGGATTTCCTCTGTGGTCTTTATCAGGGCTGTCTCAGTGCTGTGGCATGACCTGAAGCCAAACTGACTGTGATCTAGGATATTATTTTCTAAAATATATTTGGAGAGTTCTGTATTTACAATCTTCTCCAAAGTTTTTGCTGGAAGCGGAAGCCTTGCAATAGGTCGATAGTTAGCGGGATCCGTTATTTCTAAGTTGGTTTTCTTTAGTAGTGGTAGAATGCAGGCTTGTTTCCACTTTATTGGAAATGTTCCCTGTGAAAGCATCTGATTAAATATGTCAGATAACCGTGGACTAGCAAGATGGCCAACAAGATGGAGAATACTTGGAGGTCAAGGGTCCTCCGGTGAACCCGATTTGGTATTTGCAAGAAGCGTAGCAATTTGCACTGGAGATGTAAGGGAGAAGTTTAGAAGGGGCGTTGTAATCATAACTTCCTGTTCTGTGGAGTTTGAATTTGGCAAATGTAGGACAAATTGGTCATAAATTTGATCAACTTTTGATTTAAACGCCTGTGCCAAGGTATTACAAAAATCTTGAGTACAGATGGCAGTGTCCTCCTTTTTAACTGTTGTCAAATTGTTTATAACCGAAAAAAGTTCTTTACTTGAGTTACCTGCCTTTTCTATTTTTAATGTATAATATTGACTTTTTTCGGTAATAATTTTTTTCTTATAATCGGCTAACATTAATTTATATTGCTCTTTCTCGACTGCATCATAGTTTTTCCGCCAGGTTCTTTCTTGCCTCCTACAAGCTTGTTTATCTAATCTAAGAGCCTCGGCGAACCATGGTGCTGATGGAGTCTTCCTATTCTTATTAGCCACCGAGACTGGTAATAGTCTAGCAACATTGGATCCTAGCCAGGAAGTATAGTCTCCCGCTGATCCTTCCGCGTCCGACCCTAGATCTGGTAGGCTTTGCACTAGATGACTTTCCAGAACGCCTGTATCAATATTATGCCATGCTCTCTTCCTGAACTTGGTACTAGCTGTATTTGTTACTTTGACACCAGGTAGGTCATACCGAAAAATCACAGCGTGATGATCGGACCATATCAGGGGCAAAGCAGCTGTGAATGAAATAGCTGGGTTGTTTGTAAACAGCCCATCCAGGGTATGTCCAGCTTGATGCGTAGGACCATTGATAATTTGTTGTAGTCCTAGATCTGCTGTAATATCAAGAAGTTCCTGGGTTTTTTTGTCGGCTGGAGCTTCCAAATGAAAATTCATGTCGCCCAGCATCGTAAAACAGCTTGATTGTATACCCAGCTCTAACAAAAAAGGCAAATTATTTAAAAAGCTAGCTTTAGAGCCTGGTGGGCGATAGATTAATATTCCTTTAAATGTTTCATCCTCATTGAAAGAAATTGGGTTACTGGTAGAGGCGGGATGAAACCCTACTCAAGAAGGAACCTCAATCCTTGTCAGGGTGAGGCACAAGCAAACCCCAAATTAACCTGTGTTCAACCTTCTGGTAGCTTGGCACAGAGCAGTCAGGCTTAAGTGAGGAGACATGGTGTGCAAAATAACAATGGATTGGGATGTGGCCGCGTAATTACTAGTGGCTGAGATTAATTCAAGCATTCCCTTCATCACTTTTTTGTATACTTAAGCGTGTCGCCCTAAGTGGGTCGGATATGCCCAGACATGGGTCCAGTGCACACTGTGTCCATGGAACCAAGCTGTACCTGGCTGATGAGCCCATAACTACGTCAAAACCAGTGTTGGGTTGCTTGTCTTCTGGTTCAGGGAAGACCTTGTTTGGCAGTACTGGCTGGACTGTTCTGACTGGAACAGGGTCAAGACTGATTTGCATATTGTTGGGTCCAAACTGAGGTGAAATGGGGTGTCAAATAATGATGGATTTGGATGCGACCCAAGTAATTACAAGTGGCTGAGATTAATTTAAAGGAATACGCTTCTAAAGTATACTAGCTGTCATCCACGGAATTTACGTGACACTCTCCCTTTTGGACAGTTCCTAAGAATAAAGCGGAACTGTACCAGAAGGGAGGATTACTTTAGAGAAGCCAAAACCTTACAGGCAAAGCTCATCAAGAGAGATTATCCTTACCGCCTGGTGAAGTGGTCGATGAAACGGGCTTGGTACTATGACAGAGACGCATTGTTACAGGTTAAAGAAAAGAAACAGAACATAGATTGTAATGCTATCACATGTGTAACGACCTACGGCACAGAGTCCAATGAAATCAGAAATATCATTCTAAAGAATTGGCATCTAACAAGTAAGGTTGACTCACAATGGCAGAAACCACGCTTTGCTTTTAAACGTGGTAGAAACCTGAGAGACCATCTAGTCAGGGCGTACAGTGAACCAAGATCAACCACGTTACAGGATATGTGGGGTCTTATGCCAGTCGTGGGTCATTACCCATGTGGGCACTGTGCCGCCTGTGCTACCACTACTGTGGTAAAGTCATGCGTGATAAATGAGAAAGAATGGGTGTTAAAACATCATTCAAATTGTCTGTCAAAAAATGTAATTTATTGTATCCAATGCCCTTGTCTACTGTTTTACATTGACAAAACCACACAAGAAGTGAAAAAACGTATAATGCAACATCAATCAAGGATACGATGCAAAATAACAACAACACCCTTGGTAGAGCATTATTTACTGAAGACTCATGCGCCAACAGATATGCAATGGTTTGTATTAGAGACGCTGCCGCAATGTTGATCGTTTGCTCACACTGAAAGAAAACAGATGGATCTGGTCTGCTAAGACTGTAGAGAAAGGACTTAATTCTTTTGTTGAATGGCATACTCTGGCAACACTATATCGCTAGTACCTTAGTCTGATCTAGGAGCATTTATATATGACTCAGTACTCTTGATTGATATGTCCGATATGAAATAATTATCTTTGCAGTATTTTGGGAGCCTCTATTTACTTTGTGGAACTCATGTAAATTCTGAAGTTAAGTATGTTAAGAACTATGAATGTTTTTTTTATAACGCAATATTATAAGTGAAGCTATGGAATAGATCGGGAGCAGTCGATTATGGGAGAAATTATTTCGATCAGATGTGGAGTGATCCTTATGCTCTTTGTGTGCTATAGTCGTTTTGTGCTCTAGCCGGGCTGCCGTCCACAGTAGTACTTCCAAGATGGCGGTTACGTTACGTCGTCTCTAACGCGGATGGGGTTATAGGTCACTGGCGGACGCTAACGGATTTTGAACGAGAGACGAGCCGTGGTATGGGAGATTGATTCTCTATACTATGTAAGTAAAACTGTAGCAACTTGTCTCTAAAAAGACTTGAGGCGTTTTTAGAATTAGCGAGTGACGATATCTCTTCGCTTTCTTCCTTTTTTCCGCAGTTACGAAGTATTGGTAGACGCTATAGGTAAGAGCATGTTGCTGTGACGTTTAGTGGTCATGTTTGTGAGTTCATAACATTCTCTAACTAGACGGCGATTAGATTATTGTGATCCTTTCTTTTTCCGTAGCTACAAAGTGAGAGTTGACTATATAGGTAAGAGTGTTTTTTATCTTTAATGGTTTCCTGATGTCTCATATGTGATAGGAGTCATTGTTTTTAAACTGACAACATTGACCCTACTCTTTATCTTTGCCCAGTAATTCTTTTTGCAAGGAGAAGAAGGAAATATAATATATAGTAAGGAATTTGGTTTTTATGGCGTTAGTCACTGGGGTGTGTAACACTTGGCACCTGGGTGTTATCCACTGGTTTATGGTCTATAATGGTCCATCTTCACTTTTCCACACTGATTGGTGGAACATTGGTTGAAGTATTTCGAGGCCTGTTATATCACTTAGACATGCCTGGTGGGCCAGTCACTGATGTTGGATTGCGGTGTGAGCAGACGATATATATAATTTTGGAGCCTAGGGGTTATTCATTGCTGTATGTATTGTTTTTACTGTGTACAGGAATGTCTGGATAAGAAGCAACGCTATGTCCTGAGGATGGTCTTATGGATCTGTGTGACCAATGAAAGACCGAAACGTCGACTTACTCACACCCGTTTTGTGTATATATACACTTGTCAGTTTCTTTGACACCTGTGTTTTGTATATATTTGTTAAAACTATCAAAAAGGTTTTGTATGGAAAACATTCATGAATTGTGAATCAAACATTATTTACAAAAGGGTGTTACACTACTATAAAGTTGTGAAATATCAGTAGTGATAGTGTTGCTAGGAGCCAGAGTTGAATTAATTTCTTTTTATGAATACAACTTCTTTTGAATATCTCCCTGTTGTAATATATTTCTTTGTTCACTTGTTGTGACTTGATGAAATATTAGAATAATTACTTAAACAAATCCCTTGAGGAACATTTGTATAAATACTATTGAGATTAATTTAAGCATTCCATTCATCACTTTTTTGCATACTTTAATGTGTTACCCTAA
This sequence comes from Calotriton arnoldi, assembly GCA_963921515.1. Taxonomy (NCBI): domain Eukaryota; kingdom Metazoa; phylum Chordata; class Amphibia; order Caudata; family Salamandridae; genus Calotriton; species Calotriton arnoldi. The sequence continues at coordinate 799,199 of CAWUFW010008302.1, forward strand.
GTGGGACCGGTATACCCAAACATGGGTCCTGTACATACTGGGTCACTGAAACCAAGCTGTACCCAGTTGAAGAGGCAATAGCTAGGAAGAAACCGGTCCTGGATTGCTTGTGTTCCAGTTCAGGGAGGATCTGGGTTGGCAGTTCGGGCTGGACTGGTCCCACTGGAACAGGGTCAAGACTGATTTGCATATAGCTGGGTCCAAACCGAGGTGACATGGTGTGCAATATACCGATGGATTAGGATACGACCTGAGTAATTACCAGTGGCTGAGATTAATCCAAGCATTTCATTCATCACTTCTTGTAGGCTTAACTTAGAGGCAATGTGTAAAGTATTTATGCAGCACTTCAAACAGTAAGAAAGTGAAAACACAAGACGAGAAAGATCCACGCCAATTTAGAAAAATAGAGCGCATTTTAATTAATAAATCAAGACCAAGACAACAAAAATCCAATAAGTAGAACCGGAGATATGCAATTTTAAAGATTTCAGTCAATATAGCACCAAAAAGCACAAAGCTCCAACTGTGGATATCTGGTCCCTCTAGACCAGGACGAAGTCACAAGTTCAGGACAACCGTAATGGAGCGTGGGCTGGCAACAGGAACCCAGCTAGGACCCCTGAACAAGAGTACCTTAAATCATGGTTGTGAAGAGTTGCGGAGTCCCTTGTCGAGGATGCGTTGCGCAGCTAAGGCGATGCGAGGTCCTGGTCGGAGATGCATCCCACAGTATTGGTTCAGAGGAGATGCGAGTTTGCGAGGTCCTGCATTGTCATTGAGGAGGCAGTTGATGAGGGGGCTTGCGATGTGAAGTCCTGCGTTAAGGATGTGTCGCACACCGGCTGGTTCAGATGAAGCTGTGGGGCTTGCGATGCGAAGTTTTGCATCATCATCAAAGCTACGTCGATGAGAGGCTTGCAATGTAAGGGCCTACATTGGAGATGCATCGTGCAGCGACGGTTCCGATGAGGCTCTGGGCTGCGATGCAAAGTCCTTGCATCAGGAAATTCCATGCAGCCGAGGCAATGCGTTGGTTCTGCTCGTGGTTGCATCGCGCAACAGAGGAGAGGCGTCGGTTTTGCTGGATCCATAGATGGACTGGCAGAGCAATTTCAGGCCACCTTATAAGGGCCAGGACTCGGGTGGCAGCACTTGGCAGGGTAGGACTCACAGATGGCAGAGTCCAGGTGCTGGGTTCAAGGTTGTTGGAGTCTTTTCCCTCTGAGGCTGTAGTCAGAAGGCCAACCAACTAGCCCTCAGAGTCACTCTGGGGTTCTGGGGTTCAACAGATGCAGGTCCAGTCCTTCCCACCCAGGCAAGAAAGCAGCAGGAAGGCAGGTCAGCACAGCAGGGCAGTAGTCCTTCAGAGTAGCAATCCAGCGGAGTGGAAGTCCTTTCAGCAGCACAGCAGTCCTTCTAACTGGCAGAGTCCACAGGTCCAAAAGTGTACTAAAGATTTGGGTCTAAGGGTCCAATATTTATACCTGGTGCTCACTTTGAAGTGGAGGACACTTCTAGAGGTTTCCACCCCCCCCCTGAGGTGTCAGGCATCCCCTTCCTCCCTGTCTTGGCACCAGTTTGTCTGGGGTCACAAAAGACTAGTGACGATCCCTTTGTGAGAGTGCTCAAGCACAATCTTTGTGATATGCCAGTGAGGTAAGTGACAACTCCTCCCCTTCGTTAACTTAGAGTGGCCCATCCTGCCAACACCTACCTTCCCTTTGTCCCACTGTCTGGGAGTAATACACAAAGACCAACTGCCAGCTACACCCAGTCATGTGACTCAGGATCGGGCTGCAGGCACCAAATGGATAGGACAAGAAATGCCAACTTTTTAAAATTAGTTTTAAGAACTGTGATTAAAAATCTGATTTTACCATTAAAGCGGGCTTTTAATTACAATTCTTTAGATACCAAACTCAATCTGCCTACCAACTCCCAATTGAAAGTTACAGCTTATTAAATGTAGTAAGGTAACTACAATGTTATCCTATAGGAGATGCAGGCCTTGCAGTAGTGAAAAACAAATTTAAGAGTTTTTCACTGCCAGAACATTTGAAAACATAATAGTACATGTCCTACTTTTTAAATACACTGCATCGTGCCCTATGGACTGTTTAGTGCCTACCCTTGGGGTGACTTATATGTCTTAAAAAGGAAAGATTAGGCCTATTTGGGCAGGTCAAAATGGCAGTTAAAATACTGCACACACAGGCTGCTACAGTGTACCTCAGACATGTTTACAGGGCTACGTAAGTTGGTGGCACAGTCAGTGCTGCAGTCCCACTAGTAGCATTTCATCTACAGGCCCTGGTCACATGTAGTACTATTTTACTAGGGACTTACATAAAATTAAATAGGCCAATTGGATGTAAGCGAATTCAACCATGTGTTAAGGAGTGAGGACAAGCACTTTATCACTGGTTAGCAGTGGTAAAGTGTGCAGAGTCTTACAAGCCAAAATAAATGAGTTTAGAAAACAGAACGGTGAAGGCAAAATGTTTGGGATGACCCTGCAGAAAGGGCCAAGTCCAGCACTCATGCTAGTCAATCTCTCTGCAATGTTTAACATGGTCAATCACCCAACTCTGGTACCTATTTTCACTTCTTGTGGAACTACAGACAAACCACTATATTGTTTTCTTGCTATCTGAACGATTGTTCTTTCTGTGCACTGGTGCTTTCAACATAATCACTGACCCCTGTCTCTGTCTATGTCCACTTTTTAAATCTTTACCTAACCCTCCTTGTTGATAGCATCCCCTCTCTTGGTTTCTGATTCTGTTTACATACCCAGTTAGTCTTTGGTTTCAGACATGTGCTTTAGATAACTTAAAGCCATATAGACATACCATTAGCAATGTGCTTTACGATAAAAGTGCTAAAACACTACCTTGTGTGTCTACAAAATGTTGATATTAATTGGTCTGGAAAACATATTCCTAAATCACAAACTACATACTAAAAATCTTTTTCCTCAGGTGATTGCGTGGAAGCAACCAGTCATTGGCATTAGGACAAATATTTGTAAACTAGCTCAGAAATATGTGTAGATAAAACAGAATTGACAAATATAATTACATTTAGATTAACCTGAACCACATCTGGCCAAAGGTTTGCTTTGACACACTAAGGGCCTCATTATGATGGCGGGTGGACTGTCACCGACAGGACCCTATATGGTCGGAGTCCACACTGCCGCCTCCGCCAGGATCTCAGATTCCCACGGGGTGTTGATCGGAGTCACTGCCAAGCCAGGCACCACCGTCGGGATTTGGATATCCCTTTCCGACAGCCTGTTCATGGCGGGAACACCGCCATGTACAGGCTGTTGGAAAGGGATATGGGGGGCCCCAAACAGGTCCCTCAACCCTCCTGGGGGACTGCAAAGTGGCCCTGGGGCACATGTAGTGCACTCACTCATCTCCATGCACCGTGTGCCTTGCACCATATTGTGCATGGGACACAGTCCATGGACGTGCAAGAAGTGCTCCTTTTCATGGCAGCTTGTGCTGTGGCCCTTTTCCTGGGCCGCAGCACCAGCGGACTTGAAAAGGAGCACTTTGTGACTGCCAGCCCGGTGGCCGCATTGCAGTGCAGTGGTCGGACTGCCACCTGCTTGTCTGGCAGTCTCCTGACCGCCGCGAAAGCAAGCGGCTGTCCGAAAACCTGACATCATAATCAGCCCCTAAGTCTAACTGAATTAAAGGTTATGTGAGTCCTAACTGTTGGATGTCTTATGTAAGAATAAGTGAGCATGAGGTGGATTTCTTTCGATTTTGTACGAGTTACAACTATTACAAAAAGAGGTGGCTGCAGCCTGTTCTTAATCAAGTGGGTGTCAGAAATTTTATATTGGCCATTATGACCTGTAAATGTTTTTTTTTAAATCCACTGATTTCATTTGTTACTGCAAGTAGTTAAATCCTTTCATTTCATTAGTTACTGTCAAGTAGTTAGGAACAAACACTGTCAAATTATAGATGTGGCAGTTCACCTGCTCCTGAGTGGCACAATTTACGTTTTATAAACCGAAAACGAATTTTCAAGCTAATTTACTTTACTTGTTCTTATTGTTTCTTTAGTGTGATATTAAGGGCCCATGGGATGAAATAATACATTTTCATTAATCTGCCTATAAGCCTGTGACACACGCATTTATTTCTCTGTTCCCCCCTTTCACATCTCTTTTTCATGCTTAAATAAAATCTCATACTGCCTCACCCTTATTCCCCACTGGATGTCACATCGCTCACTAGTGCTACATTCCTTTAAAACAAAAAAACATATAACTTCCACATTGACATCACATCTCCTTACGACTGTTTCAGAAATTGAGACCTTTGTTTAACTCCAGTATGCTTGGAACGTCCTTTGTCATGCATGTTGCTACTGCAGCAGATTTGTGCCCATTCTGTCTTTGCTTTCTGTAGAACTCTGTGCACTTTACCCATGCTAACCAGTAGTAAAGTGCCTGTGCTCCCACTTCTAACATGGTTAAATTAGCATAATCTCAACTGGCATATTTAACTTACCTATAATTCCCTATTACATGTACACAGTGTACCCAGGGCCTGCATGGTAAATCTCACTAGTGGACTACAGCACTTACTGGGCCATCCACCTCAATGGCAGTGCAAACATAGCTTGAGGCCCACAATCATAGCCTGGCTGTAGCAGATTGAAAAGTGCAATTTTACCTGCCAAAATATACCCCCCTGACATGTCTAAACACTCCTTTTAAATATTAAAAACTCACATCTAAGGAGGCATTATAGCCCACAAGGCAGAGTGCATGTTATTTAAAGTAGAACATGTAGAGAGTTAATGTTAAGCATGTCTCTAAAGTAACTAGAACACTGTAGCAAGGATGGCTGTTCATTGAGAAACACTGGGAAGTACTATTAAATTCAATAATGCCATCTCTCGCTAGAAAAACAACCAGAAATTTATTTATTGGACTCTTTGTAATATTTATTAAAAGACCCATTCACTAGTGAAGTCCAATTTTAAATAAATATTAAGGAAAAGGTACTTTCAGAAAGCTAACTTTCCCCCTGCCTAAAGTCTCTAAAGGCTAATTCGCATTAGCCTCCAGCTGCAGCCCTCTGAGTGCTCAAGCTCTGGATGAGGTGTGAGCAGAGACAAAGACCTGGGTGTGGGGAGGTAATTTCTGTTCTCCTGACAAGAGGACCATTCGGACAGTTCCCTAGAATTTAAGTTACTTGAAAGGGCCCTATTCATCACAGGTAGATATCAGATGACTCAGTGGACGTTTTGTTAGATATGGCATCTTTTAGCATGGTTTCCCCTGTCTTTTTGCCTCTGACATCCTGTTTTTGACTGTGTCATGCATTTAGTTTTTGCTGGTGTTACTCTGGGCACTTTATCACTGCTGACCAATGCTAAAGTGCATGTGCTCTTTGTCTAAAATGTAATTGGTTTCTCCATGATTGGCATATTTGATTTACTAGTAAGTCCCCGACCTCCTAGCCTCCAAAGAGCAGGATGGGTCAGTAGAGGGTGAGATACTCTCCCCTACTCTGACCCTAAGACACAGTGAGACAGTGTTTACAGATGCTGGGACAGTTTGCTTCTCTATTCTCACTCATCCCTAGAGTCACCCAATGGTGCACCCATGACATTGACACTGGGGAAAGCCTACCTGTTAAGCACAAGTCTTACAGGTTGTCTGACAGAGTGAGAAACAGCGTAAAGGAGGAGGTCTCTAAGATGCTGTAGTTAGGAGTGATTGAGCCCTCCAACAGTCCTTGGTCCAGCCAGTGGTTTTGGTCCCCAAGGCTGCCCCACCCGGTGTCACATATGAACTGCGATTCTGTGTTGACTACCGTGGGCTCAATCTATCACTAAGACTGACGCGCAACCCGCCCCCCGAGTGGATGAGCTCATTGACCGGCTTGAAGCTGCCAAGTCCCTCAGCATGTTTGATCTAATGTCTGGGTACTGGCAGATTGCCTTGACCGTGGGGGGGCACAAGAGAGGTCAGCTTTCTCAACACCAGAAGGGCACTACCAGTTCTGTGTCAACCAGGTCCTGGCTGAGGTGGAGAACTTCAGTGCTGCCTACCTTGACGATATTGTAGTCTTCGTCTCCAGTTGGGAGGACAATTTGTACCACCTTCAGGAGGTGTTGAAGGTCCTGCAGAGTGCAGGCCTCACTATCAAGGCCAGTAAGTGCCAGATAGGGCAGGGGTCTGTGGTGTACTTGGGACACCAGATAGGGAGCCGCAATGTAGAGCCCCTACAGCTTAAGATTGGCACCATTCTGGCTTCGGCACCCCCCAATACCCAGACTGAAGTGAGAGCCTTTTTAGGCTTCACCGGGTAATACAGGAGATTTGTCAAGGGGCATGGAACCACTGTTGCCCCCTTGATAGAGCTGACTTCCAAGAAGCAACACCGTCAGGTGATCTGGACTGAGGCATGCCATACCGCTTTTGACACCCTGAAGAAGGCTATGTGCATGGTGCCCGTGCTCCTGACTCCTCAATTTTTCATGGAATTCATGGTGCAGACTGATGCCTCAGAGCATGGTTTGGGAGTCGTACTTTCACAGCTAAATGAAGAGGGCCTAGATCAACCTGTAGCCTTCATTAGTAGTGGGTTACTTCCCAGGGAAGAGAGGTATGAAGCACAATAGAAAGGGAAGCATTTGCTGTGGTCTGGGCACGGAAGAAGCTAAGACTCTACTTATTTGGGACTCACGTCCGGGTTCAGACAGACCACAGGCCCCTCAGATGCTTAATGCAGATGAGGGGTGAGAATCCTAAACTGTTCCCTACAGAAAATGGACTTTACGGTGGAACACCACCCTGGAACACAACACGCCAACGATGATGGTCTTTCCAGATTCTTCTGCTTTAGTGATGAGAACCCCAAGAGGTTGGGTAGCTCTCCCCACTTTCAGCTGGGGAGACACATGTTAGACCTGGCATCTTTTGGCGTGGTTTCCCCAGTCATTTTGCCTCTGACCTCCTGTTTTTGACTGTGTGCCGCATTTCATTTTTGCTAGTGTTAGGACTCTGGGCATGTACTGTTGTGTTTTACATGTCCCAGTAGTGAAACGCTGCTAATTTAGTTTTTCACTACAGCAAGGCCTATCTCTCCCAAAAGTTAGCATTGGAGCTGCCTTGTAGCATCTTCCACGTGTATCTGCCAATTGGGAGCTGATAGAAAATTAGAGTTTGGTATCTCTAGACTCACAATTCAAAAATACATCTTTTAGAAAAGTTGGGTTTTAAATTGCAAGTCTGAAAATGGCACTTTTAAAAAGTTGGCATTTTCTTACTGTAACCATTCTGTGCTTCTGCCTGCCTCTGAATACACGTCTGTGTCAGGATAATAGTTGGGCTGTTTGTGCATTCACTCTAGACAGTCACGCAAAGGGAGCTGAGGTGCGCCCTACATATTCTGATGGCCCACCACCAGGCTGATGGGCCTTCCTGAGCTAGAGTGGTGGGAGGAGATGGCACTGACACCTAAATAGGGCTGTGCCTGTCCTCACACAAAGAAGTCTCCACCCCCTGTAGTGTGTCAAGGGCCAGGGCAGGGAATAGCAGGGTCTTGTGCACTACAAAGACTTTTCTTTGAAACTTGCCTACTTCAAAGGCTGAAATGGGTACAAGTACTGGACCTGTGACACAACATACTCAGAACACTTCTGGGTTGCGGACATTCTGCCAGGAAGAGGAGCTCGATTGCTGTCAGGATGGACTGCAACTTTGCTGTTTGCTTTTATGTGTTAACCTGCTTCTTGCTGCTTCTGTCCTGGGAGTGAAAGGACTGGACTTTCCTCTATACATCCTGCTTCCAAGGCTCTCCAAGGGATTGATCTGAGCTTGCCTCCTGTTAAGAAGTCTCAGAGCCATCAGCAACTTCACCTGCAATCACTTGGACTCTGCTGCTGTGAGTCCTATTCTGCCAAGTGTTGCCAAATCCACTCCCTGGGCCCTTGGAAGCGAGTTCTGGAGATACAAAGAAGAAAATCCAGGCATCGGCTCCAAGCGTTGTTTGGAATCGTCGCATCACTGCCAAAACTTGACGCATTGCCACTGCCTGCACCGGAGCATGGTCCCCCCCTGACGCAACGACTGCGGCTTACAACGCAGGCCCCAGCTTTTCGTTGCAGCGCCTCCAAAGAACTGCCGCTGCGTGAGTCTCAAGAACCGCATCACCGAAGTCCATGATGCATCGCCCTGACTCCGACGCAGCTCCTTCTTCAACGCTGTGGAATCGACACAGCATGCCTTGACTTTCGATGCATCGTCCCCGGGCGCCGATTTCTTCACTGGCACCGCACCGCACTAAGGAACCGAGGTACAGTGCCCATAAACAACGCATCACCTCCCCTCTCTAGCAGTAAGCAACCGACACGTCACCTGCTTTTTCGACACTTCACCACTCCTGCACCTTGCATCGTCTTTGATTTTTGACACATCTAAGGTACTTTGTCCTGATCAAGCGCATACATTGATTTTCAAGAGCTACAACTTTATTTAATCTTTGAAAATTCATATCTTGACTTGGTATATGGGATTTTTGTCTTTTTGGTCTTGTTTTATTTAGATAAATGTTGGTTATTTTTCTAAACTGGTATGGAGTCCTTTTGTAGTGTTTTTACTGTATTACTGTGTCTGTGTATTCAAATACTTTACACATTGCCTCTGAGATAAGCCTGACTGCTCTGTGCCAAGCTACCAAGGGGGTGAGCAGGGGTTATCTTAGGTGTGTAAATTACTTACCCTGACTGGAGTGAGGGTCCCTACTTGGACAGGGTGCAAACCACTGCCAACTAGAGACCCCATTTCTAACACATTTGTTCCCACAGTCAGGCAGGCACAAATCCCCATGTGGAGGGAACTGTCTCCAGAACTCATTTGAAGTGACCACAGATGAGGGGTTGCTACTTTTTCTTGCCACACAAAGGGGTGCGCACACAGGCTCTGCACAAGGGAAGACGGGTTCAACCATCTTGGTTTTAGGCAGAGAGGGCCCTGTGGGATTATTTGCAGTAGGATACACAGGAAATGATGCAAAATTGGGCAAGATAACTCGTGGGAACTGTTAATCCATTGCTTGTGGAGTAGCCAGGAATCACCCCCACCCACACGCTAGTGCCAGGCATAAATATGGCAGCCCCGGTACTCTCCTCAGAACACTGCAGGACATGAGGAAGATTAGAAAAAGATTGAACCTGCTGTCTATGACCTAAGAATAACCCTGAAGAATTGTACCTGCTCTCTTATACTCAGGACAAGAAGTGGACTGCTAGGGTTATAGGGCTGACCTCATGTTAAAGCAACAGGGACACAACAAGCTACAAGTGGCATTTCTTGTAACTGCCCAGCTGACCAGTCCCAAATGGACCTGCCCTGGTCCTTGCTGATGGCCTCTCCTGGAGTGAGTCCTGACCTTCAAGTGCTGTTCCTGAGGTCCTGCAACCCTTGGCTCGGTCTGGGTGGACTTCTCCTACCACCCCAGAAAACAAACCTGCGACTTAGAAACTCTTTTGCCCCAAAGACCTCTTGAGTACTGAGACAAACGTGCCAAAACGATCTGACCAAGTTGCATAACCCCTGGCTGAAGATTCAGATACTTTCTGCTTGAACCATATTCGCGACAGCAGATCCTTGTCGGCTGGCCCTTGCGGGGATGGCATCTGGCCTCGTGGAGCCCTCTTCAGCTCCCAACTGGAGGAATCCAAGCTCCCAAAAATTAACTAGGTGCAAACAAAGAAATCTTGATCGAGTGAAGGTGCCAAAAATAGTTTTTGTAAATGGCATATGCTGTCTCATCCGCTATATATTACATGTAAACAATACCATTCTTTACCTTACTTCCTAACGTTTATCAGCTGTATTGTTCCCGACACACATATTAAAGCATTTCCACACCTGTAAATATAATGCAGTGGCACATTTGCACTGTTTAGCTTTCTTTTAGTTTCTGCACAGTAAAAATATTTCTTCACAGAGAACCACCTTTCTCACACCCCCATCAGGTGTATTCAGTTCCCTTGCTCATGCCAAAAATTTACTTTGTCCTGCACTTGACAGGAGTAAAACTCAAGCAGGTTTTAATTGTGGGAGACCACCTGCACAATATTTATTCACACTTCTATTTTGGGTTATTAATCCATTAAATATGCAAATACATTATTACAAAAACAGAAAATGACATACATAATGGCATCAACTAACATGCACCAGTTCATACCATAAGCAGTAATTCATCAACATATAAAATGTAACAAGATGGCAAGTGTAAGAAATTGGATTATCTGTTGAATGGGGTGAAAACCCACTTCAAAGAATAATCCAAATCCATGTCAGAGTGATCCACAAAAATCACCAAATAAACCTGAGCTTAACACTCTGGTAGATTGGCACACAAGCAGTTAGGCGTAACTTAGAAGCATTGTGTAAAGTATTTATGCAGTACTTAAATAGCAATTGTTAGAACTGGGGGTCTCTAGTTGGCAGAGGTAGGTACCTTTGTCCAAATAGGGACCCTTGCTTCTAGTCAGGGTAAGGGGGTACACTCCTGAAATAACCCCTGCTCACCCCCTTGGTAGCTTGGCACGAGCAGACAGGCTTAGTTCAGAGGCAGTGTGTAAAGCATTTGTGAACACATACAGTAATCCAGTGACAACACTACAAATGGACACCACACAGGTTGTATTATAAAAATAAGTATCTTTTATATAGATTTACCACAAGACCATAAACGACAAAAATAATCCACAATACTGTACTTTAAAGATGGTAGAATTAGCTTGAGTCTCTTAAAATGGAAATGCGACACTTTGAGTTCAATGTACCTTAAGATGCGTAACGCAGGGCAACGAAAAGTGTTGCAGGGAAGGTGATGCGGTAGTCCCTTACACGCAAGGACGTTGATGCGTTGAAGATCTGGTGCAAAAGAAACAAAGTGGCGTCTTCTTGATGTTGCGACAATGAAGGGGTGATGCGTGCACGCCCGACGGCCGTGCGGCGATTTCGATGAGTCTTTGGAGCCGCGACAGGCCCTGCAACACGATTCCCTGGCGATGCGACGGCGTCTGATGCGAGGTCGACGATCTTCTCCTGGGATGCGGGGCGCCTCGTGTTGCGATGCGTCAGCGTCTGATGCGAGGTCGATGCTCTGCCCCGGGGATGCGACTGCGTCTGATGCGACGGTGACACTTTTCTCTGGTGCTGCGAGGCGCTTCGAAGGATGCGGGGGTGTCAGCGGCGCGCTTCGTCGGGGATGCGTCGGCGTCTGATGCGACGTCGACACTCTTCTCCGGCGATGCGAGAATCAGCGGCTGCGGCGACACGCTTCTTCGTCTTGAGTCGCGCTTCCAGCTCCCAGAGACACGCAAGTGTGTCAGAAGGTCCAAATTCCCAGCAAGGGAATACAGGGGAACTGGTGGGTGAAGTCTGTTGTCCCTGAGACTTCAGCGGGAGGCAAGCTCTGAAATCAAGCCCTTGGAGATCCTTCACAAGTTGATGAAAGTACACACAAAGTTCCCTTCTCCTTTCTTTGGCAGTCAGGCAACCACTGCAGGCAGATCCCTGTAGCTTAGGGATAGTCTTCTCCTCAGTTTCTTCTTGGTTCCGCTCCTCAGCAAAGGTTTCTTCTTGTTTCCCAAAAGTGATCTAATTTCCTAGGGGTCTGGGTCCCCTTTTCATACATCTTTTCTCTTTGTTCTCTGAAGGCAGAGAGGCCTTTGCCTAGTCCAAAACCAGTTCTGGTCAGTCCTGGAGCACTTTGTTTACAGGACTCCTTCTTTCCTTTCAGAATGTGGGGCAGAGTGCTCAGCCGCCCGGCAGGAGGTGGAGCCAGCATTGTGGAAGGCAGGCACAGCCCTATTCAGACTCAGGTGCAACTCCTCCCTCCACTCTGGATGCAGATCTCTCTATTCAGCCCTGTGCTGACTCACCCTGTCTCCTGGAGCCACCCAGCCCCTGTCACTCACAAACCCAGACAAGGAATACACAACCTAGCAGAGGCAGGCTTGGATAGTTAGGCAAGAAAATACCTACTTTCTAAAAGTGGTATTTTCAAACACAGAATGTTAAAACCAACTTCACTAAAAGATGTATTTTATCATCCTGAGTTCAGGCATACTAAATTCGTTTTTCTACCATGTTCCCTGGGTCAGTTAGGATTATAAGGTGTAATAATCAAACTGCCCATTCTGGCCTATGGGGAACAGGTAGCCTTGCAATAGTGAAAAACGAAAATGGCTGTAATTCACTATTAGGACATGCCACACACACCAGGGCATGTCCTACCTTATACTTACAATGCACCCTGCCCTTGGGCCTACCATAGGGGTGTCTGATATGAAGAAAAGGGAAGGTTTAGGGACTGGTAAGTGGGTGCATTCACCAAGTCGACATGGCAGCCCTAGGCTGCACACAGGCTCTGCAATGGCAGGCCTGAGACACATTTTACAAGCTGCTTCTGTGGGTGGCACAACCAGTGCTGCAAGCCCACCAGCAGCATTGGATTTACAAGCCCTGGGCACACTCAGTACACTGTACTAGGGACTGACAAGTAAACCAATCATCCAATCATGGAGTCACTAATACATAACACAATTTATCATAGGGAGCACTTGCACTGTGGCACTGAATAGCAGTGGCACAGTGCCCAAAGCATCTAAACCAGCAAAAACAGATCAATAACATTGGAGGCATCATCAAAAAATGGAAGGGAGACCCACGCCAAGGATGCCAGGTCTAACACGTGCCCCCTCCAGCTGAAATGTGGGGAGAACTATCCTACCTCTAGGGAATCCTCTTCACTAAGGCGGAAAAATCTGGACAGACCATCATCATTGGCGTGTTCTGTACCAGGGCGGTGTTCCACCGTGAAGTCCATCCCCGGTAGGGAAATGGACCACCTCAACAGCTTTGGATTCTCACCCCTCATCTACATCAACCATCTGAGGGGCCTGTGGTCTGTCTGAACCCGGAAGTGAGTCCCAAACAGGTATGGTCTCAGCTTCTTCAGCGCCCAGACCACAGCAAATGCCTCACGCTCAATAGCACTCCACCTCTGTTCCCGTGGAAGTAACCTCCTACTAAGGAAGGCTACAGGTTGGTCTAGGCCCTCCTCATTCATCTGTGACAAAACAGCCCCCACACCATGCTCTGAAGCATCTGTCTGAACGATAAACTCTTTGGAGAAGTTGGGGGCCAGGAGCACGGGCGCCGTGCACATGGCTGTCTTCAAGGTGTCAAAAGCTTGTTGACAGGTGTCAGTCCAAATCACTCTCTTGGACTGCTTCCTGGAAGTCAGCTCTGTCAAGGGTGCAACCATGCTGCCATACCCCTTGACAAATCTCCTGTAATACCCGGTGAGTCCTAGGAAGGCTCTCACCGCTGTCTGGGTCTTGGGGGCTCCCAAGCCAGAATGGTATCTATCTTGGGCTGTAGGGGCGCCACCTGGCCGCTCCCAACCTGGTGTCCCAAGTACACCACGGAACCCTGCCCGATCTGGCACTTACTCACCTTGATCGTGAGGCCTGCCCTCCGCAGAGCCATCAACACTTCCCAGAGGTGGCGCAGATGTTTTTCCCAACTGGCGCTGAACACTGCGATGTCATCCAGGTAGGCGGCACTGAAGTCCTCCAGTCCAACCAACAGCTGGTTGACCAACCTCTGAAAGGTGGCAGGGGCATTCTTCATCCCAAAGGGCATTACCCGGAATTGGTAGTGCCCATCTGGTGTGGAGAATGCTGACCTCTCTTTTGCCCCATCAGTCAAGGCGATCTGCTAGTACCCAGACGTTAAGTCAAACGTACTGAGGTACCGGGCAGCCCCTAACCGATCTATGAGCTCATCAGCTCTGGGGATGGGGTGTGCGTCAGTCCTGGTGACGGAATTGAGTCTGCGGTAGTCCACACAGAACCGGAGTTCGGGTGTGGCACCAGGCGCGGCAGCCTCTGGGACCAAGACCACTCGGCTGGCCAAAGGGCTGTGAGAGGACTCAATTACCCCCAATGCAAACATCTTGGAGACCTCCGCCTTGATGCAAGCTCTCACCCTGTCAGTCACCCTGTAAGCCTTGTGCTTGACAGGAAGACTGTCCCCAGTGTCCACATCATGGACGCACCAGTCAGTGACACTAGGAACCAGGGAGAACAGGTCAGGAAACTGCCCCAACAGTTGGCGACAGTCACCTTGCTGCTCAGGTGTCAGGGAGGTAGAGAGGTTCACACCCTCCACTGATCCATCTTGCTCTTGGGCTGACAGGAGGTCAGGAAGAGGCTTGGTCTCCTCCTCCATCCCAGCATCTGTGGCCAAGAGCATGCCCACTTGGGACCTCTCCAAGTGGGGCTTCAGGCGGTTGACGTGCAGGACCCGCAAGGGGTTCCTGGGAGACCGCATGTCCACCAAGTAGGTAACAGGACTCTTGCGCTCCACCACCTCAAAGGGTCCGGTCCACTTATCCTGGAGCGCACAGGGCTCCACTGGGGCCATGACCCACACTTTCTGACCAGGTTGAAGCTCAACCAGAGTGGCATTCTGGTCGTACCACCGCTTCATTTCCTCCTGGCTGGCTTCCAGATTTGCCTCAGCAAGTTGCCTGAAATGCCTAGTTTGGTTCCTGAAGGCCAGCATGTAGCTATATACATCCTGGGGAGGTTTCCTGGGAGATTGCTCCCAGCCTTCCTTGACCAAACTCAGAGGACCTCTCACTGGGTGACCATACAGAAGCTCAAAGGGGCTGAACCCTAGAGACTTCTGTGGCACCTCACGGTATGCAAAAAGAAGGCATGGCAAGAGGACATCCCACTTACGCCTCATGGGTTCTTCCAGACCCATAATCATGCCTTTCAGGGTCCGGTTGAATCTCTCAACCAACCCATTTCCTTGGGGGCGGTAAGGAGTGGTGAACTTGTAAGTTACACCGCACTCCTGCCACAGGGACTTCATATACTTGGATATAAAGTTAGTATCTCTGTCAGACACCACCTCTTGAGGGAACCCCACACGGGAGAAAATTCCCATCAGTGCCCGTCCCACCACGGGGGCCGTCACTGTCCTCAGAGTGATGGCTTCAGGGTACCGGGTGGCATGGTCCACCAAGACCAGGATGAACCTGTTGCCCATGGCTGTCTTGGGGTCCAGTGGCCCCACAATGTCAATACCCACCCGTTCAAAGGGGGTGCTGACTACAGGGAATGGCTGGAGAGGAGCCTTCTGCTTCCTCCCACTCTTTCCACTTGCCTGGCAAGTCTGACAGGTCCTGCAGTGAGTGGCAGCACTCCTGCGCATCTGGGGCCAAAAGAAATGGGTGACAAGCCTTTCAAAGGTCTTGTCCTGCCCCAGATGTCCTGCTAAAGGCACATCATGAGCCAAAACCAGTAGGAAGGTTCTGAAGCGCTGGGGTACCACCAGCACATGGGCTGACCCAGGCTCAGCAACCTTAGGCTCGCTATACAGGAGACCATTCTCCCAGTAGATCCAATTTGATCCAGACTGATCACCTGCTGCCTGGTCTGTGGCCTGTTGCCTCAGACCCACAAGAGAAGGGCACTTGTTCTGCTCCTCGCAGAACTCCTCCCTGGAGGGTCCTCCATCTTGCTGCCAATGGGTCAGCTCAGGCAGGTCTCCCAGTTCAGCTACCTGTTCCCCTGTAGGCTGCAGGGCATCCCCCTCAGGGTCTGCCTCCTCCTGGACCGTGGGAACTTCGGGGGCCGGTTTCCCGTGTCCCCTGCCTCTTCTCTCTCTGGCAGGCACCTGGACCCCCCTCTCAGGCTCCAGGTCCTCTTGAACACCTCTGGCTGCCATGGACCGGGTGGTCACACACGCCCAATCAGGCAAGCCCAACATCTCCAAATGAGCACTCCACTCCACCTTAGCCCAAGGGGAGCTCTCCAAATCGTTCCCTAACAAACAGTCAACAGGCATGGCTGGCCTCACAGCTACTTGAAGAGTACCAGAGACCCCCCCCACTCAAAGGGAACCTGAGCCACCTTGCAGTGGCTCTCTGTGTTGTCAGTGGCAACAACTGGATAGAATGCATCAGGGACCACCTGCTCTTTAGACACCAGGTGACACTTGACAGCTGTCACACTGGCTCCTGTGTCTCTCAGAGCCTCCACCCTATGGCCATTGATGGTCACCCACTGCCTGTACTTCTTAGTGTTCTCAGGCAGTTGGGTCCTAGGGACCATCTCAGAGTCTCCTAATGAGACAAGGGACAATACTACAGGATCCCGCCCACCGTGGGCACCCATCTCCTCCCCCAGGGCTACACTAGCCAACTGCCGGGGGACTGCACCAGGGGGTGCTGGCTTTTCAAACAAAGAGCAATGGGGATCATTGGCCCTGTGGCCTAGGGCGCCACACTTGTAGCACACCAGGGGTCCCCTATGAACAGGTGGACCTGTCGGGGCCCCGTGTTTATTCTCAGGGGGAGGCTGGGAACCTTTCCCTTGGTTCCCTTGGGGTTTACTTTGGGGCCCTCTCTGGAACTCCCTCTGTTTACGCTTGTCCCCCCACTCCTCTGCTGGGGACCCTGCCCACCCTTGGCGGAGTCTCCCACGTGACCCTTGTGGACCCGGGTGCTCACCCAGCGGTCCACCTCCTCAGCAAGCTGCCTAGGGTTAGTCAGCCTACTGTCAATCAGGTGCTGGCGTAGCTCAGGAAAACAATTACTGGACAAGTGCTCCCATGCAATCAAATCAAAGAGCGCCTGAAAATCATTTGCTTTGCTACCCTTTACCCAACCATCCAAGGCTCTGCAAAAAAAGGTCACATACTCAACCCAGGTACTGCCTTCAATCTTCTTACAGTTCCTGAACCTCTGTCTATAGAGTTCAGGAGTCAACCCATACCTGGTCATCAATGCATTCTTCATGTGGCTGTAGGAATTATAGACTTCAGAGGGCAAGTCCAACAAGGTATCCCGCCCTCACTAAGGAACCGATCCCACAACCCCGCTCCCCAATCCTTCTCAGGGACCCGGTGGGAAGTCATGGCTACCTCATAGGCCTTGAACCATTGCCCAATATCATCATTCTTAAAAAACTCCTTAACCACATCGTTAGGAATATACACCATAGCCTCAACAGGCACTGACGGTGTGCTGCCACCAGAGGGAGTAATCTCTAACTTCTTGGCTCTGAACTCCATCTGCCTCAAACTTTTTTCATGCTCATGATCCATTCTTTTCTCTTCTAAGGCCAACTTTCTAGATTGCAATTCAAATTCCAACTGCCCCTTTAACTTGAGCTTGGTCAGCTCCATCTCATGCATCCTACTCTTTTCTCTGTCCTCCAGCTCTTCTGGGGACAGACCTCTGGCAGAAACACTGCTACCTACGGGGAAGATGCTCTCCTCTCCCCTGGACCCACTGGCCCATCCAGCTGCTCATCTGCATTCTCAGCCCCTCCTCATTCTCAGGGGTATTCCTTGCTTCAACCCAGGCCCTCAGCGCCTTTTGGAAATCATCCTTCTTGGTGATTCCGGTCATAGAAACTTTGAACTTCCTGCAGAAGTGCTTGAGCTGGGTAACGGTGTAGCATTCCAGTTTCTCCTCTTCCCAATCATTATCAACAGATACTATGGATGCTGCTGTATCCATGGTGATTAAACTTGGCAGTTTTTAGCAAAAATAGAAAGTCCCAGAAAAGAATATCTACCAAAAGTATGTGGTTGCGTTTTGGTCTGCACTCACTAGGTAGTGTTCACCAATCACTGTACATGAGTCACAAATGCAAGTCCAGAATCCCCACCGCTGACCACCAATGTTAGAACTGGGGGTCTCTAGTTGGCAGAGGTAGGTACCTTTGTTCAAATAGGGACCCTTGCTTCTAGTCAGGGTAAGGGGTACACTCCTGAAATAACCCCTGCTCACCCCTTGGTAGCTTGGCACGAGCAGACAGGCTTAGTTCAGAGGCAGTTTGTAAAGCATTTGTGAACACATACAGTAATCCAGTGACAACTCTACAAATGGACACCACACAGGTTGTATTATAAAAATAAGTATCTTTTATATAGATTTACCATAAGACCATAAACGACAAAAATAATTCACAATACTGTACTTTAAAGATGGTAGAATTAGCTTGAGTCTCTTAAAATGGAAATGCGACACTTTGAGTTCAATGTACCTTAAGATGCGTAACGCAGGGCAACGAAAAGTGTTGCAGGGAAGGTGATGCGGTTGTCCCTTACACGCAAGGACGGTGATGCGTTGAAGATCTGGTGCAAAAGAAACAAAGTGGCGTCTTCTTGATGTTGCGACAACGAAGGGGTGATGCGTGCATGCCCGACGGCCGTGCGGCGATTTCGATGAGTCTTTGGAGCCACGACAGGCCCTGCGACACGCTTCCCTGGCGATGCGACGGTGTCTGATGCGAGGTCGACAATCTTCTCTTGGGATGCGGGGCGCCTCGTGTTGCGATGCGTCGGCGTCTGATTCGAGGTCGATGCTCTGCCCCGGGGATGCGACGGCGTCTGATGCGACGGCGACACTTTTCTCCGGTGCTGCGAGGCACTTCGAAGGATGCGGGGGTGTCAGCGGCGCGCTTCTTCGGGGATGCGTCGGCGTCTGATGCAACGTCGACACTCTTCTCCGGCGATGCAAGAATCAGCGGCTGCGGCGACACGCTTCTTCGTCTTGAGTCGCGCTTCCAGCTCCCAGAGACACGCAAGTGTGTCAGAAGGTCCAAATTCCCAGCAAGGGAATACAGGGGGAGCTGGTGGGTGAAGTCTGTTGTCCCTGAGACTTCAGCAGGAGGCAAGCTCTGAAATCAAGCCCTTGGAGATCCTTCACAAGTTGATGAAAGTACACACAAAGTTCCCTTCTCCTTTCTTTGGCAGTCAGGCAACCACTGCAGGCAGATCCCTGTAGCTTAGGGATAGTCTTCTCCTCAGTTTCTTCTTGGTTCCGCTCCTCAGCAAAGGTTTCTTCTTGTTTCCCAAAAGTGATCTAATTTCCTAGGGGTCTGGGTCCCCTTTTTATACACCTTTTCTCTTTGTTCTCTGAAGGCAGACAGGCCTTTGCCCTTGTCCAAAACCAGTTCTGGTCAGTCCTGGAGCACTTTGTTTACAGGTCTCCTTCTTTCCTTTCAGAATGTGGGTCAGAGTGCTCAGCTGCCCGGCAGGAGGTGGAGCCAGCATTGTGGAAGGCAGGCACAGCCCTATTCAGACCCAGGTGCAACTCCTCCCTCCACTCTGGATGCAGATCTCTCTATTCAGCCCTGTGCTGACTCACCCTGTCTCCTGGAGCCACCCAGCCCCTGTCACTCACAAACCCAGACAAGGAATACACAACCTAGCAGAGGCAGGCTTGGATAGTTAGGCAAGAAAATACCTACTTTCTAAAAGTGGTATTTTCAAACACAGAATGTTAAAACCAACTTCACTAAAAGATGTATTTTATCATCCTGAGTTCAGGCATACTAAATTCGTTTTTCTACCATGTTCCCTGGGTCAGTTAGGATTATAAGGTGTAATAATCAAACTGCCCATTCTGGCCTATGGGGAACAGGTAGCCTTGCAATAGTGAAAAACGAAAATGGCTGTAATTCACTATTAGGACATGCCACACACATCAGGGCATGTCCTACTTACAATGCACCCTGCCCTAGGGCCTACTTTAGGGGTGACCAACATGCAGTAAAGGGAAGGTTTAGGGACTGGTAAGTGGGTGCACTCACCAAGTCGACATGGCAGCCCTAGGCTGCACACAGGCTCTGCATTGGCAGGCCTGAGACACATTTTACAAGCTGCTTCTGTGGGTGGCACAACCAGTGCTGCAAGCCCACCAGCAGCATTGGATTTACAAGCCCTGGGCACATTCAGTGCACTGTACTAGGGACTGACAAGCAAACCAATCATCCAATCATGGAGTCACTAATACATAACACAATTTATCATAGGGAGCACTTGCACTGTGGCACTGAATAGCAGTGGCACAGTGCCCAAAGCATCTAAACCAGCAAAAACAGATTAATAACATTGGAGCCATCATCAAAAAATGCAAGGGAGATCCACGCCAAGGATGCCAGGTCTAACAGCAATAATGTGAAAACACAACAAAAGAACAATCAAAAACCAATTTAGGAAAATAGAGAATATTTTTTAATACATACAATTACATCAAAATGAAAAAAATCCGATATGTTGAATCAGAAATATGAATTTTTAGTTTTACATAAAAATACCAGCTGCGCATATCTGGTCGCACAGGACTAGGACAAAGTCACAAGTTCAGGCTGACTGTGATAGAGCATGGGCCAGGTACAAGGACTAGGCTCTTCCCACTGAAAGATTTTCAGTCTGACTTCAATGTGAGAACTGTGTAGTGCAGCACTGCTCTGCGTCACTCTGTGTTGCTCTATGTTGGATCCAGTGAGGGTTTCATTCAGGAGCTGCACGGTTCTGCATTGCTCGGTGTTGGATTGGTGAAGCCTTTGGTGGGAGCTGTGCGGTGCTGCGGGGCTTTGCACCACTTGTTGGATCCAGTGAAGCCTTCAATGAGGAGCTGCGTGGTTCTTCGGGGTTTTGCATCGGATCCAATGAAACCTCCCTTTACGCATAGGGAAGTGCACTCTGACTCCAGCCATGGGTCCAGGACCTTGAGGACAGCACTTTGAGGTCAGGACTCATACAGCTGCCAGCAGAGGGGAACAGGTCATGTCCCAATGGATCTGGTCAGATGGAAAACAGGAAAGGGCTCTCAAAGCTTGTTGTATTCCTGTAGCTCTAACAGGAGTTCAGCCAACTGCACCTTGGAGTCACTTCCAGGGTCCTGGGTTCACGGCAAGCAGGTCCAACCTACCTTTTGGTTTCAGACAGCAGGGCAGTCCTTCTTCTGATCTTCAGAGGTTCAGGAGAGTTCTGAAGAGAGGTTCTAGGGATGCCACTTTTATGCCCACTGCCAGCCTGTGGGTGGGAGACAGGTTCTGATCAGGTCCTCCCTTTCCGACAGTGTTTGGCTCCCGCCTGGGCTAGTGAGACAAAAGGAAGCAGGCCCAGGTGTGAGCTGCATCTGCCAGTGACAGGGTAGGCTTTTTCTGAATTCAGGAAGGGACTGGGTACATCCACCAGGCTCCCCTTTGAAGTGCAATCAGGGCATAGGCACAGCAACTCCCCAGCCAGTGTGTCAGGAACACCCAAACCTTCCAACACCCACATCCTCTTTCCACTGTTTGGGAGCAATACACACCACAGGAGAGCCATTAAAAATTAGGGGACCCTGGACACTGGCAGAAAGGCACATTTGACTTAGGCAGGAAAATACCTACATTCTAAAAGTGGCATTTTAAAAACCGTAATTTAAAATTTAACTTGATCATTAGGTTAGATTTTAAATTCCTATTAGAAGGAGTCCTTGAATATTTTTTCCAGGTAGTCCCACACTGAAGTTATGCATCATAAGGGGTTATAATGTAACCTAATGCTTTTCTATAAGTGATCCAACCTTGCCATTGTAAAAAACAACTTTGGAGATTTTTCACTGCCAGGACATGTAAAACTTTAATTATACGTTTCCTACTTTTAACTACCATACACCCTGTGGACATTTAGTGCCTACCTTAGGGGTGAACTATAGGTATTAAAAAGGACTGTGTAAGACTGGCAAAAGGTTTATTTTGCCAGGTCAAAATGACAGTTTAATACGGCATATACAGGCTACAAGAAGAGGCCTGTAGACATTTCCTACAGTGCAACTTTAGTGGGTTGGCCAATGAGTGCTGCAGCCCACTTGTACCATTTAATTTACAGGCCCTAGGTACATGCAGTACTATAATATAAGTAAATTAAATGTGCCAATTAGGTATATTGCCAGTTGTACCATGTTTAAAGGGGCGAGCACAAACACTTTACCTATGGTTAGCAGAAGAAAATGCTCAAAGGTCGATATCCAACGACAGTGAGTTTATTTAAAGAAGGCAAAAATCTGAGGGAATACCTTGCAGAAGATGGCCATTTCCAACAGCAACATATATGTATCATATAATGCATAACAACTCGGCCTAAACACAGTATTGCAGCTAATCATCCCTGATTCATCAGACTATGAAGATCATCTGTTTATGTAAACTTGATCAACTAGCTGGAATATGCATCTCCAAATCAGCGTCCCAGGTAGCAATACCTTGTGTGCCATGCTGTCAGCAAAATACGTGATAAAGCAAAAACGAAAGCTCCGCCTATGTCTGATTTTTTGATAATCAATTTTATTGATTTTGTGAAAACAGAAAGAAACGTGACCAGCAGTAAATAGAGATATCAATGTATACAGCAAATGTATGGCATCATCGCAGCATCGACCAACCCCCCCCCAAGGGAACAGGAGATGAAAGGATGGACAAAGTGAGTTCTTACATTGAGGTGGAGTGTCATTCGTCCAATACCCCCACCCATTTGCCCCATATTTTGCGGTAATTTGCTGGACATCCCCTGGCTTCATACATGGTTTTTTCTTGTGCTGCGCACCAGTCTACTCCTCTACGCCACCTTGCCGTGGTGGGCGCGACCGGGTTCAGCCAGCATGCTGCAATGTCTCTCTTGGCCACCACCATGGCAGTGTTTAAAAAAAGTTTGTCTGCCCTGGACCCGTCTAAGCCCTCGGTAACCCCCAGGAGCACGCTCAGTGGGGTGTGTGGGACCTCCCAGCCCAGGACCTCGGTAAGCTCCCTTTCTATGGAGTTCCAAAATCGTGTAATGGCGGGGCAGAGCCATACCATGTGGAAGAAATCAGCTTGTTGTTGGTGACAACGGGGGCACGATGCGTCTGGTCTCAGCCCTGCGCTGTGGAGGCGCCTCGGCGTGAGATAGGCGGCATGAAGGTAGTATATTTGGACTAGACGGAGTCTCGCGGAGGTGGTGATTGTTTTGGGTGTAATCAGTGCGCCCTCCAGTCCTCCTCCTTCAGGGGCCCAATCCATCCCTCCCATTGGTCCCTGAGTCTGTGCAGTGTGGTGGGAGTGTTATTCGTTAAGGAGCAGTACATTCGTGAAATCCCCCCCTACCCCAAGTCACCAGTCATGATTTGGGATTTTGGTGGGCTGTACTCGGGCAGTGAGGTACCATCTGAGATATGGGAGCGGAGGGCGTGACGCAGTTGTAAGTATCGATAGAACTGTGAGGGGTGCGAAGAGTACCGGGTTTGGAGGTCTTGGAATGTATGCACGTGGTCACCCCCCCATACGTCTCCAAGTTGTGAGATGCCAATGAGGTCCCAAGCTCTGAATCCTGTTAGGATGGTAACCTCCTGGAGCCAAGTGCCCTGCCAGAGCGGGGTATACTGAGTCAGTTTGCTTGACCAGTGGGTGTGGCGCAGGGAGGCACGCCAAGCCAAGAGAACCCCTCGGGTCACTGTGGGCAGGGATCTGGGAATAGCTGTGCCATACATCATCCCCTGGATTCTAGGTAGGCCCAGGGCATGTAATTCCACTCTGTATGCTGTGTCTGACCAGCCTCCGTTGAACTAGTCGTGTATGGTGAGAAGTCGGGTTGCTAAGTAGTATAGGTACAGGTTAGTCATGCCGAGTCCACCATCGAAGGGTGGGATCCAACATTGGACCAGAGCCAGACGAGGCCTCCGCCCCCCACCCCCAAAGGAATTTGATAGCCAGAGCGTCTATTTCCCTGAACCAGGTTCGCGAAAATAGAAAAAGTTGTGTTCTGAAGTACATATAAGAACCTGGGTAAGATCATCATTTTGAATAAGGCTACTCTGCCCAGGGGATTTAGGGGCAGCGTCTGCCACCTGTGGAGGTCAGCACAGGCCCTCTTCACGAGTGGGGTCACGTTAAGTGACCAGGCGAGGTCAGGGAGTAGGGCAATCCAGATCCCAAGGTATTTAAAAGACTGTCTCCGGATGGGTATCGTGGTTTGCCAGTCGAAGCAGTCTCTCGAAATGTGGAGGGGGACTAGGACCGACTAGGACCGACTTAGTGGAGTTAAGACGCAGGCCTGAGGTCTGTCCGAAGAGATGTAACGGTCAGAGGCACCAGGGTCCAGATTGAGCTGGCTCGGCCAGGAAGAGCAGAACGTCGTCTGCATAGAGAGCGATTTTGTCCTCGCCCAGTCCGGGCCATTTCCATCCCATGATCCGCTTGTCAGACCGTATGAGGCAGGCCAAGGGTTCCATCGCTAAGGCGAGAGGATCGGCGAGAGGGGGCATCCCTGCCTCGTGCCTCTCCTGATAGGGAAGGGCCTTGACAGTGCCCCTTTGACAAGCACCCGAGCCTGCAGCTTATTGCATAAAACCTTTACCAATTGGCAGAAGTGTTGCCCCAATCCCAGTTCCGTCAGCACCGCTTCTAGGTACCACCAGTCTATGGAGTCAAAGGTTTTCTCAAAATCGATGAGAAGGAGTGCCAGGTATGGGTCAGCGACTGGTGGTTCGCTAGGGCTAAATGGAGACGTCTGAGACAGTGTCTGGTACCCCTGGACGGCATAAAGCCACACTGGTTGTGGTGGACCAGATAGGCCAGGTGTGGCCGCAGATGGTTGGCTAAGACCGACGCAAACATTTTGACCTCTGAGTTGATGAGAGAGATGGGGCAGTATTCGGAGCAGTGCGCAGAGGGGGGCTGGGACTTAGGGATCACCACGATTGTGGCGGTATCCGTTTCTGACCGGAACGAGCCCTTGTCAGCCGCTTCGGCGTACACCTCCAGGAGGTGGGGAACCAACATATCTCAATAGGCCGTGTAAAACTCCTGTGGGAGTCCGTCCGGGCCCCGGTCTTGCCAGATGCAAGACGGGATATGGCATCGTTGATCTCCTCCAGAGTAATGGGGAGGTCCAAGGCCGCCGCGTTTGCCGCCTTAAGCCGCGGGAGAGAGACCTGCTCCCGGTGGAGCAGTTCCGGGAGTGTAAGGCTGCGAAGCTGAGCGGAGTAAGCTTAGAGTAGTAAGAGGCAAAGCATTGGGCAATCGCTGCTGCCGAGTGCTGAGTCGCGCCGTCTGGGGCTATAACTTCTGATATTATGCGGTTGGCCAGAGGATACGTGGCCAGCCGGTGAAGGATTTTCCCATTCTTGTCCCCCCACCCATACACTCTAGCTACGGAGGACCTCCACAGCAGCTTGGTGGCCTCTAAGGAGGCCTGCCTAATCTCGTCCCTCAGAAATACTAGTCATCTGTCCTGTGAGTTGGTTCTCTGTTCTGGGGTTAGGTTCTCAAGGAGGGTTGCTTGGGTCTCCAAGAGGGTGATCTGGGAGTCCTGCGCAAGCCGTTCCAGTTTGAGCTGGCCCTTAGCAAAACTGCGGATGGTGGCCTTACCAGCTTCCCACAAGGTACCTGGGGAGGAGACGGAGCCCTGGTTGGCGGTGAAGTACTGTTTGAGTTCATCTCCAACCAATTTCTTAAAGTCTTTGTCTTGGAGGAACCACGCGTTTATTCTCAAGATTGGACGCGGTATGTCTGGGAGGTCCACCACCCCCATAGCCATGGGCGAGTGGTCAGATATACCCTAGGGAGGATGGCAATGTCTCTGATTCCCGACAGTCAAGGGCGGGCATAAAGATGTGATCTAATCTCGCGTGCGTGTGGTGCGCAGCCGAGGTGTGTGTGTATTGTTTGGTCTGCGGTTGCCAGATCCTCCAGGCGTCACAGACCCCCAGGGTGCTTGCCCAGTTCGCCAAGAGATTAGCATGGGTGGTTCTGGTGGCCAATGGGGTATTTGCAGTATCGAGGGCTGGGTTCATGACTGCGTTAAAGTCTCCCCCATTTATCGTCATCCCGGAGGGGAAGGCGGTGATCTGTTCCGCAGTGCGTTTAAGGGTGGAGGTTAGCAGCGATGGCGGGGAGTAGACAGTCATTAGGTTAAAGGTGCGGTCTCCTATGGTACCCTCTAGGGCTAGGAAGCAACCCAAGGGATCACTAGTGGCTTTGGTCAATACAAATGGGAGAGTGCGCCGCATGAGAATAGCTACGCCTCTGGACCCTCGGCTAAATCCAGAGTGCCAGACCCTATCGCAGCCGTATCACGCCAGGAAGGGGCAATTGTTGCCTATAACAAAGGTGGGTTTCTTGGAGCAGTAGTATGTCGGCTGCTTGGCGTTGTGCGTAAGGTAGGACCGCTGTTCTTTTGACTCTGTCCAGCAGCCCATTGACATTCCATGATATGATATGGAGTAGTTTCCTACCGTTGCGGGTGTCATGGGGGTAAAAGTGTGGGACATGATTCTGCGAATGGGTGACGAGTGCAGGTGGGGCTCCCCGCCTGTTTGGAACGGTGGGCTTTCCACTGTGGCTCGGGTTATGCATGCGCGTGCCATATTGCTGAAGAGAGATGCTGGTGCGGCAAATAAGGTGTACAAACAAAAAACCGGGACAACGGTCCCCCCTCCCTACCCTACCCCCTCCCTATACTTCAGGAACGGAAGTATCTGTCGGCCCTAACAGGTGAAAAGTGAGAAGAAGACACCAAACTGCAACGCTTGGGTGTGGGAAATCGTGGAGGACCCCTCCTCGTTGCAGGATGTGATTCCAACCATTGTGAGAGTCAGAAGTATGGTGAACATAGTGGTCGTAGCATAGACAGCCATGCCTGGTGTGTCAACTAGTTCGCTGTATGTTTAGATTAGCACTCGACGAGAGCCGGACTTCGGGAGAGATCTGTGTCCGCCAAGTCCAGTGGGGATGATCGGGGCGGAGTGCCCCCAGGGTCTGAGTGGTCCGAGGAGCCAGTTCGTAGGGAGATGTGGGATTTGTTCAAGGGCTCTCGGGATGATGGGTGTAATCCGGGGCCCAAAGGCGACTCTGACCGGGCCCGCCGCGCACCTCGTCCCCTACGTGAGCGGGTGCGTCAATTGCGTGTTTTGTGTGATCCCCCTCAGGCTTCTCCGGTGCGGTTCTTGGGGGACTGGCTCTGGGTGATCACTCTCAGGGGCCACTCCTCTGTTAGCCATGTCTACTCCTCTTCAGGGGAATCAAAGAAGAGGGTTTTATTCTGGAACCCGATCCGAAGGCGGGCCGGGAAGAGAAGTCTGTACTGGATGTTGAGGGCACGGAGCTTCTGTTTGACCTCTCCAAACGAGCGTCTTTGCACCCTGAACCTCCAGCGTGTAATCGGGGAAGATCATTATGGTCTGGCTTTGGTACGTGAGGTGTTTTTGCTTACGTGCTTTGGCCAGGATGGAATCTCGATCTTTGAAGTTGAGGACCCGTGCTATTATCGGCCGGTGCGGTGCACCCGGTGGCGGTTTCGGGGTGAGAGAGCGGTGGGCCCGCTCGACTGCGAACCATGGGGAGAGGGAGTCCTTGGGCACCCATGAGTGTATCCATCGTTCAATGAAGTTGGTCATTTGGCCCTGTTCTGAGCCCTCTGGAAACCCCACCAGGCGGAGGTTATTGCGCCTTGACCTGTTTTCAGCGTCCTCTGCTCGCTTGTGCAATTCTTTAGTGTGGGTCTGGAGGCGTGCGATTTGATCTTTCAATTGGTGGACGTCGTCCTCCACCGCGGAAATGCGGGTTTCAGTTTCCTTGATCCGGACCGTTGCATTGCGGAGATCCTGCCGGATGAGAGCCATGTCGACACGGACTTCACCGATTTTACCTTCCACCGATAACTGGGAAGTGTTAATTGCTTGAAGGATGGTGTTGAGGTCCGTGACTGTGGAGGTATTCTTCTCAGCGGGGCCGCCCATTGCCCCAGGTTCTGCAGTCGTGTATTGATCCATTTTGGTCTGTGTAGCGGGGGGTTTCGGTCCTCGGTCCTTCCCCATGTCTGCCGATCAATGGATGGGGTCAGTGTCTCTGGCTGCACCCAGTGCGGTCAAAGGAGGAAGGGGGCAAGCAGATGGCTCGGTGATCAGGGAGACGCCTCCCCCTGGCTACAAGCTGTGGAGGGATGTGGGACCGTGTCCGAGCCCAACGGCTCATTTCCGGCCCCAGTGGTCTTGGCCAAGCCATTGCTCGTTGCCGCCGTCGACCTCCCGGCGCGCAGGTGGCAGAGTGCACCCAAGTTGGCACGTGCAGGGGGGCCCGGTCAATCAGATGTCCAAGTACTTCGATGCCACTCGCCAATGCCAGACCACGGAGCGATCAGGGGGGATCCGTGTTTTGAGTGGGTTTCAGGGCTCACTTGGCTGGCGCTGGAGCCCAGGATCAGCCAAGGGGGGGAGACCTCTTCCACCCGAGCTGCTGGACCAGCCCCGGGCCACAGCCATTGTCACCCGGCTGGTGGCGGTCTTCAGCTCAGGCCGTGTATGAAGACAGTCGAGAGTGCGCTTCCCCAGCGAGTTCGTGCCCCATTGTAGTGGAATGGGAGGAGGAGGCCCCAACCAAGTTCCCCGCTGCTCGAACAGTTAGCTGATCTGGTGAGTCGTTCTGCTGTGAATTGACCGGATCAGGGGGTGTATGCACCGGGTCGACCCCGCGCCACACCTCGTGGCAGTGGGAGGGCCAGGAATGTAGCCGCCTTGCCAGTCTATGGGGGTCCTCCCCGGGACATGCACGGTCTTGTAGTAGGATGTGGGGGGGTGCCACTCGCCCTTGGGTGAAGAGGGGGGAGACCCCCCGGCGGTCCGCAGTCCCGCTGCCCGGAGGGACAGCCATTTCTTTGTGCCCTCTCCAAGTGATCACAGGTACCCCAGGCCCTGTGGTCGTCCCCGAGTACTTCGGTCGGTTGGGAGAAGGTAAAGGGCCTTCTCAGACCCCAGCAGAGTAGGAGGGAGGGGGGAACCAGTTCGCTCGGTCCCCGCCGCCCGGAATGGTGGCCGAACCGCCCCCGGCACTCTGCCTCCAACACCTCACCGGCACCGGTGGGCCGCCCGTGTAGACCGCTGGCTCTGCCGCAGGTTGGTGCCCAGCCCGAGGCGCTGGGGGGCTCCAGTGCAGGTCAGGATGAGGAACCCTGCTGCCGCGGGTAGTACCAAAGTCCAGGACCGCTTCAAGGGAGGGGGAGAAAGAGAGAGGCAGACCCCGGACTCCCCCGGCTACCTGGTCCACAGCAGGCTAGGAGAAGGGGGGGGAGAAAAACCGGTCCACTCAGCCCCGCTGCCTGGAATGGCAGCCGAACAACCCCCGGTGCTTTGCCTCTAACACCTCGTCTGCGCCGGAGGACAGCTCGTGTAGGCCTCCGGCGCTGCTGCAGGCTGGTGCCCGGCCCAAGGCTCAGGGGGCTCGGGTGCAGGACGGGACGAGGAGCGCTGCAGCTGCGGGGCAATGCCAGGACCAGGACCGCTTCAGGGTAGGGGGAGAGAGAGAGAGGCGGACCCCGGCCTCCCCTGCTGCCCAAAATGACAGCCGATCCCCCCGCGCCTCTCCCGCCACGGACCAGGCCCGCTCACCCCCTCAGTGGATGCAGTCGGGCGCAGTGGATGGCCCGGCGCAGGCTGCCCCTCCGTGCTCCTCACCTCTGCCGGATCAGGCCGATGTCAGTCGTGGGTTTGCACTCCGGCTTCAGGCAGGCACTCTGCCGATGACTCCGCCCGGCTCTCTCCCCTTCTCCCCTCGGCGGCCGGCCAGAGATCACAGCACTGCCACGAGTGGATGGGAGCCGCTGCTGCAGGGGGTCACCATCTTGGGCCCAGCGCGGTCTGGAGAATCGTGGTATGGTCTGATTTCAGCTCCAAAACTCGCTGATTCTGCCCCCGGGTGTTTCCCCAGGATAGGGGTGTCGTTGGCGGCTGGCTGCAGGGATGAACGCTCTGCGATGTCGGTGGATTAAGGAGCAGATGACAGAGGGGTCCAGAGCACTCCTAGAGTGCGACCGCCATCTTGACGCTCCAGGCCACGCCCCGCCTATGTCTGATTTATTAATTCTTTGCATGACTGTATAGTTCCACACTCCCATGATTCTTCAGATCCAGGGAAATAGAAAAAAAATAAAATAGTTTCTTTATCTTTTTCCCATTTTTGACCAACAATGGCTAATCCGAACCTCATGTATAGTGATTTTACTAATGAGCTCTCTTTGATTTAGATAAGACTCAAAATGCAGAGCTGTTTTGAAGTCCAAAAAGACTTCCATTGGGCCACACTGACAAGCAACTATTTTATTACAAAATTGCAATAACGAAATTTTAAAGAGATATATGTAATAAAATCTGGGTTACTCTGAGAATAAGAGAAGTCCATAGGTCTAAATGGATAATTACATGGCTAAGATATGGTAAATTAAGTGAAATCTTCATGAAGAGTATCTCATTGAGGGCATTTTTAGATGGGCCCAAGGCATCATTAGAGCAAGCCATACCCAATGTAAAAGTGGGCTACGGATTGCTAAATGGTCGTGATGTATCGGAGCAGAGCGAGAAGGGGCAGGGAGCTCCATGAGGCTGCAGCAGCAAGTGAGGCCCCGGTCGCTGTTCCTGCAGTAAGGCCCCGGTAGCTGTTCCTGTAGTCCTGTATTTAGGCGCCGGGCAGTGGGCTCCTCAACCACGTTGAGGCAGGGCAAAGCTTTGCAGTGGCAGCAGCCTGAGCAGTGTGCTGTGTGCGGTGGCAGCGCAGTGCAGTGTGGTGTTTTCCTGCTCCTGTAGTAGTTTAGCTCTCGTAGTCCCGCAGTCGTAGCAGTCCTAGTCCAGGACCTGCTAAAACTAGCCTAAACTAGGCTAAAGCTAGCCTTGTCAGCCAGCCTGCCTGCTCGCCTTGCTTTGTCTGCTTTTTTTACTCTTCCACTGAGGACAGAGGAGGAGGAGGAGGGGGTAAAGCAGTGAACAGTGAATAGCCCTGGTCCATAAAATGTGCCAGGAGATTTGTGTGTAAAACCATCCCATTTGAGGACCACATTAGACTGTATCAGACCATGCCTGGCTGTGGTTACTTTGCTGGGGAGGGGGGGGGACTGGGTAGTCGGTCCCCCAGCGTGCTCTTCACCAGACGCAAGACACCACAAAGACACTACAAAAGAGGGTATTAGTGGTAATGTGCTGGGGAGGCCAGGGCCACAGGCCCTCTCAGTGGTGCGGAGTCGGCCAGCATTGGGCTAGTGCAGCTAGTGCAGCTTGTGCCTCGGGTTGCACACTTATCATTATTTACTTTGTGTACCCTGGCTTCGCCCTCTAGAGAGGGGTTAACACCAATTTGTGGAGTTGCAGTGAAGAGGAAGGTGGAAAACAGGCATCCGATGCCCGTGGCATCTATGGACAAGCATTTCTTATAAGATGCCATCTAGGAGCCTGCACTCTGGTCATTTTATTGCCTCTTCTGGTCCATCTGGCAAACTTTTAAAAACTAAAAAAACAGTTGTATGATAGAGGCTCGACTGGATAAACCACGCGCGCCTCTACCACGCAGCCTAAACCACGAATGCGTCTTAACCACGCATTCCTTGACCATGCATGCCTTTACCACGTAATTTTATGGTAAAGGCATGAATGGTAAAGGGGTATGCATGGCTAAGGTCATGATCCCCCCTTCCCTGCCCTAACCTACAAACTCCCCCACACTCCCTCCCCGCCCTGATGTCCAAATACTCGTACCCCCTCCCAATCCCCATGCTGTCCTTAACCCTTAAACACTACCTCAAGCCCCTCCCTCCCCCTTGCGCTCTCCCTACAACTACCCCAACCCCTTCCGCTGCCCTTAGGCAAACCCCTTTTTTAAAAAACTACCAAGACCCTAATACCCTAACCCCTAATTAAAATAACTACCCCGCCCCTCCTCCAGCCCTGAAAACTGCTCTGACCCCCAGCCCTGAAAACTACCCCGACCCCGCCAGGCCTGAAAACTTCCCCGATCCCCCCAGCCCTGAAAACTACTCTGACCCCCCCAGCCCTGAAAACTACCCGACCCCCCCAGCCCTGAAAACTAAGTCTACAAAACGTAGGTTTTCTAACGCCCTTGAAAAGTCCGCTCCCATTATTCAGCCTGAAAAATTAGAAGAGCCAATGTACGCCGTCCTTCATACAGGTCGGGAGTTTGAGTCTCCAGAAGTAATCAGTATGCCCTTGTTTCCTAAAATATCAGAAGTACCAACTCTAGGCTGTTTTCAACCGGAGAAGGGGCTCACAGATATGGGAGTAACTGCCCACAATAACTGGGGTGGTTTGAGCATAGGTATGGTGGCGAACGATGCTGGGGATGGGATTGTTGAATCGGAGAGCATAGATGTGGAGGGTCATGGAGTTCCCCAAGAGGCTGGGTGGATCTCTGAAAGATTTCCCCCAGTTTCCTCTGCTGGGGATTCTTTTAATACTGCTCCCAAATTTTTGAGGGCTCTCAATGGGGAGGCCGTTCTGTATTTTCCACCAGCACAGTCGCTTAAATCAGGGGCTGGACCAAGGCGGAATAATAATCTAGTCGAGGGACTTGGTTCTGGCTATTTTTCTATTATCTTGAATTTTGTTTCCCTGTTTGACAGAAAAGGGGGTCCACTGAACAGAAGCTTCATCCTGCAGCTTTTATTAGAAATCGAGGATTTGTGCCTGGTGTCATGTAGAGATATCGATCGGGTGTTCTTGGATCCCCTAAGCCCACTTCCAAGTTATAGGGTCACATTCAGTTCTAGGATTGTTGTAATGCTAATCCTGGCTAATGTGGACCACTTCCGGAAAAAAGATATTGATGTCTTCCCATTTGAAGTGACATAGTCTCTAAGTTAGATAGTCATAGAGTGGGCATCCAGGAGACCATTAGAGGTGCATGCAGTGGTAGGGGGGCCATTAATCTGAAGGATATTACAATCTCTATTAGTAGATACACGGGGAGGAAAGTGATAAATATTATGGGGATCAGGTGGCCCGGGAATCCAGAAAGGGAGATGAGCAAGCTTCCTGGAGTTGGGTAGTTGGTACATTGAATGCTTCAACAAAAACCATAAAACTTCCAATGTTGCAGATGTAGCCCCTTGGGTAAAATTCTTTCTTGGAATATGGCTGGCTTGGGACCTAGCTAAACTTTTTAATGCATTTTTGGCCAATGATAATTTGCTTACAGGAAACTTGTATTTGTTCTGATTTTAAATATGAGAATTATTTTATATTTTCTTGTGCAGCAAAACCTACGGCAAAAGATCATGCCAGTGGATGTATAGCTATTTTACTTAGTAGCAGCAGAAATTGGAATCCCACAGTGTGTGTCCATTCTTCAAATCTCTGCATTTGTGTAAAGTTAGTCTTGTGCAATGTAATTTTTTTTTGTTTGATCTGTTTATTAAAGATTTTGTTGTTGTGAACATGAATATACAAAGATACACCATCATTGATAACATCATACAGAGCCAGTAGGTGAGTAACAAGTCTGAATCGCAAATCATCTATACAACGGCATAGATACATCCATCCAGTTTTGCATGACTGGTATTGACACATGGCATTTCCCACCTGTCATATGACTCCTCCCTCTGTCAAAATTGCTGCACAATCACGTTATGGTACATTAAAAACTTTAACTTTGCAATACGTGTCGATTACAGAAGTACGATGCTTATGGCTTCACTCCGCCATATCACATTAATCTGTTCAGTAATTCAAACAGTCTTGTGCAATGTAATAGGAGGACTGTATATATCTTTCCTTCTGGTAAATGTAAATGTTTATATTCCCCCTGGGAGGTCGTCTGTGTTTTCTTTTGTACATAACATTAGCGTCTCAGAAGAATGCACACTGATAATCATAGAGGGAGATTTAATGATAACATTTTGAATTGTTTCTCTTTGTCATTTGGAAATTTAGAGTTGGATGAGGTGTGGAGTATTCCAGAGGCAATTTTTCCTGGTAATATTAGATCAGATAGGCGGGGTTTATGCTTTTTGAATTGCCGGAAAACCTATGATCTTGTTGGCCTTTAATGGCTGGTTCTCAGAGGATTCTCCAGCCTCCTTCACTTTTCACTCCACTCAAGGATGATCACTAATTGACTATATGGGCGTATCCTACCAAAAGTTTCATACTTGTACACAGTTTGAGGTTTTGAGGACGGATTTGAGTGATCATAGTATTCTCTTAGTGGCCATTGATTTAAAACTTAAGGCGCTCGAGTCATGGAATTCTAGAAATGATACTATTGTCTATAATAAAACAAATGGGCGTACTTTTTGGGCAAACAATAATATGTTGAATTTGGCCGTACATGTCAAAACAGTGAGTTTAGGCCCTTCACAAGAGAACCCTATTGCCTGGTTTGAAAAGCAGCTGTCTGTTTCGATTTTGTGGAAGTAAGAAACAAGCTACCAGTGTTAAACCATTGGTGGTTACTCCCTGTGATGTAAAAAAGGTAAATTTTGATTTAAATTCCCTAGTAAGGGAAAAGTTTAAGCAGCCATCACTACTGGGGCAAATGGATATTAACCGGTTGAAGTGGGTGAGAACAAGACTGAAGGTGTCTGAACGTAGGAAGACCAGAAATAGATTAAACTGAGAAAAGTTGCGTTTTCTGGTGACACAAGTAAATATTGGTCCTTAATTTGCCGAAAACTGTGATTCTAGAATCAAGGTCGAGGTCATTTTAATTTCTGATGCAGAGTGGACCCAATATATTTTGCAGTTATATGCATCTAATTATACTTGCGGGCAGCGGCGGCTGGTATTAACGGGCGTAGGGGGCGTTGCCCTCCCAGCTTCGGAGCGGAGAAAAGGGAGAAAATTAACACCACCATCATGGAGCAGCTTTAGTTTAAATGGCATGCTCATTGCTCACTGCTTGGTGCTCCACTGGCACTTCAATATGTATCGTTGTCGTTTTTTTTAGGTCGGACCCTCGGACCCTCCTAGTATGCATGAGGCACAAGCTAGGAGAGTGACGTCAGCCTGATGGGAGTGGCTGCACCAAGCAGCAGTGAATGGGCTTGAAATGGGGCGCTTCTTACGTGGCCCAGGGCGCGGTCAGCAGAGCCTCATTGACTTTAAGGGGAAGAGGTGGGGGTGGCCAACAGCAACACAGTGCAGTGGGTGGCAACGATTGCAGCACTGCTTTCGCCTTCGCACTGTTAGGCGGCTTTTTCATTGGATAGCTGCTGGGGGCGTGGTGGGTTAGTTCAGTTCAGCTCTTCTTCCTAATTCCGGGATTTATCACTTATCAGCATGTGTTAACGGTTTTGCACATGAGGGAGTGCTGCAGGCAAGACCCTTCATTCCATCACCTCGTGAGTCCCCCCGCCACTGGAAATGTCACGGGCCGGCCGAAATTACAAGCACGCTCCAAGTCACAGAAGCGGCGGGCCACAGAGTAAAAGGTAAACTCCGTTTGGTTGATTTTCTATGTTTAAGACAGTGTTTCTATGGTATGCCAATGCCGCCATCGCCAGTGTCCGAATATGCGGCTGTAAGCTAGTGCTGTATGCTGTTTATTTTTAAGGGTGCTAATAATAAATTGTGTTTGTGACTACTATTTATAAATTACAAGCAGGGGAACCAGGCTTGAGTCTCCGCGTCCGCTCAACCTCCTGTGATCCTGGGCAAATCACTTAGTTAATCGAAATCTCCCAGTGCCTAAAAATAAATGAATGTCTTTGTGTAACGTAACTGGTGCTCATGCGAGGGGGCTGCCGGAGACCGTCATGGTGGCAGAACTATGGAGAATCTGAGGCAGCCAGCCCAATGCTTCTGAAAAGAAGATGACGGATCGAGTTAGGCGACAAACCTTCCCCAGCCCTGCAGAGATGCAGGGACCATGGAATGTGTTCAGAAATTCTAGATTTGGCTTCAGGGTGACCAGCCTGCCCATAAATCACCTCCACTGTGTCTGACAATGGCTCCAGAAGGGCTCAAAGGCCCCGAGAGGGGGACCCAGGACGGGGAGGGGCAGCACATGGTTTGAGATAAACTGAGAGCTCCCTCCAGGAACATTCTTTCTAGAATTCAAATCTGTCAGCCACGGAGAACCCGTGAATCAACCTCTCCGCAAACCAGCAATATCGAAACCCCAGCCAGACCAACCTGCAATCCTTCTCATTAATTTCAGAAAAGAAGTCAAGACTTGCAGTGCCACGTCACCTCGAGGCGGCCCTGCCCTCTCTCATTCAAGGGCTGCCCCCGCAATGTGGCAAAGCATTGGGTAACACTGCAGCTCACATGCACCCCTGGCTTGTGGTATCTCGGCAGCCAGCCACACGCCTCAGGAGGTTAATGCACCCTCTGCAGAGATCTGAGGGGAGTCTGCAAGTTCGCTTCCTGCCTGCTCTGCCTTTTATCCTTCTGCCGTTGATGAAAGGTGAATTATTGAATGAGTGCCCATTATTTACAGTGCCGCCAAACGTAGAACTATGCGCTATACGTGGACGCATCATCGCAGTCTCTATCCAGATACAATGGATTAATGTTATTAAAACAGACACGCAAGCTGCATGCTCTGCCCTAACTCCATTTGGCACTATGTCTGTTTCACTCCCAGACATCGCTCTGAAGCTTGCAAACGTCTCAGACATCACAGGCAGGCTGCAGTGCTCAGAATGTTTCCACCTATAACACAAACCCACAGACAAGTGTGCAAATGCACGTTCCAAAAAACACACCCTGCTACGGGGCCACACCAATGACAGATTCTGCGCGCTATAAATCCTGGTCACATATCAAGCACTGTACACAATAGAAATTACTTTTTCCTTATTTCAATAGGGAAAAATATTTATAACGGTGCTGCCTCTTGTCCGACACGAACCCTTTGCAGTTTTGTGGTGTACATACACCTCGCTGAAGGACACACTGGTGAATGTGTTAGGGTGTTAAGGCTCTAGTCTAGGACAACATCTGTATGTGAACCGGATGTGAAGTCATTTACAGTCGTCCACCCCAATCCCCCTGACTTCGGTGCCTGTGAAGGTTGTAAATGCATGCACATGTGTACATGTTCTCTTCAGATGCACAATAGAAGAATTTTCAGAGACATCACCTAGGCATTCTGCAGATTTTCACTTATGCGTGCTTGCACTTATTACATTTTTCCTACAGGCACTGGACTGGTAAATTTCTCGTCGATATGGCGGTCGGGCACTCATCCAGATTAGAAAGTTTACGCCTCACCACTTTCAAATGTCACCAGCCGCCACTGCTTGCGGGATTCAGTTGTAATCGAATTATGAGTCTCCCTTATTGAATATATATGGCCCTCCTTCATGTGAGGAGATAGGGAGTTTTATTAAGGGTGCAAGGAATTCCAGGGTGATGGGCCCAGATGAACTCCCAATATCTCTTATCAAACAAGATGTATCTGCATGGGTTATTTTTTTGCACCCTGTGCTTCAATATTGTTACTTTTATGGGACTATACCGTCTTCTTGGCAAGGAAGCGTAGTTGTGCCTTTATATAAAAAGGGTTCTAAACCCTCTCCTGCCAGCATCAGGCAGATTTCATTATTGGATGCGATTGGGAAATTGTTTGCCAAGAGTATTCTTCTTCACCTTCAGGATTGGGCATTTGGTAATAACCTCGTTCCTGTGGAGCAGGCTGGTTTTCGGAAGCACTATGGTACCCTAGTAACATCACAGCCTTCCAAACTCTGTCTGAAAAGTATCCTGTCGGTAAGGGTATGTATGACTTTATATTTGCCTTTATAGATTTCTCCACTGCGTTCGACAGGGTTGATGGTGTGACGCTGTGGAGGAAATCGGTTGTATTGGGGATCCCCGTGCACTTACTGAGGTTAATTGTTGCTTTGCATTCTTCAATTTAGACTCCGGTCCTGATGGGAGGGAACCAGGGTCTGTCCAGTAAAGTCGAGAAATATAATGGGCTGTAACAGGTGTGCTTACTTGCGCCCTTTCTTTTTTCCCTTTGTATTCATGACTTACCTACCAAAGTTGAACAGCATAAGGGGGATCCTCCTAAATTAGGAACAATGAATGTTGGTTGTCTCCTCTACGTTGATGATGTAGTTTTGCTAGATTTAGCCCAGGTAGGACTACAGAGCCATCTTTCAGAGCTGGGAAACTATGCTGATGAACATTTCCTAAAAATAAACATCTCCAAGAGCAAAGTTATGGTTTTTAGGTCTCGGAGTGCAGAGTTAGAAAGAATTTGCACTGGTTTTTGGTGGAAAGACAAGCTGGAAGTGGTGAAGCAGTACCCATATCTAGGTAGAATGTTTTCTGGTAACTCCTTAAATAGTGATCATATCAGTCAGTGTAGAAGTCGGGCCTTATCCCAGGCCTCAGCCATTCGCAGGCTTGACAAGTGTTGTGGGCAAAGGTATTTTGCCCATTATTTTGGCGGTATACAAGATTAAAATTCTGCCTTCATTGAGTTATGCCTGTGAAGTAGTGGAAGAGTGGTATTGGTTATTTTTCCCAAAAAGGTTGAAAGGCGCATTTAGCGCCAAATATGGAATTTTAATTTTTCAGCTGTTTCTTCCGCCCTCTGACTTGAATTTTGGCTCCTTTCTACAAATGTGTTGGTGATGGCAGCAGTTCTAAGGTGGGGAAATAACATACTGAATAGTGACTCAGGGTCTATATGGGCTGCATTAAAACATGAAATCTTTCATTGTCTGAAGGGACCAAGAGGCGTCTTCTCAAATTGTATGAAAGCTTTGGATATGTTTGGAATTGGTCCTAGTGAGGTGGTACCCATCCCAAGGGCTATTTTGAAAAATATGATTAAAAAATCAATTTATGAAGTTAGTCGGAAAAGGGGTATTACACTGTGTACTAAGCACGTCAGGAATGACACAGTAGTGGAGAGGAGCATTTGTAAAAAAAAAAGCAACCGTACATTCTATGGAACCTTCCACATGGTGTGTGCATAACTATTTTGCTGTTAAGGCTGATTTTGTTTCTGCTACAAATTATTACTGGAGCTTGCCTAAGGACGAGAGGCTTTGTGACCTTTGTGGGAATTATGTCCAAGATTTAAATCATGTGTTATTTGTCTGTCCTCTCCTACATTCATTATGATGTCAGTTGTTCAGACCATTGTTTTTAAAGTATAATATTAGTTTGGCAGCGGATGCCCGGAATTGTTCTCTTGCACCACCTTCGGAAATATTCTGTTCTAAACATTTTACAATTCTTAAATTATTCTTTCGATATGTCTGTATGTTGTAATTCTATATTAGCTGCCTTTGGCTCCGCATTCGTGGAATTGGGCTTTTAAGGTCACAAAAGTTTGCACAGCATAAGTAGATTAACAGTACATGTATTGTTCTGTAAAGCTGATTGCACTGTATTAAATAGTAGTACTGTATTAGTGTTGCACTGTAAAAAAAATTGCACTATTTATTGTTAATTTTTTTTTATTATGCTTGGATAGTCTGCATTCTCGAAAAACAGTTTTCTCATTGATTCAATTGCACATTTGCACTTTATCTGCCTGTGGGGCATTTTATCAAAGCAGGGTATGTTTGTATGCTGCATGATATCTTCGTGTATTTTACAGTTCTGAATATTGTGTATCGCGTGAACAGTTTTTATAAAATGTTGTGTGTATTTTGTGTGGACCTCTGAGTTCCAAATCATAATAATAAACTTGTGAACTTTGAACTTTGCTAAATGGTGTAGATTTT
The DNA here is from genome assembly GCA_963921515.1 of Calotriton arnoldi. Taxonomy (NCBI): domain Eukaryota; kingdom Metazoa; phylum Chordata; class Amphibia; order Caudata; family Salamandridae; genus Calotriton; species Calotriton arnoldi. The sequence goes on from CAWUFW010008302.1 coordinate 838,572, forward strand.
TTAGCCCAATGTCTGAACAAGGAGAATTAGTTGGAGTACTCATTGGTAATTTGAACAGAGACTTTAAAACAAGATTTTTTATTACTACGAGTTTACACATATTTGCTAAACCCCAGATCTCCAGCCCATATAAAGCAGCTGACAATGTGTGGGATCAGTACAGCTCTGGTACTGGTGAAATGGCATGAGAGCCATATCTTTTAGCAAAATATATCATGACTGTTGCTCGATGCATCATGGCCAGTTGGATCTTAAGAATATGAGGTGACCAAGACACAGTGACTGAGATTTTTATGCCCAAATAGTAAAACTCGGTCACCTTTTCCAAGGGTATACCTTCCAAGTAAAAGTACCATGGAAAGATTAAAAGACATGCATTTTGCTTTGTTTTATTGATTCTAAAACGCTGCACTTTGCAAAAAGAAGTAGACTGATTTCTAAGGACTTGTAGTCCTGTGGGGGTTTTGGGGATCTTTAGGGTGTCATCAACAAACACAAAGCGTATATCTTTTCACTAGCTAGGGTAAGAGCAAAATTTTGGTTATTTGTAAGATAATCAACTTTTCCATTAATATGTAAAGTAGAAAGTGTTGGCATGAGTATGCAAACTTGCTGAACACCGTTATTGACTTCAGTGGAATCAGTAGTGGCTAAGGGAATGCCCAGATGTGAGTCCCTTGCTTGCTGCGCCACTGGGTTCAAGCTAGCCTGGCTGATAAGGGGTGATACCCCGAAACCCGTCCCAGGATGCTTGTTTCCAGTCCAGGGAGGACCTGGCTTGGCAGCTCGGGCTGGACTGCTCCCATAGGGAGCAGGGCCAAGACTGATTTGCATATGGCCAGGTCCAAACTGTGGTGACGTGTTGAGCAAAATAACGATGGATTAAACCCAGATCTGTGACTGGGGGTGAATGTTTGAAAAGTTTCAACACTCCGTCCATCATTTTTTTTTTTTTAATTTTTTTTTTTGTGAATCAGTAGTCTCTCCATTAGGCCCACATCGTACCATCACATAGTTATTGGAACAGAGGTAGCCCATTAAAGATGGAATGTTTCCTGGTACACACTTATCAGCTAGAGTGTTCTATAGCAGTGTGCAAGGAACTGTATTGAAGGCTGATTTTAAATCGAACACCACTACATGTTATGTTATGTTATGTTATACGGAATTTATAAAGCGCACGTACACCAATTGGTTTCATGGCGCTAACATAAGGATCCACCGCGACCAGAAAGGATTTTAATCTAATCCTGGGCCTGTGCAAATAGCCATGTTTTGAGAGCTTTTCTGAAGCCCAGCAAGTTCGTGCATGACCGGATCTCCAAAGGGAAGGAGTTCCACAGTCTTGGGGCGAGAGAGGCAAATCTACTTCCTCCCACGCGTTTCCGCTTAAAGGTGGGGGTGATCAAGAGTTACAGGTTAGCTGGGCGTAAGTTGCGAGTGGGTGTATACATTAAAATAAGGTCATCAATAAATTTAGGGCTGCGCCCATGCAAGGATTTAAAAATCAGGCATCCTGTTTTAAAAGCACAGCGCTGAGGAATAGGGAGCCAATGAAGTTTCCGAAGGAGAGGGGAAGCAGGTTGCATCTAGGTTGCTGGTGTATCAGCCTGGCTGCTTGATTCTGGACAATCTGCAGCCGTTTGGACAGAAAAAGTGGCATACCTAAATAAACTGAATTAGCATAGTCCAGGTGTGACAGAACCATGGCTATCACAACCTGTACCAGGGCTCCTTGGGTTAGTAAGCGACTGATCTTCCTGATCTTTCGTAACTGAAAGAAACAGGTTGAAATCACTGAGCCAACTTGTGTACTCAATGATAATTCGTTGTTTAAGGTAACACCGAGTGTTTTAGCAGCTGGAGAGGGAGTAGGCGGGGATCCAAGTTCCGTAGGCCAATAGTGGGGGCCCCAGAACAGCTGACTACCCCCTGTCAGAACTAACTCCGTCTTCCCCGGGTTAAGCTTTAGGTGGTTGTGATCCATCCAATGACGGATGTACAACATGGTCGCTTGGAACTCACTAACTGATTCAGCTGAATTATCGATGGTGAATATCAATTGAAGGTCATCGGCGTAGTTAAATGTAGTCACATTCCTTTCCATCAGTGAATGGATCAGGGGGCGAAGGTAAAGGTTGAACAGGTGGGAGATAAGGACGATCCTTGCGGTACCCCACAGGTTGTGCTACGCCTCGGTGCCGTAAACTGAGATGTACGGACTGCCTGGGAGCGATCTTCTAAAAACGAGGTAATCCAGCCCAAGGCTGTGCCCTGGATGCCAGCCAGCCTGACACGGTTTGCCAGTAACTTGTGGTCGACCGTATCAAAGGTGGCTGAGAGATCTAACGGCACCAGGGGGGAACCCTTATCAGCTTTGTCCTGTAGCCTGTCCAGGACCGCTAATATCACTGTTTCTGTCGAGTGTGCAGGTCGAAAACCTGCTTGATGGGAATCTAAGTAATTGGACTGCTCCAAGAAATCCGACAGACATCTCGCCACATGTGCCTCCAATACTTTGGCCAGGTAAGGGAGCAGAGAGATGGGCCGATAATTCGACAGGCACAGGGGGTCCGCCCCAGGTTTCTTCAACAAGGGGACAACAATTGCCTCCTTAAAGGCTTTAGGGACCCGCCCCTGGGACAGAGATTCATTCAGGAGGGCGAGGGCAGTACTAGGGAGAGCTGACATGGCCTCCTTTAGAATGTACGGTGGGCAGCAGTCAGTGGGGGCTCCAGATTTGACTTTCGCCAAGAGATCCCGAAAGGCCTTCATACTAATGACCGGGAAGGATTCGAGTTTAACAGGATTACAGTATGTGACAGAAGAAGTCTCAGTGGGGGAATGTTTTGGGATACTGGCTTTGATAATGGCGATTTTGTCAATAAAATAGTTGTTCAAGGAATCACAAAGGGCTTGAGTTGGTTTAGCCTTGAGTGAGAGTCTATCTGGATTGGATAGCTCGTTAACGATTGAAAAAATCTCCTTAGAGTTCCTATTCGTATTTGTGATTCTGGCGGAGAAATGGGCTGCTTTTGCCAGTTGTATGGCCTTTTTGTATTCTTTCTGTGCTGCCGAATAGGGGGCTTTACTTTCCAAAGAGTACGTCCGCCTCCACTGTCTTTCCAATTGGCAGAGAGTCAATTTTAGGGATTTTAATTCAGGGGAGAACCATCTCTGGGCCTCGTATCGACGAGCCAGTTTTATTTTTTTGAGAGGGGCATGCTTATCGCTTGCAGAACGTAGCCACGCTGAGACTTTTGCCTCGAATATATTAACATCTGGGTCCAGAGTTGGGGCTGTATCGGCCAGTGTAACATGGAATTCTTGTTTTTCGAGGACATTCCATTTCCTGGCCAACCCCCCTTCAGCTGTGGGAGTTTTGCCAGACGTGGAATGTGTGACTGTGAATTTGATAAAATAGTGATCTGACCATATACAGGGGAGGGTCACAGGAGTTGATAAACTTAAATTGGTAGTCCACACTTGGTCCAAAACATGCCCTTTAACATGGGTAGCAGAAGATACATGTTGTACAAAATTTATGTTAGTTAAGAGGTCTGATAATTCGACAGAATGAGGCCCCCCAAGTGAGTCGTTGAGCCAGTAGTTAAAATCGCCGATTAACAGGATTCTAGCGTGACTAATTGCCAGATTAGCGATTTGTTCGCCCAAGGAATGGGGGAAGAGAGGCATATGCTGTGGGGGCCTGTAGATTAGTACACATATGATAGGGTCAAATACCGACTCCAATTTAATCACCAGGTTGTCTACTGCCGGGAGGCAGAGACATGTAAGCGCCGTGAATTTAAGGTCATGATGGATAATGGCCGCCACTCCTCCACCGCGTTTGCCTGACGGACGGTTCGCGTGAAGGATGTAGTATTCGTTCGGTAGTGCCGCTAGAATGTCTGGGATGGAGTCAGCAGTCAGCCAAGTTTCAGTTAATAAGAGAGTATCTGGCTTTTCCGACGTTAAATGCATAAATATGTCGAGCTGATGTCTAACTAGGGAGCGGGTATTTAAGTAGTGAATCGTCATTACCGAATTTCTGGCTTTGCTTGGCCGTTGCTGTTGGATGATACCAAGGGGAGATTTACAGACTTCGGGGAAGACTGTCCGTGTTTGAAGTAGCTCATTATGACTTAATTTAGAACGGGTAGCGGGGGCAAGAACATACTCCGGTGAATGACTAAGTTTAAGTTCCTCCACGGTGTAGGTGATAACACGAGCATGGTGGCTGGCCTCTGGGTCCGGCCGGGCGCGGCCGGGCGCAGACGGGCTTGCCTTTGGCGCGCCTTCGGTGCATCGCCGGCGCACCCGCTGCGCGCGTCCGCTGCGCTCCCACGCTGCGGCCGGCATATATATCCGGTCCACGCCTAATGCTCCTCCCCCTCCAATGTGATAGGCTGGATCGGAGGGGTGTATCGGAAGCCGCTGGGGAGCTACTGCCGCCTGACTGAGTGACGCACAAGAGGTATTTAAAAACGATTTCAGTGCAAATTAAGCAAATTCTAATTCAAACACAGTTTAAAATTCGTAAAATACTAAAAGCAATTCCGCCTACATCAGAGCTTTCCGCATGGTCACGGTACAATCCTATTGTGCCCGCTCCCGCGCTGCGGCCGGCATATGTATCCGGTCCCCGCCTAATGCTCCTCCCCCTCCAATGTGATAGGCTGGATCCCTTTTCATCACAACTGTTTTCCAAAGTGGAAGACCTGATCAACAGTTCGAGCTTTTGATTTAAACCATGCTTGTATATGGAAAAAAGTATTGGTTTCATCCCTCCAGGCCTTGATTGTATCTAGCAGTATTTTATTTTGCAATTTTTTTTGTATATTGCCATTGAGACTTATAGGATGGTAGTTACCAGAGTATAACGTGCACCTTTTTAGGACTGGCCTTCGAGACAGCTTTAACCGTCTCACCAGACTCCTGTTTTTCAGCACAATTAATATATAATATACGTATATAGAGGGCCTTAAGGTCTGCAAGCTTTGTCCATTGATCTGTTAAATTGTCATTCAAATTTTGTTTCCACCCATCACAGCATGCAGCATGGGGCAATGAGTCAGCCCACTTTTCCCACTGACTCTCTTCACTTTGAGTGTCTGCACAAACCTGTGCACATTGTTCACATCCACCTAAAAACAGTTCTTTTGTCTTCAGTGATAAAAGTGTGCTACTTAATTTTATTTTTATATTAACTTTCAATATCAGCTATTTACTTTGATGGCAATTAGGGTGCCTAGTTCTATGGGCATTTATGTTCTGTCTCTTTGTTGTTTTAAAGTTTGTTTTTAAAGTCTTTAACTGACATAGTAATATTATAGCTGGCTGAGCTTTGAATCGTTGGTTAGGTGTTGATTTATTCTTTTCTCCTTCTCAAATAATGATAACAAAATGTATGGCACAAATGAAAGTGTTGCTGTTTAAAAAACAACACCAGTAAAATAGCCAGGTCTGTGTTTTTAAAAATTTTAAGTATGTGGCTGCATGTGCCGTATGAGGTGGCATGTTTTTTTCTTTTTATATTTTGTGGCTTGATGCAGCCCCTGTTGCAGGTGTATGAGGAGGCCTTTGAGTTGGGGGTGTTGCCTCCCTCACATACAGGAGGGTGAAATTGTCATGCTCCTTAAGCCAGGGAGAAACGCACAGGACCCCTCATCATATCAACCAATCATGATGATCAACTCGGATGTGAACATTTTATGTAAAGTCCTGGCTACTAGACTGGCCCCTCACATGACTCATTTGGTCCACGAGGATCAGTGTGGGTTCATTCCATCTCGTAATACGGGCATGAATATTAGGAGGTTGTCCCATATCTTACATGAAACGTGACAAAGAGACCAGGAATTGGCCCTAGTATACCTAGACCCAGAAAAAGCTTTTGATTCTGTGGATTGGGGGTACTTACTGGTGGTGCTTAGGGTGGCTGGATTCGGCCCAAAGTTTAGAATATGGGTGCAGATCCTGTATACGGCACCTAGTGCTAGGGTTCGGGTGGGAGGGAGCAGGTCAGGTGAGTGGAGGCTAAAGAGGGGGACGCGCCAGGGCTGCCCGCTCTCACCGCTCCTGTTCGCGCTGGCAATAGAGCCGTTGGCGATTTGGGTGTGGAGGGATCTGGCCGCTTGGGGTATTAAGGTGGGTGGAACTTCTCAGGTAATATCACTGTATGCGGATGATGCATTATTCTATGTCTCCACACCCCGAGAGGCAGTACCGAAATTGTTGCGGGTGCTAGAGGAGTTTGGCAATTGCTCAGGGTTGAGACTTAATAGGAGCAAATCGTTGCTTTTTCCTCTGGCTCAGTTGGTCGGTGGAATTGCTCCCTCAACTGGGACTGAAATGGGAGACTGGCACTTTAGGTACTTAGGCATACAGGTGGCGGGTGAGGACTCTCAAATGTTGCAACTGAATATTTACAAAATGTTGGAGGCTTTAAGGGGTTCGGTTGGATTCTGGAACACTCTACCACTATTCCTAATGGGGAGGTTGGCAATAGCCAAAATGGTGGTGCTGTCTGTATACGTTACAGAATACGATGTGCCCAATACCTAGACGAATATTCAGGGCTCTGGACTCCCTTTTGATAGACCTTTACTGGGCAGGACGGCGAAGTAGAGTTGCACTTGCAACGTTAAATTGTACCTACGAGGGGGGTGGGCTTGAGGCCCCCAGAATGGAGCTATATTACTATGCCGCCCATCTGCAGCACGCAACCAGGTGGTTTGCCGAGGGGGACAACTGGGAGAAACAGCTCATCTGCGATAGAACTGACAGCATCTGAACTGACCGTCTTATTCATGAAGGATGCGGGTGCCCCAGAAACAGCACCTTATGTGGCTAGGCAGACGGCGTCTGTGAGGCAGTTATTTGTGGAGCGAATCCTTAGGCATGCTCCGTTCCCTAGGGAATTGACTGTGTGGGAGTTGGCACCGGTCCGGAAAGTAATGGCCAATATGTCATTTAGGGCGTGGCAGGAGGGGGGTTGTAACTCGCTTGCCGACTTGTACCCGGGTGAGTGCTTCATTATGTTTGAACAGGCTTGCAGGGATTTTGGGTTGGGACAGGGACAATACCTACAACATGCTGCCCTAGCCAATATATTTAAAGAAATATGGCCCACGTATCCTCTGATACCACAACTCACACAGACACTAGATACCTTACTCACGTGTGGGACAGGCAAGCGCATTATATCTCTGTTAAATAGGTCAATGAGGGCTGACGCCGGCGCTTCCTCATCGGCCGCAATAAGCGGCTTGGAATGCAGACTTGGTGGAGCCGTTGGATGAAAAGGACTGGAAGGTGGTGGGAGCGCTCACACACAAGATCTCCTGTAATGATCATTTTCGTTTAATTCATTACAACTATATTCACCGCAGAAACATGACCCCGGTAAGGATACATCGCATGTCACCGAGTAGGTCCAACTCATGCCCCAGATGTCACAAAGCGGGGGCGAATTAATTGCACTTGGCTTGAGAATGTCCTGACATTAGTGGCTTCTGGTCGGAGGTAGTGGAGCTAATAAGGGAAAAGGTGAATAGCAAAATTCAATTAACGCCAAAACACTGCCTCTTAGGTTTGATGCGGAAAAGCAAAAGACAAAGCAAAATGAGGTATAGGCTACAGCAGCTGCTGCTGGTGCTGGCAAGGCGTAGAATTGCAATAGTGTGGATGGGGACGCGCGCACCAGAATATCAGGCATGGTTGTGAGTTGTACGCGAGTGGACACTAGCTGAAGAAGTACATATGAAGAAAAGTCGTAAAGATGAGAAGCAAGAGGATGATTTAAGGCTCCGGAGGGAGTTATGCAGTGATTTAATGGCCGAAGGGTCCCAAATGAGTACGCAAAGTACAAATACAGGGGAAAATGTTGGGGGAGGAGGAGGAGAAGGAGTAAATTGACTCGAATGTTCAGTCCTTGCATCAGAAAAATGGGGGTGGGGTGGGGTAGTGATCCAGCGGGTTACTAGCAACAAGCATTCATTCACTAAATACTCACCTGGGCCCATTCATTCACGCTAACTAATAATCACCGCTGGTGGGAATCAGTTGTACTCTTTATCAAAAATCCCTGCTACCAATTACCTTTCTGATTGAAGAGTAATGACTTACCAATGGACCGTTGATAATTGGGGATAAAATGAGAACATACAAATACTATTTCATAAACACCTGAAATAACCACTGACTCAGGAAGTTTTGAAATGTTTATCTAAATTCTTAGCAGAGTAAATTACAAACCACATAATACTTAATCGCATATCAAGGAGGAAGCGTACTAAATATTCACCTATTTAATCAATGACGGTCCCTCAGAAAGAAGAAGATAGAGACAGCAGTACAGCTAAAGGTTTGCATTTATAGTTACCTAAAGGTGTGAAAACCAAACCCCTTGGCCAAGGAGTTGGAAAGTTGGGTCTCAAGAAGGATGAAGACCAAAGACCTCCGGACCAGGTTCAGAACAGGAAAGGTGACCTCTCTACCAACGACGCCTGCGTCGTTCCCCTCACTGAAACTTCGTTCCTCCTCGATTCTTCCGTGTCTTCTTTCTAATGGAATCTGCCGCCCCCACCTCATGACCTCTCTGGACAGCGGTTCAGTCTGCAATCGATCAGCTCGTTGAGCACCAAAACCTGATCCTCCTGTGTCTAACTAATTAGCTAATTCTATATCTATTATACCCTTCTATACCTAGGTACCTCCCAATAATGTTTCAAAATTATGGGCCCACTACTTCTGATTGGACAGGAACAGGGGGTTGATCCTCACACCATGACAATTTAGTTCAATTTCTTTAAGCCCATTGCTTTAAAATACAGCCCCTCACAATTAATACATTTGCTTTATTTCCCACCCGTCTCACGACAAATTTAATATAAAGTGTATACAATTTGTTTCAATTGTTAGGACAATTCAGATGTACAGTGAAGGTGACCAGCGGGTCATGTCCTTGGACATCTTCCAAGTTGACTTCATCGCTTTGTCTTGTTAGTTTTCAGAGCGCATGCGCGGGTTCCATGGCTCTTGAGCTGCTGTTTGGTTAACCCAGGCCCAATTTACAAACTAATAGAAATCAAAGAAGAAACATATTAAAATCAAAAATAAATGTTTTCACTGTATACCCCCTACTTCTACTCTTTTCCCATTTAATTATAAAATCTATCCCGCATTAGTAGCGTTAGAATACCACATTATTAATTGCAGCAAATGCGTGAGCTTTAGAACGTGAGAACATTAAGCAGCCATTTTAGCACATACTGCGCAGAAGCAAAGATTCCCTCCAAGCAAAGAAAGACGTCATACCACGTGATATGGTTGACACATGCGCAATGGAGTTTCCCGCGCTTTTAGCGGCCATTTTGGATTAGACAAGGTTTACTTATTAGTTTTAAACACATAGGCAAGCATCTCTCGGATAAGGTGCAGTGTATGCCCTTATTAATAAAGACATTACAAAGTTTTAATTAATACTGTGAGAGGATTGCTTACGAACAAGTCTCTTTGTGAGTCCTTGCTCCATCAATCCCCTCTCTGATGGCGTTTCTGAGCCATCAAAACTACCCATAACCAGATGCCAACTTCTAGCATATTTTTGTCACAGTCTCATTTTTACATTTTCTACTCTTATCTTCTCCTTTCAGTTTCTTGTATATTTCACTTTTCAGATCTTCTAATTCAATTTCATCAAATTTTCGTTTCTTTCCTTTTCCTGTCACTCTATATGTCTCATTCTTTCTACAACATTTGCACCATATCATTATTGACACTACTATTATTGCTATCCCTACTAAGGGTACTAATATTTGACCTATAAGTCCTTTTCCTACATTAGTAAACCAGGTACCAATTGACACAATGCTATTTGTCAATCTTTCCCATACACTATCAACTTCCAGTGGTTTCTGTTCATTCTCAAGTTTTGTTATGTTCTTTATATATGTTTCGATTCCTGCACTTTTGTCAGGAATATACGTGCAACAATGTTTCATTTTCAACAATTTACAGACTCCGCCCTCTTTTGCTAATATTATATCAAGCGCAAGTCGATTTTGCATAACCATTGATCTAATCGCAACCATCTCCGCATTAATCATTAGAAACCCTCCAGCAGTATCCTTTGATAAACGATCAATCACTGTAGATAATTTACATATTTTCCTTTAGTTCAGAATTATTCCCACTGAAGGTATCAATGCACCAAATATATCACCAACAATTTCAGAAAAACTAGCTCTTTTACTACGTGTTAATTCACTATTATTTTCATTGCTCCCAGTGTTTCTTTTTACGTGGTATACTTTTGGAAAAACTATTCCAAAATAACAACTTCCATACCACCGTGCAGGAAGCCTAAAGTAAGCTTTATTCCCACACACATAATAAATTCCGGGAAAAACTGAATCTGTTCCTCCCTTTAGTCCCCAACCTCCAAGAATTAAGAAATTATGTTCACATTCACTGGTACAGATGAAAATATTGTTATAATCAGTCTTTAATCTATGAAGACAAATTTTCCCTGTCTTTACAAGATCCAGAGCCATAGCAGCTTGAGCTTTGCCAGGTGTGAAATACCCTCTTTCTCAGCCCAAGGCGGAAGATGAGCTTTATGCTCAGACGCTTTCCTTTGGAAATTTTGTCTTCTATTCTCAACTAAGTTCAAAAATATCTTTTCTTCTTCATGTAACGAACATGAAAGATTGCTTCTATGTGCATGTGTTATGTCTATTGACTTCATTGTTAAGAAAAATTCTCCCATAAATCTTGACTACTAAGCACTGGGTTCATATTCTTTCAAATCGGAACCTCTGAAAATATCACATCAATATTTGAATAATAATACAGAAGTTTCCCTGTTCTATAAAATAAACTAGTTAGTTCACTACATGATATGCCATAAGTTAAAGGCAAATGATGGTATGTTAACCCTTCTGCTACTGATTCGGGTAACTTCATACAAACATAACAGTCACTAACTTCCATTGTATCTACGTACTGAAACAATAATTTAGTGAAAACATTTAAACTAGTATCGTTATCTGTTACCACGTGATGAAACTCTGGTTCATCTTCTGCCTCTGTTTTTACTTTATCACCTTTTGTTTCATTGTTAATCTTTTTATCCATTATCATAATGTAAGGAATTGCTACAATCACAACTATCCACACTATAAGCACCACTACCAGGCTACATATGCATATTGCACAGCATCTTTTACAACATTTCCGTTTCGGTCTCCCAGAAACTCTGTTGTCAGGCATTTTGAAAAAGAAGATTTTCTCTTCTTTTCTTTTTCTTTCAAGACTTTACTGTTATCAAGGGGTTTCACTTCTTTTTCATATGTCAGTTCTGCACTTGTTCCTTCGTCACTACTTTCACTTGACTCTGAACTCTCGTAGTCTTCAAGGATTGCATAAGTCCAATCAGGACCTTTAAACTTATTGTTCACAAGTTTCAATCTTTTGCTTTTTCGTTTTTCAGTTCCACTTGTCTGTCCAGATAAGCTTGTTACTTCATTTACTTGTTCTGGATCTTCACTTCGTGTTTCTATATGGTATTTTATTCTTTTAATGACACTAGGCCAATGATCACATTTTCTGACTTTCTTTGTTTGCACTGTATTTTCACCTTCTGAGTCTTTTCCAAAAATTCTTTTATTTTCAAGGTGTGGCACAAATTGATTTTCCTCGATTTCAGTTTCTTCTTCGATCTGTTCTTGTTCAGGTCTTATTGTTGTTTCTTCAGTTGCCTGAATATGAGTTTCTACTAACTGACCCTGTTCAGGATTTACGTCTTCGTGCTTGAGGCTTTCTTGCTCGATGTCTTCTTTGTTTTCTTCTCCCTGAATGTGTTTTTCTTGTTCTAACTGGCTCTGATCAGGGCTTATTGCACTTTGTACTTCTGCAGCCTGACTGCGTTCTTCTAAACCTGTCTGTCCCTGCTCAAATTTTGTTGTTTCGTTGTCGATTTGAGCCCCATTTTCTATCCCTTTCTGGGCCTGCTCAGGTTCTCTTATTGTCTCATTCTTCTTAGCCTGAGCTGCTTCTTCTTCACCTATCTGATCCTCACTAATTTCCTCTAATCTAGCTCGACTTCTTGTTTTGTTGTAAACTTCTGGTATGTCAACCACTGGTATCCAGTCCTGACTTGTGCTCGGTTGTTCTTCTTCAGCTTTTCCCGAATCTCTCACCTGGGATTCTTCAGCTGGCCAACCCTCAGCTTCTTCAATTATTGATGCTGACTGAGGATCTTTTCCCTCAGGAGCTGGCACCCTTTTGGTGTGGCTTACATGAATCCAATTAGGCAATCCTGCACATTTCACTGCTGTGTTTGTAACCAATATAACCTGACAAGGTTCTCCCCACCTGGGTGATAAACACGTTTCTCTGGTGTGATGCTTCACAACCACCCAGTCTCCGGGGTTCAGATCATGCTCTTGTTCAGGCTGCCTGGAAACTGCGTCTTCTCCAACCTGGCGAGAGACGGAACGCACTAGGTCAGCCAATGCTTTGCAATAATCTAGAACCATATCATCAGTTATGTTCAGCAGTTTATTTGCAGGTACATGTGCTTGTCTCATTGCTCTTCCCATGATGATTTCATGTGGACTCAATGCTGTATTTCTATCAGGAATGCTTCTGAGTCCCATTAAGACAAGAGGCAATGCATCTGGCCAATCTAACGATGTGGATGCACACATCTTTGACAATCTTGATTTTATTGTGCCATTCATTTGTTCAACCACTCCAGAAGCCTCTGGGCGGTACGCACAGTGCAATTTTTGTTCAATTTTGAATGCTTCACAGATTATTCGAATTACATCGTTATTGAAGTGACTTCCTCTATCTGATTCCAAAGTTACTGTGAAACCGAACCTAGGAATGAGTTCTCGTAATAATAGTTTTGCGACTGTAATGCTGTAATTCCTTCTGGTAGGGTAAGCCTCCACCCATCTTGAAAACAGACACACTATGACAAGTACATATTTCAGTCCTTTACATGGTGGTAACTGTATGAAATCTAACTGCAATCTTACAAAGGGACCCACAGCCTTTCCAATTTTTCCCAAACCAATTACTGTTCTCCTTCCTGGATTATTCATTTGGCAAGTTAAACACCTCTGGCAAAGACTCTCTGCTGCAGCCCTAAACTTTGGATTGTACCAACTTTGTCTGAAAAGTCTAATCATGGCATCTCTCCCTACATGTGTGTCTCCATGATACATTCTGGCCATTTGTGAAATCAAATAGTCGGGCATGACTGGTCTGCCATCTGAATATACCCATACATCATCATCTGTTCTTCGGGTACACCCTATTTTTATCCAAACATCTCTTTCACTCTCCTCAGCATCATCTTGCAATCTTTTCACATCATTCCATGTTTCAGGTGTTGAACATAGCATAAGTTGGCAGCTGATTCCCATCCTTTCAACTTTTCTGTTTACTGCCAATCTGTTTCTGGCACAGTGTTGAGCAACTAGGTCTGCAGTATCTGTTACCGGCTACCACCCAGTCATCTCCTGACTGATGTGCGGCACATTTCACCACTGCCAATTCTTTTGGTGATTGTATTGCCTCCAATAGTTCCTTTACAAACTGCCCATTTTTGATTGGGGATCCTGAAGAAGTCATGAAATCCCTCTGCATCCACAGTTGGCCAAAGTCATGCACAACCCCGTACCCATATTGACTGTCCGTAAATATGGTTACTTTTAAATTTTTCCCAATTTGGAGGCTTTATTCAAAGCAATTAATTCAGCTACTTGTGCAGATTTGACTCCTGGTAAATAGGATGCTTCGACTATTCCAGATAGTTCACATATAGCATAGGCTGCGCTCAATTTACCATCCTCATGCCTTAGGCATGAGCCGTCCACAAACAGCTCCCTGTCTGGGTCTTTTAGGGGCATTTCCTGTATGTCAGGACGCGGTTTTGTACACAATTCTGTGACCTGTAAACACTCATGTTCTGGATCGTCCTTAACTTCTTCACAATTTTGATCTGGCAATAATGTAGCAGGATTTACAACAGTGCACCTAGCTATGGTCACATTTTCAGCTCCTAGAATTATTCGTTCATACCTTGTCATCCGACTAGGTGTGAGATGCTGAGCTCTAGTTCTTGTCAACAGGATCACAACTGCATGTGGGACAAACACTTTAACAGGATATCCATTACTATTGACTCACTTTATTCAATGCTCATACAGGTAGCAGCAACTGCTTTTAAACAACCTGGCAATGCTGCAGCCACTGGGTCCAATGTAGCAGAAAAATATGCTATAGGACGCCTGTCTAGTCCATGTCTTTGAGTTAGCACTGAAAGTGCACAATTTTCTCTTTCATAGCAAAACAGTGTGAATTCTCTTGTATAGTCAGGCATGCCCAAGGCAGGTGCCGCACACAAAGCATTTCTTAATTTTACAAATGCACCGGCACTTTTATCATCCCATTCAACTGGATCTTTCGCCTTCTTTTTGGTTAGCTGAATTAAAGGCTTTGCTAGTAGTGAAAACCCTATAATCCATTGTTGACAGTATCCTACTATTCCAAGAAACATTCTTACTTCTTTGTGTTACTGGCATTTTCATTTTTTTGATTATTTTTATTCTATCAGATGTTATTCTTCTTGTTCCCCTTTCAATTTGGTGTCCCAAATATTTAACTGCCGTTGTACAAAACTGCAGCTTCTCAGGTGACACTTTGTGTCCTTCTTCAGCCAAATGGTTGAGTAATGCAATTGAATCTGCAACACAATCATCATGAGTTTTGGATGCTACCAATAAGTCGTCAATGTACTGCACCAGGACTGAACTCCTGGGCAGTACTAATTTTTCTAGACACCCTTTCAGTATTTGATTAAAAATGGAGGGACTTTCTGTATAGCCTTAAGGAACACGATTCCACACATAGACATCGTTTTCGAATTTAAACGAAAAGAGATATTGGCTATCTGGGTGCAATGGTATTGAGAAAAATTCTTGGCTTAGATCAATCACGGTAAACCATTCTGCATCCCATGGTATCTGGTATAGGATCACTGCAGGATTTGGTACTATAGGACAACAAGGTACCACAATTTTATTAATTTTCCGCAAATCCTGAACGATCCTATATTTTCCACTAGGCTTTTTCAAACCCATGATTGATGAATTGCAAGGACTACTCATAACTTCTTTTAATATGCCTTGTTTCACCATTCTGCTAATTTCCTCAATAACTCCTGCTTTTACTTCTGCACTCATTTTGTACTGTCTGGTATTTGGGAAAATTGCGCCTTCTTTTACCGTGATCTTTACTGGGTCTATTTTTGCCATAAGTCCTACTTCTTTCCCAGTAAAATCCCATACCTTGGAGCTCACTGTAGTTCTTAACTCTTCTGGTAATTCGTCTTTGGTTATCAAGGAGAACATCTCATCTACTTCCGTACCTTGCTTGGCTATCATGAACTTATAAACATGATCTTCATCCGGGGTCTGTATTGCAACACTATCCGGTGTGCAAAATATAGTGCAATTCATTTTGCACAGTAAATCTCTACCCAATAAATTTACTGGACTGGAATCACACACCACAAATTGGTGCATTTCTCGGAAGTTTCCTATTTTTACTTCCATAGGCTCAGTAAGGGGTGTTCTGATCTTTTGGTTTGCTACACCTACAACTTGGATAGCTTCTACAGAGAGAGGGAGGTCTGGGATGTCTGCTGTTCTCACAGTAGAACGGGTAGCACCAGTGTCCAAAAGAAAAGTGATATCATTACCTCTTACTTTCCCTTCAACATATGGACCTGACTGATCTACCGGTAAGGATGCGCCAAGTACGCACTCCTTCTCCCCTCTCTTAGGCACCGTCATTGATAACTATATGGATCAAATTCATCCTGTAAAAGAAACTGTGAAGTTACATATTCATTATTACCACTTCCTCCTTGATATCCGACGTCTGTACCGTGCTTTGCTCTGCTTACATTACCCTGTATAGGTGCAGGTGGCAACTGACTCTGAGGGTTTACTCCCTGCTGTGAGTCATTCTGCGTCTGTGAATTTAAATTATGATTTGGGCCATTATTATTTTGAATCTTTTTACATTCGTTCTTCCAATGTCCCAACTTTCCGCATCCATGACAAGGAAATTTCTTTTTAGCCTCTTCTCTACTCATTCGTTCTCTCACTTTTCCACCATTTCCTGGGTCACCGTTCATTCCAGAATATTTTCCCTGACTATCTGTTGGATTATCCAAATTAATTCCCTGTCGCTCAGCCATTTTCACTTGAGCCCACATCACTTTTTCTTGTAGTTTCTTGTGCCTATCCTCAATGTCATCTCCACAATATTTAGCATATTTCAAAATTTTGTCAATAGGCTTCCCTTGCCAGCATAACATATGCTGCTTAATCATCTGACAAATGTCTGGTTTTAGACCATAAATCGATAGACAAACTGACTCATATTTTTGTCTCCAATATCCTCAAAACCACTATACTGCTTGAACACCTGTAATAGATGTTCATAATAGGCGTGTACCAATTCATTTGCCTCTTGAGTAGTCCTGTCTATTTTCACCCAATCTGTTTCTTTTGGTGGTATTTTCCCTTTCAAATAAGTTATTACCTGGTGATACTTTTTCATCAGATCATTTGATGGGGCACCTGTCTTTGCATCTCTAGGATACTCTTCACTTGGCCAGTCGATTGTAATTTTACAATCTGTCCATAAATCGGCAGGTACCACTATGTCAAACAAACCATCCAAGTCCTTTAACAATACCTTTGACACTTTCACAAACCTCTCAACCTGCTTGTACCATTCAATTGTCTTTTCTCTCAACTTTGGAAAATCATTTGTAAATGACAAAATATCTTGTCTGCTCCATGGGACATGAACGTAACCTCCTCCTGGTACCTCCCGCATCGGGTACATCTGATCTACTTTCCCTGTTTGCTTCAATAAATATTCAGAAGTCGTTCTACTGTAACGTGCCTCTTCCTTTTTCTTTGTCCATCTAGTCTTCCATTTATCTAGTTCTCCCCATTTCTGTAATATTGACATTAATTCTTTCACTTGTAATTTCCTACAAGATGTATTCATATTTTCTAAATCTTTGTCAGTAAAGTCTGCTCTATATGGTTACTGTAGTACTTTTGACTTTCTTATTTCAATTCCCATTTCTAAGGCCAAATCCGCCAACTTTTCATGGAATATCTTTACATTTCTTGTTATGCTCCTACATACGAACAATAGTTCTTCTTCACTGTAGGTATTTAAACGATCTACTCCTACGTTGCCTGCTATCATTTCTTCTAACTCGACTTTTAATTTATAAATGTCCAAAATCTTTGGGGGTGAACTTTGTCTGTCTATTCCTTGTGCCCATCTTTCTAAGTCTTCTGGGGTTACTACTGTTGCACTCTTAGTTCCTGAAGATGTTATTATATTTACATCCTTTGAGCAACCAGGTGGGACTCTTCTGGGAGTGCTATTTACGGAATCTCGAATAGGTAAATCCATTAGTGAAATCATAGATTCACAATCACTGATATGGTCATCAATTATTACTGCTTCATGTTTTGGAGTCTCCACAGGTATAGGCATAGTTAAAGGCTTTGGACAATTTACTTTGTCACCATATAAAGGGACCACGGGACCAATGGTTGCAGGTATTGTCAGGGAATCAGGATGTACATTCAACTGTGTTATTTTCTGTATCAATTCTGCTCTGTTTCTGTCTATAGCCTCTCTTTCCTTATCCTGAAGTACCCTATTAACTGGTGGATTATGCAATACTTGCGGTACCAATGGTGTTCTGAAAATTGGTGCACTTGGAGAACATCCGCTTGACCCTTCCTGATATGGTGGAGGGTTCTTTAATATTTCTTCCATAAATTCATCTTTGGATTCTCCAAACCCTGTCAAATGTTTTGTCTTTTTTTTGCATTTGCTCCCTAACGGCTCCTCTGCCATGAATATTGGATACAAACCCTCGGTAAGCATCGCTCATCTCCACTGTTTCATTTGACTTTCTCGTGTCTCATTCTGGTGTCTAGGAAAAAATCCCCTATAACCCCTATTGCTTCTGGGTCTATCACGTTCAAATGCCTCGGTTTCCCATTCTTCTAGGGCTTCGTATTGAGTTAATCTTGGTCTGGGTTCTAATTCGTTCATTCTTATTCGTAAATTTTGAAGAACTCTCCCATTGAAAGCACCATTCTCTGGGAAAGCTAATATTCCGT
This sequence comes from Calotriton arnoldi, assembly GCA_963921515.1. Classification (NCBI taxonomy): domain Eukaryota; kingdom Metazoa; phylum Chordata; class Amphibia; order Caudata; family Salamandridae; genus Calotriton; species Calotriton arnoldi. The sequence goes on from CAWUFW010008302.1 coordinate 856,823, forward strand.
CTTCTTTTGTATATTCTATCCAATTTTCTAACCATACGCAAGTATGATAACCCCTCTCCATCATCATGAATGAGGCGGGCGTTTTTGCTGGTGGAATGATAATTCCTTCCCTAGTTTTGATTGGCTTATCCTTCTTAAAATAATTCTTAATCTTGTGTAAGAATGACATTTTTCTCTTTTCTCCGTACATTTTGGGTAAATATCTATGTATTGAATTATATTCTGCAAAACCTAGGAATCTTCTGTCTGGACGTGTTCCTATTAAAGTCGGATCGCGTTTCCACATATAATCTACACTGTCCACTAAGATTTCGACTTCTATGCTGACAACCAATCAAATTCCAGCTAACATTTGTCTCTGAACCAATCCTAGCACGGCTTTTCTGTGACGTCTGTCTGACGACCCCTCCTTTACAATCTGCGCTTCTCTGTCCCTCGCTGTTTCAACCAATCCCAGTGCGGCACCTGTGACGTCAATATTACTCCTGACTACCGACCCCTCCTTCACAAGCTCGCTCCACGCCTACTGTGTCGACCAATCCCAGCGTGACGTTTGTGACATCAGCTTTTACTCCAACAGCTGACCCTCCCTTTACAAAAATCGTACGCAAAACCTTATTTTCTCAACGCTTCTTATTTAAATTCAGTAACAACATAAAACATTCGCTATCGTGCCAGTTTCTCTAAATTGGAAAAGATAGTTTTTCTCACACTTAGTAAAACCCTTCCGTTTACTAATCATACACTGCGAGTAACACCCTTCCGTTTACTCTTCACATAAGCTTCAGAAATACCTGCTACTCTTTCAATGTTACCCTTTCTAGGTGATATAACATCAAATTTTCACCAGCGTATTCCTTTGCTGTTTACTCACACGCACAAAGTCCCTAACGAGTACTGATAGCCCTACTTAACTTTTCAGTACTATTCCTGCCTGACAGATAACCTCACTGCAGTATGGCTTCCACTTACCATCTGCTATTCAAATTCCCCGGGGATTCTAGACAACATAAAACAAAACTTTAAAATAACGGATGTTAGTTTATAAAAATAAAATTCTCATTACCCAATTAACAAAGCAAAACCATCCTCTGATAGCCAGAAAACTGATCCAGCGGGTTACAACAACAAGCATTCATTCACTAAATACTCACCTGGGCCCATTCATTCATGCTAACTAATAATCACCGCTAGTGGGAATCAGTTGTACTCTTTATCAAAAATCCCTGCTACCAATTACCTTTCTGATTGAAGAGTAATGACTTACCAATGGACCGTTGATAATTGGGGATAAAATGAGAACATACAAATACAATTTCATAAACACCTGAAATAACCACTGACTCAGGAAGTTTTAAAATGTTTATCTAAATTCTTAGCAGAGTAAATTACAAACCACATAATACTTAATCGCATATCAAGGAGGAAGCATACTAAATAATCACCTATTTAATCAATGACGGTCCCTCAGAAAGAAGAAGATAGAGACAGCAGTACAGCTAAAGCTTTGCATTTATAGTTACCTAAAGGTGTGAAAACCAAACCCCTTGGCCAAGGAGTTGGAAAGTTGGGTCCTCAGAAGGATGAAGACCAAAGACCTCCGAACCAGGTTCAGAACAGTAAAGGTGACCTCTCTACCAACGACGCCTGCGTCGTTCCCCTCTCTGAAACTTCGTTCCTCCTCGATTCTTCCGTGTCTTCTTTCTAATGGAATCCGCTGCCCCCACCTCAGGACCTCTCTGGACAGCGGTTCAGTCTGCAATCGATCAGCTCGTTGAGCACCAAAACCTGATCCTCCTGTGTCTAACTAATTAGCTAATTCTATATCTATTATACCCTTCTATACCTAGGTACCTCCCATTAATGTTTCAAAATTATGGGCCCACTACTTCTGATTGGATAGGGACAGGGGGTTGATCCTCACACCATGACAATTTAGTTCAATTTCTTTAAGCCCATTGTTTTAAAATACTGCCCCTGACAATTAATACATTTGCTTTATTTCCCACCCATCTCACGACAAATTTAATATAAAGTGTATACAATTTGTTTCAATTGTTAGGACATTTCAGATGTATAGTAAAGGTGACCAGCGGGTCATGTCCTTGGACATCTTCCAAGTTGACTTCATCGCTTTGTCTTGTTAGTTTTCAGAGCGCATGCACGGGTTCCATGGCTCTTGAGCTGCTGTTTGGTTAACCCAGGCCCAATTTACGAACTAATAGAAATCAAAGAAGAAACATATTAAAATCAAAAATAAATTGTTTCACTGTATACCCCCTACTTCTACTCTATTCCCATTTAATTATAAAATCTATCCCGCATTAGTAGCGTTAGAATACCACATTATTAATTGCAGCAAATGCGTGAGCTTTAGCACGTGAGAACATTAAGCAGTCATTTTAGCACATACTGCGTAGAAGCAAAGATTCCCTCTAAGCAAAGAAAGACGTCATACCACGTGATATGGTTGACACATGCGCAATGGAGTTTCCCGCGCTTTTAGCGGCCATTTTGGATTAGACAAGGATTACCTATTAGTTTTAAACACATAGGCAAGCGTCTCTCGGATAAGGTGTAGTGTATGCACTTATTAATAAAGACATTACAAAGTTTTAATTAATTAATACTGTGAGAGGATTGCTTACGAAACAAGTCTCTTTGTGAGTCCTTGCTCCATCAGTAGCGGAGGGTCCGATGTCTTGAATCATTTTCACTGTATTTACTATATATGTACTGCCCTTGCTCGCTGCTGAGTGCACAATCATGGTTATGTTGTTGAAAACTTTAAATAAAATTTATTAAAAAAAGAAATTGTGGCGCATGCATGCAGTAATGAAAAAAATACCCATTGCACCAGCTTGCCAAAGACAGACCTGTTGGCTTTGGCAGTGCTTGTTTATAGATGGGTATTGTTTCTGCTCCAAGCCAGGAATGTGGGGTAGGGGTGCCTTGCGCTATGGTATTTGAGACTGACTGGATATAAGGGCCCCAAATACAAGGATCTGATAGAAAAATCTCTGAAGGTGTTTCATCCAGTCCATGTGCTGTCAGTTTTCTGGCTTAATATGGGATTAGTATTCTTCTCTAGGGTGACGTTGACAGGTAAGTCAAACGAAGTAGTCAGTAGTATTAGATAAGAATGAAAAGTTCCTGGATTAGACAAGGTGGCAGTATGGTGACAGTAGATGGAAGTGGAATGCTGTGGTCAGGTTTTAGGCTGAATGTGTGCTCTAGGTTTGTTGGGAGATGCTAAGCTACCATATGCAATAATAAGCCGGAAGGTGCAAGAATCTTTATTGTTAGCGGTTGTCAGCAAATCTGACCATTGATGCAGCTCACAATCCGCCTTGCTAAATTTCAAAGTTGTTTTGTAACACTGCCTTACACTTTATTCCTCAGGGCTACCAGAAAATTGCCTTTGCTTGTCGAGAGGCGCTATAAAACCTGAGATGTTAGTTGGGTGCTAGAATGCTTGCATTTTTTGCTTCTTTTTTTAAAGAAAATGGGAATAGTTCTTCGTGGGTCAAGAAGGGAGCATCACTATTGAATGAAGCCACAGCCACTAAATGAGTTACAACTGTATCATATATTAAAGGTAGCGTTTCAGAATGAAATACAGCCTCCACTTTACCCGTATGGGATTGTTAGTCAAGGAAATATCAAGAGAGTTTAGAGGGCATTATGTAGCAGAACCCTGAGTGCAGGAACTAAAGGAATCTCTCTTCCAAGCCAGGTCAAGTAGGGGGGCTCTCGGCCACTCTTTAGCCTATCAGTTATTACCATGTTGATCAGCAGTTCGTACATGGAGCATAATGTAATTGATTGCTAGGTCATTTTGCCTTCTTAAAGGTAGAGAATGCATTTAAATCAGAGATTGAGCAGCCATTGCATGCCCATTAAACATGTGTTAGAGAAATAGATGCCAAGTGGAAGGCTGGAGCATTCAATCATGTCAAAGAAGGAGCTGAAAGCTTTAGAATGCGGCTGCCCGCGGCCCCCGCAGGGGGCCCCCTAAACGGGCGGCCCCTTTAGTGCCATTTGGGCACTTCCCCACCCCCACTAAGAACGCGGGGCTCAAGGAGGAGCCCCCTTCCAGACGCGTCACTTCCGGGTCGCAGAGGAGGTGGGGAGGTATTTATGCCTCCCCTGGCCATCTTGGCGTCCTCTTTGCGCCGGACACGCCGGGTATTTGGGGTATTTGGGGCAGGTCTGACCTGACGACATCGGGCGTGCGAGCAAATTGAGTGGCACATTTGCGGCATAAGAAGGGCCGGGCTCGCGCACGCTGAGTGCAGTGTTTTTCAGGGGGTGGCATACATGCAGCTCCGGCGGGCGTTAAGGTGCTACAGGTTGGGGAAATACCCTTCACCAGTCTCGCACAGCGCGAGCCTGCCGAAATTGTCTCCACTAAGGTCAGCACAAAGGGCCCCTGGCTGGAGGTTATCACACAATGTGCAGGAGGCAAGGGCGATATTTTATGCCTCTTCCGCTATGTATTTGGCCAAAAACTTGTACGCTCGACAGGCACTGCGAAAAGGGTACTCCTGAAGTGCTTCGGGATGAAAGGATGAAGTAATCCTGGTAACGGACCCAAGGCTGGAAGCAGGGAGGCTGCTTCAGTCGTCCCGTCCGCACTGTACCCTGCACTACGGGTCAGCAGCATGACGCCTCGGCTGCGAGGGTGTGCCTGCAGTCAATCGTTAGAGCTAAGGAATCTTGATGCACATTTATTTAGGTAATTTATGCGTTTTATATAGCGCGGACTTTACCCGAAGGTGTCAGAGCGCTTCACATTAGGAACAGTGGCGTTACATGAGGAGAACATTACAAGTGACATAATACAAAAGCAAGCGTTACATTACATGAAGAAAAGTGCCTGAATTGCCCTGGCATTGGCCCTCGCGTGCGGGGGAGGTAAGCACCAGCAGCTGTGGTAAGGTCAGCCTCGGTCACTTCTCCTACTCAGAGGTTGCCACGCCCCGAGGGAATGTCTGAACGACGGGAAGTGAGGGGGAACACTGAGCAGGGAGCATCTGCGGGAATCATTAAATGGAATACTCCGCGTGGTGCGAGAGTCAGCATCGCACAGCGCCAGACAGTCAGCTGCATTTAAGAGGAACTAGCAGGCTAACACAAGGTATATTCAGATAGTACACTTGCTGGTGTCAAAATGTCTGTGTTTCACAAAATGGTCACAAATGCTGATGAACCCGTCGAGCGGGCAGCCAGTTATTAGTGGGACGACAGATTGGGGTCGGGGGCACATAATTGCGTGTCGAGCTCAAGCTCGTGGACTCTCCCACCTTCACCAGGTTCGTCCTTCTGCACTTATTTAACGTGTGCGGGCTGGAACAACACTCTCAGGTTCAGTCTCCTTTCCTACGGTTCGAGCACAGTACTTGGTGCCATAGGCTATGTAGGCCACCGGGTGGCAGTGCTGCACGGTTTTACTGTTACCATAACTGAAGGAGGTGGAGCACTGTGGACACATTATTTATGAATGTCCTCCACGAGTGCTCCACTGCGTATTTCTAATATTATGACAGTCATGAACAGAAAAGAGCATGCCGTCCACTGGCTCTGCTGTCCAGTTTCTGCTATTTGCTACTCGCATTAGGCACTTTCAACGGCAGATTGCACATTTAAAATGTGCATGCTAATTATGCCTTACGGTCCATCTTGTGACAGTCAGAGGGATTGTTGGAGGTTGGGTGCTGTTTATTCACCTGTGCCGATCAAGGGGCATATTAGCTGCCCAGTTTTTGTGAACAAATAACCTGCATGAATTTTTTGAGGTGAGGCTGCTGAGTTGCCCTGGCATGGTTTGCCTCGTGTCAGGGCCAGTAATTGTTACTTGTCAGGTTAATGTTCGAATTCAGACAACTAGGGAGGTCTAAAACTGTATGCAATGAGCATAGTGCAGAGTGGTTAGGCCCGCCGAGCTGGCCTCCATCGTGGGGACCTCCACATGCCTGCTGGGACAGGCGGTAGTCATGATATGCGCCCTGCTGCATGTGTTCAGTAGGGTGAGCCCCCAAGGTTACAAATGCAAATGCGTCTGTCTCATGAATCAGCTTTGCGAGGACAAACTCCTGTGGGGTTGCCTCGGTTCAGTGGTCTTCATTTAATTAGCCTTCATGTCTACAGTTCCAGAGTTTTCATTTTCCGTTATGGTCAGTTATAGCTCGCCACCAGCCAAGGTCACATGACTGCAGATTATGCGAAGGCAGGTAAAGAAAGCACCTTATTTGAGGTTCCCTCTTATAGCAAGAGCCTTTGCACCGCATGGAGCGGTTACACTTGATATGCCTCTTTTAAGTCACTTGGCATTCTGTAATGAGTATCGGGCAGTCTGTTGAATGGGTTAGCACACATCTTAACGCGGCGTGGGGGCACACAGACGAGTGCCATAGCCTGTATTTCAAGAATGGACATCTAGAACACTTACCTGCTTGTAACACACGTTTGGTAACACACGTTTGGCATTGTTCGGTTCTCTGGTTTGGGAAGGCAAATTATGGGTTTTGCCACTCTCCGTGGGGATTATACAGCCAAGGGCCACCGGTCACGTACTTGGTCAGGCTGTAAGCACTTTTGCCTCAGGTTTTCGAGGAGGCAGTCTTGTAGTGCGGCCTCTGCCGTTCAGCTTGTGGTGTTCTTGCGCCGCTAGACAATTGGAGGGTCTTATCGGAGATGGCCAGATTGACATGCGACTGGGGCTTGCCTTCTGGTGTGACCGGATTGGAGCATCTCAGCAGCACGGGGCATCTTGAGGTGGCTTTTATGCCTGGCCGTGAGGCCTGTCCTGCGCTGCCGGCCGCTATACATGGGGGGAAAGGATGTGGTTAATGACCAGAACGGCCGACCGAGGGCATAGACTATTGGAAGCTGTCCAATATATCAACGATTGCGGGTTCTCCGGACCGGAGGAGGGAAATCTTAGCCTATTTCCACCGGCGCATTGTCTAGCTACTGTATTAGTGACGGCCCTAGTGTCAGTGACGCTTGTTTGTTTCGGGTTTAGTCCCCAGTCACCACCGACATTTCTACTGGCTAATCGCTGAACGGTCTGTGTGTCCGTGCTTTGCCTAGCAGCGAGGGTAGAGTGTGGCGGTGTCTTCGCAGCACCGGTGATGGCGTCCTTCATCCAGTGACTGCACCCTTGCCGCACTTGGTAGTTGTACGTCGCGCTGTGTCTTGCGGACTACATGCAGCGCCCCCAGGGGAGACTGGAGACTACCCTCGCCGGGCAACAAGCTGATCGATGGGCTCCGGCTGAGCGGCATTGAGTTGCGCTTAAGTGCCTGCGGGCAGCATTGGGGTTTTGCGGGGCGAGCCCGGGGACCGTCGAGCTGGCTTGATTTGCCCTCGGAGCTGCCTGCCAGGCTCCTTACCGGTATGGGGCGGCGGTGGCAGGGGTTGAGGGTTTGCAGCCAGTGTGTGTTCGGGCCCTGTCTGGTGTGCCGTTTTCTGACAATGGCGACGTAAAGAGCTTCAGCTCGTGGGCATCGGCATATGTTGCCATGACGGGGGCTCTGAGATATGCTGGCTTTGGACACAGGCCCCAGCCTTTTGGCGGAGGTCAGTGGATTGACCCTGCTCTGATCTGAAGACAAGTTTACTTCGTGGGGCTCTGCTCACACTAAAAGTGGGCCAAGATCACACAAAGCATAGGATGAGAGTGCGGTGTCAGCCTTATATGGCGATTCATGAGAATATGCCAGAGGTAGCGATTATGACATCACAGACTTGATCAGTGATAAGATCCCAGTTCATCTTTTGTCCCAAGATAGACAATAGTTACGGACAGGCTCTGTTTTGCAAAGAATAGTTACTTTGTCTCATTCGAGTGCCGCACGTGCTTCTTTCGTGGTATAACGAGGTCAATTTTGTCTCCAACGCGGTGATTGTGCTCCGCCATTCCGTTTGCAAAAGGGCTGCTGGTTTCGGCACCTGGCATGCGCGCTGGTGACCGGTCTGGCCATTGTGGAAGTACGGGGGGCACGGAGGGACTCCGGTGGTCTCCGCATTTCCCCGATAAACTGCTTCTAGTGGTTTCGTTTGGCTACGGCTGGGTTTTACACACGTCGACATGTTTATGGGCTGGCGCAGCACTTGGTCATCAGTCGGTATCCTCGTACTGGGGATTTGGCTACGGCTGGGTTTTACACACTTGACATGGTTATGGGCTGGCGCAGCACTTGGTCATCAGTCTGTACCCTTGTACTGGGGATCATCCAGGGAAAAGGGCACATTAGGGCTTAGTCACCCCAGAATGATATGTACAAACTGGCACGCGGTGTGTTAGGGTTTGTACCACACAGAGCTGGGGGTGTCTCAGTGGGCACACGCACTGCCCGTGCATTGTGCTTTGGCCGGTTTGTTAATCTTTTCATAGGGAAGAGATATGTGGGGTATCCAATTGCTCACACCATGGCACATTAAGGTGGGCGCAAACCGGGTTGTTACCCATTAAATGTTTTATAATAAATGCTGTGGGGCACCTGCAGCAGTGAAGGATGCTTCCTGAGTGCCTAGGACTTGAGGTCTAGCAGCACTCCGCCCCCCCCTCCCCCAAGGCCCACAGGGCTTTCAGCAGAATGGCCACAGGCTCGAGCAGGTCAAAGGGGGATTCCTGCGCAGTGCTTGTGGAATGTCACATACAATTAAGGGCATGTTACTACTAGAGTGGAAGCAAAGGGGTAGGGCATCCCTTGTCTTTTACCTGCGCGGGCACATCGTGTCAAGAGTGCTTGGGCAAAGGTATTGCATCACTGCCCGGCAACATTGATGACCCATCCGCACCTAAGCGATCACACTCGCAGATACACTTAAGACAAACATTCACTGGAACTGGTCAACACATTATTTGCTCTTTTGGTTGATCAGGAAACGCCTTCTCAAACCTGGCACCAGAACACTAGGTAGTCAGGGCCAACTTGTCTTGTTGGGTGACTTGAGTAGGCACCTGTGTAGTTGTCACTCCACAAAGGGGTGAGTTGTCTCCAATAGTGGGCACCATACATATATTGTTTCAAACCAGATTTGACACCATTAATGTGTTCACTAGGGTCTAGCAAGCAAAGAGGTCTGCTGAATTGTCTGGTCAACAGTGCGAAGTAAGTGCACTCTAGAACCGAGGTTAGGTGACACAGGAGGATGGAGGGTGATTCAAGGGACACAGGTGGTGTGACGGCAACGCGGGACTGTCAGCTTATGCTGGGTAAGTGGTTCCGTATCACCAACCAGAAGAGTGCCATGTGGCAAAAAACAGTAAATATGTTTAAGAATGATCTAGATGCTGGTCAGAAGAGGTTTGTCAGAGGCATTACACTTATTTCCAGGCATTGTTAACAACCCATCCACACCAAGCCTATTGCCTAGGTGCCTGGGCCGCATACACACAGCCCGGTATTAGGCACCGGCGGTTGTCAGCGCCAGGAGTTACTAAATTACAACTGTACAGTGGGCATACTTGCTAACCGGGCAGTATTGCTACACCCTCCATGGGCCGATTAGTCAGACACCAGTAGCAGTGAGTGTGGCTTGCCCTCAGTGCAGTTGGTAGAAAAATTTAAATTCCATGTACAGGTTATACTGGTCTTGCTACCAGTGGGTCTCGTGTGTGAGCGGTTTAACTGCTTTATAAAAGGCATAAACGGTGTATGGCATAACACATAGACTACTAGGAATTAAATCAGGGACCAGCTACCTTACACATGGATTTCGGTGGAGGGCAAGTAAGTCCGTCCGGGGTAACCAAGTGTACCGGGTCTGTGCTTGGCATCTTGGGTCAAAGCGGGTTGGCACACAGGGGTGTCTAGGTTTCTACCAGGCACACTCGGCAGGTATAATGCAAAAGAATTGCACATTGACACTATTTTGAGTGTGACAGATGCAACAATTTTATCCCATTGCCAAAGCAAACCAAGGTTCTGTTGGTCAGAGGCACAACACACATCGGTTCACTCCAGCCTCACTGAAGGTAGTCTGTTAGTTGAGGTATAGAACGGGACGTCTTGCGTCAGGGTGCGGACATTGCACGGGCGACACGGCAGATAGCCTGCTGTCAGACAAGGGTGTTTGCGGGCTAGGAGGCCAGGCAATGTAGCAGTACCAATTCTAAGGACCCCTCTTGCCCGAGCATGTGAGTGCAGTGGGATTGCAATGTTACAGGTATTTTCCCGCTCGTACAGGGGAAGAAGGGACATTGCGGGAAACTGCCTTAATAGAGTGGGGGGCTAGACCTATAGAGGATGTGCACCAGGAACCGCAAGTGCGTGGTGTTAAGATCAATATCTCGCAGCGGCAAGTTAGCCAGTTGGCATGCGTCAGTTGGTTAGGCCAGAAGGTGTGCCGTGGCTCCAATAGCGGCTTGAAATGTGTTTGGAGCACCATTGCTGACAATTCCAGACCACACACTGCGCCTCGGCCCAGTAGGTGAAGCCATATGCTCATGTGCGGCTTGATCCTGTGGAGGCCAATTTTCCCTGGATAAATAAAGTACTAGGTCTTTAGCTGGGTTGAGCATTAAGGGTCACAGCTGGTTAGCAGGTATGTGTGTATCTGTGATCGAGCTTTAGTTAAGCAAGCCTGGTAGGTGGCGTAAGATGTCACTCCAAATGGTTGCTGTGACCGCAATGGTGTGCGCTATGCGAACAGTCTTGTTCGCCAGGGTTATTAATCGCATAGGTCTGGGCGCATGTCTGGTCAACTTCAACAAAGTAGGTGCACGCTGCTCCCGTGGCAGGTTACGGGTTGCTTCAGTGATGCATGAAATGCCCCGTCCGCATAGCCAGAGTATATTAGGCTGGTTGTGGAAGCGGTGTGCTAAGCAAGTGTGCTGCTGTTCCATAAATTGGCAACAGGTGTTAGGGAGCACGAAATGCTAGAAGGACTGCAACTACAGGTTGCAGGAGGTGGGAGCCACATCAGCTTGAAGGGTAATATAGCGATGTTTAAAAGTAGAGCTCCCTCCTGGGAGGCCATCACATTCTTGCAGGTAATGCGAGGCACTGGTCCATTCCCAGAGAAGGATAAACCGCTCCATGCGCAAGTTTGCAGAGCAAGGGGCTTTGGCTTCATCAGGCATGAGCTATGCCGGGCGAACACCAAAGGTTATTTTGACAAAGTTGGGGTGCACCTGGCACAGGTGGGCTTGGATCTGTTCCTGCTGGACATGAAGGAGGCCCGGGAAATTGCAGGTTGCAGTGAGAAAGGAACTGTTTTGGTGGGGGCTCTTTAGGCGACGGTGGCCGCCTCCAGAGCTGTGGCGGAGTTACAGGGCGATCTGGAAGCAGATGGGTACAGAAGGGTACCTCTGCGTGGGCACAATAGGGGTGCCAGAGCCAAATCCCAGGAGCCTCATGGGAGGGTCCTGGAACAATTACGTCGGCGCCCCGTTAGTCCTTCGGGCGGTTGTGGGCCTGAACAACCGGGGGCTTGCTTTGCTACGCTCCGCCCTGAAAGGGGCGTGAGTAATAAGGGACCAATGTGTCACGTGATCCAGTAAGGGGATCACCCCCATAAGGGTAGCGCTGATTGGATTCTCCACAGTGCTTGGCTCATCAGGCGGGCAGGGCAGCATAGAGTGGTACAGCTGCCTGCCCTTGGATCGCCCGTAAGATAACCCACCATATTTGCATACTTTTGTATGGAATAAACCTGCAGCAATATTTTCCCAAACAAAAGTTGTGTTGTGTATTTATTTATGCATGCATACTCTGTTGTGGTGTGGGTGGGGTGTGTTGCCAATAATGGGACTATGCGGCTGCCCGCGGCCCCCGCAGGGGGCCCCCTAAACGGGCGGCCCCTTTAGTGCCATTTGGGCACTTCCCCACCCCCACTAAGAACCCGGGGCTCGAGGAGGAGCCCCCTTCCAGACGCGTCACTTCCAGGTCGCAGAGGAGGTGGGGAGGTATTTATGCCTCCCCTGGCCATCTTGGCGTCCTCTTTGCGCCGGACACGCCGTCTCCCACCCTACCGCTTACCCGGCGGTTGGCAGGCGAAGTACATAGAATGTTGTAATGTTTTTCTTTTGTCGTTGCAGGCAGAGTTACAGGGCGATCTGGAAGCAGATGGGTACAGAAGGGTACCTCTGCGTGGGCACAATGGGGTGCCAGAGCCAAATCCCAGGAGCCTCATGGGAGGGTCCTGGAACAATTACGTCGGCGCCCCGTTAGTCCTTCGGGCGGTTGTGGGCCTGAACAACCGGGGGCTTGCCTTGCTACGCTCCGCCCTGAAAGGGGCGTGAGTAATAAGGGACCAATGTGTCACGTGATCCAGTAAGGGGATCACCCCCATAAGGGTAGCGCTGATTGGATTCTCCACAGTGCTTGGCTCATCAGGCGGGCAGGGCAGCATAGAGTGGTACAGCTGCCTGCCCTTGGATCGCCCGTAAGATAACCCACCATATTTGCATACTTTTGTATGGAATAAACCTGGAGCAATATTTTCCCAAACAAAAGTTGTGTTGTGTATTTATTTATGCATGCATACTCTGTTGTGGTGTGGGTGGGGTGTGTTGCCAATAATGGGACTATGCCCATTGATGCATCCTCCTTCTCTTCCAAATCCCCAAAGGAACTAAGGGGCTTATTTACAAGCCCCTTGCGCCACCCGTGCATCACTTTTCCCATGTTAAAAATGACGCAAGTCGCTTGTAAATAAGCCCCTAAGAGGCTCAGAAGTACTGTTAAAATCCCCAGCTACTATTGGCACGAAAGAGTGGCTATACTCGTACAGCAGTGTCTCTAAATAAAATGTGGAAAGTATGGGATACATTATTTTTCAGGTTAACTCTATTATAAATGTTAAATAATGCCACTGATGTCCCAGATGGAATTTTCAGGATTAAAAGTAAGTTTTCGTTACACCAGCGTAATTTGGCGCAATCTGTGTAATTTCACATTTAAAAAAAGTATGGATAGTGTCCAATATTATGCTACTACACCACTTTACATATCAAGAATTACAGGGAAAAATAATGTGAGCAGCACGAAAACATTGAGATCAACACTTTTAGCATGAACGCAAGCAGCATTTTATGAACGCCAGCGGCAGTTTTTTGATGTGGGTGGTCAACATGCAACACAGATTGATTTTTTTACCCGGGCATACAGACTATTCATGTGATTTTCTGAGCACACATCTGCAGTTCAGAACGTGAGCAGCAGTTTTTTTAATGTACCCAAAATCAACTCAAAATACATTTTGAAGTAAACTTTTTACGGCAGTGGACCATTTGGCTACCTTTTTTTTTTTTAGTACAAAATGCATTTTCCATTTTCTTTTTTATTACAGAAGGAAAGTACCATAAAAACTGGGAGGCTACTGTTCACACAGCAGCTACTTCCTTTTCCTATCCTAAAGACTCCTCCCTCTGCTTTGTTCAGCCTTTGGTCATTTTGATTTTGGATTTTGGACGGAAAGCATCATTCTCTTTTTATTTGCAATCTCTGCTGCACACACACTACTGGAATCTTTACTTTATAAGAAAAATCAAGTAAGTTCATTGCAGTAATTTGCAAAACCCGGAGGGCAGGCACCTCTATTGCTAGTCTGTTTTCTTTTTTTTTTTTTTTTGTTGCTGGATGGCAAGGAGTTTTAGAGTAGGGGCCCATTTGGCATTAATGTTTTTGAAGGATAATGTTTGCACATGTTTGGGATGGAGGAGGCCTGGGGTTGTATATACATTTTCTCTATTTCCTTGTGTGTTTTTTGTGAATTTTGTAGCGACTCGATAATTATTTTACTGTGTTGGTATTTTCTGTTTTTTGGGCTTAGTCTGCCCTGCAGTAGGCCTTGGATGAGTTTTTTTATGTATTTTTCACATTCTCACTGCTGCTGTGCTATAGGGGATTGTGGATGGCCTTGTATTCATGCAAAATGTAGGTTATTTTTTATCCACATGTGCCTGCTGGTGGCTATGGTTGCAGTGGCTCCTGGAGTCCAGGCTTATATAACCAGATATTTTCTTTTGCTCTCAGCTACCTTCTTCCCCATGTGCTTGCCACCATTTTTAATGAGTTTGTGTGTGTGAGATGATTGATTATTGTTCTTTTTTCGGCAACTTTTAAAAGTATATTTGGATGGGTAGTTGATGCTGCCTACGGCTGTTCGCTGTTGGGGTATCTTTAAAGTTTATTTTCTTATCTGACATTGCAGATTTACTGGTGGTGGGTGAAGGCCCAGGGCGGTCACATTGGCGGGCCTCGGGACATTTTTTTAATTTTTATATTTGTGCAATCATTTCCCTGAAATGTTTTGGGGTAGGAAGGTGCTCCAGGTAGAATAGGGCATCGATGCTCTTTGTTCTACATACCTCCTCCTTTGCTGGCCATGTGTGTGACCACCGCTTTGTGGCCCCTGTATATGTGTTCACTATAAGTTGCCATTTTGTCCTTATTCTCCAATCTATGCCTTCTTCTTTGCTGGTCATGCAGCAATGGCCATTTTGTCTTTGTTCTTCATGCCTCCTTCCTTGCTGGCCCATAACGTGTGGTCAGCAACCATCATTAAGGCCCTCATTGCAATGTCGGTCGGAGTTGCCTCCGACAGACACCGTTTCAGTGAAGGAACTGCCCGACCATAGGTCGGCGGTTCCGAACACCTAATTACGATATGACTGCACATAGCGCAGTCGGAAACTTCCATTTCTCTATGGGAGCTAGAGAAGCGGGCGGAAACCGCCCGCAGCAGAAGCTCCCATTGAGAAATGGAAGTTTGTGAACATCCCTGCGCCGTGTCTCACTGTGCCTGCCACACGGTGCAGGGATGTTCAGGGGGGTCCCATAGGTGCCCCCAGGCCCAAATGCAGAGGTTGCAGAGGGAAGTGGGCCCTGCTAGGGGAACCCAATGTTACTTTCCAACAGGCCGACATGGAATGGCTGTTGGAAAATGACATCATAATCCCGACGGCGGAAACCGCGTCCTTAAGGGATTATGGTGAGTTTCTGACCAGAAAGCATCGATTGGTCCCTCTGACTGCTGCCTCCGACCACATGCATCGTAATGCGTCGGTCGGACCACAGCAGTAGATGTCGTTCAGACCGCAAACGACGAGCCGTCAGTTGGGATACGACCTGCATCGTAATTAGGTCCTTAGTTGAGCTAGTGAGTACTTTTTGCATTTTCCTAATATATTTTTCCTGATATATTTATTTGTGCTTGTGGCTGATTACATTAGTCTGAAGTACATCATTGTTGTTTTTGATTAATATGTTTGATTTTTGCCTTCCACCACCTACCATAGGGGTCCTTGGGACCTGGAGGGTCACCAGCTATTATTTAACTATGTATTCGATTTTTGCCTGCCTCTCCATCCATCCCATAGGGTCCCATGGGCCCAGGAAAGGACACTAACTATTATTTAATTAATTTACTTGATTTTTGCCTGCTTCCCAAAGGCGCCCCATGGTCAGTGGAGGGACTCTAACTAAGCTTTTTCTGTGCATTATCTAGCAAAAAAATACCATTTACATATAGGTACACTATTTTAAGTATTTTTGATGATGATGACTTGTCTTGTATTACATTGACTAGATTACCCAGATCTCATTGACTTCCTGCAAGTGCATGAGACATCATGCACAATACTTAGACAGAGAGAAGCCTGCAAATTAGCTGACAGTAACACCAAAGTACTCTGCTAAGTGCTTCTGCTCGTTCTGAGTGCTAACCCATACAAAAAGTAAAGAAAATGGCCCCAAAGAAGGAGGTTCCTACGCAAAAAATGGCCAGTGAGGACAAAAAGTATCTTGTCAGTGCCACCACTAGTATCAAGCCCTCATCCCTTTTCCATAAAAGAGATGTACCTGCTGCACGCTCATCTGGGCAGGAAGAGGTTGGGAGGAAGCTCACCCCTGGATCAACTGCACCACCACCAAAACAAAAGCCCATGTCTTCCAGCGCTGCAGTGACTGTAGTCATGGAGAGCTGTGAGTCTGAAATCTTCACAGGAAAGTCAGCAACAGGAACCACATTCTGCAACACCTGATGTTTCGGAAGTAGGAGCAGAGCAGGATGTTATTGTGAATGCTCTTCCATTGGATACATCAGCTTCATGATCCAGCAAAGTAAAGAAACCGCACTCCTCCATCTTCTCCAAGCCCCCTTCCAATGATTTTGACAGGGTTTGGAATGTGATCAAGACCCACCACAAGAGATGAGGGTAAAGGAGGGTTCTCAAAAGCCTTCGAAGGAAGGAAGTTGACGATGAGCCAGTGATTGTTAGAGTGGATACAGGCACTATAGGTCACCTTTATGCAATGTACCCTGAGCCATGTAGTTCCACCAACACTGCCTGATTCCATCTTTTTAAGACCCAAAAAACCTTGAGCAACCACCACCACCACCCCTACCACAGTTACAGTCCACCCTATCAAAAGACAAACAAAACAGACTAGCTAAACCTCAACATATTTTCCAGGCATTGGCACAACTAGAAAGCTCTACTCCCTGGTTTGGGACTTCTCCACACTTAGGTCTCATGAGGAGCACATGGCAGAATGCTCAATTTGCTGCAAAAAAGTGTGTTGTGGTAAGCTAGGTGGGCATTACGGTACCAGGGTCCAATGCAAATTACCTATATTATTCACACCTCCAGATAAAAGCAGTAGGAACCATGTCAATGACACAAGAAAGGGTAATCTTAACTCAAACTGTCAGTCCACCAAATGTGTACCCCATAACCGTTACAACTGTCTTAAGTACTATAATTTGTACATCCAGATATAAATAGTGGAGAGGTGACTTAAATTTCCTGGAGTAAACAAATGTGATGATATTAAAGAACATATACAAATCTGGGTCACTAAGCTTTGAGTTAGTCTTCCACATTCCAAAACAGACCCTTAACCTACGTTTGGGAAGAGACGTCATTTTATGGGTATAAGACTATCATATTAGTGTGTGACTGAGACAGTGGCAAATAGTTTGGACAGAGGCAGTCAAACGCATCCATAACATACTCATTAGTAGTCGAACACCCAAACTCTTTCTTATTTAAGGTTACATTTGTATGGGTACCAGCATCTATAACCTCTCGGGACACTGAAACACTTAAAGACTGAACCTGTGAAGGAGGCTTTAAACTAATATTGGAGTATTTTGAAGGTAATGTTCAATGGTCCAAGGTCAATAGCCCCCACCCCAAACTCCTTGCAGGCTAGGTGGAGGTTGAAATAATCATTTGGTTCATAAGGTGATGATATACGTTTTGCGTGTACTATTGTGGACGCTCTATACCCTTACATTTACACTAAAATGGCACGCCAAGGAGTTCCATGGATTGGGGTTGGTGTTAACCTCAATTCATGAGGCAATGTATCCCAGAGACAAGGTGTCAAACAACATCTTAAAATACAGCTGACTCAAAAAGTAAAGTTCTAGAGTGGAATTAAGTAAACTCATGAAGGTTTATTATAAAATTCAAAAGTACAATACAGAAATAGTAAAGTGTAAATGCAGCAAATCTCATTTATATGAATAAAATCATTGCCACAAAGGCTCTCAATAATCTGTATAATGCAGACTAATAGGCAAAAACTAAAAAAAACTGAACTAGTCTCAAAAGTGCAGCAAACTCAGCAAAAAATTGGGTAGCATCTCTAGTAACAGTCAATGTGTTTGCCAAGAGGTCTGGCTCACCCCTGAATTCAAAGGTTTATATGGCCATTCTCTCTATTGGAAAGCATTAGAACTGCAAACCTATCTTGGTGTGAGCAAAGAATTACATTCTTAACAAATCAAATTACACCTTTTTAAAAATTTCATATAAACTTACCACCTTAGCACTAACCCACATGACTATTGATTCAGCCCCTCTGACCTAATGTCTTCCGGAGGTGTCAGAACAAACTAATTACATATGGTTGCTTTGTGGTAAGAGAATTAGGACCAGATTTAGAAAGCTCTTGCATTGTGCATGTGTTGTGCAAGACAACACAATTCATTGAGTTATATTTACAAAGTTGTGCAATGGTTGATTTGCATTACTTTTCAGCCCTTGCATAGTGAAAGGTGTGTGTTGCGTTGCATCAAACCTTTTGTAATGTGTGCAAGGTGGATCTTCCCACGCAAAACCATCATAAAATGCAATTAGATTTACTAATTTAATGCTGACTTATGCAGTATAACGTAAAGGAATAAAAAACATATGAATGGTCCTCACAGGAACAAAAAGCTACACAATTGCCATAATATATACAGAAGCATCATATGGTTCATCACTCACTCATTTGCAACCATGGAAATTGTCATTGTGAGAGTCAGCCTGCGTCTGTAACAACACAATCTTTAAAGAAGGTGGAAGAACAGGATCTTGTGGCAGAGGGTCAGCCTTGTTGTCCAATGGATAAGGATATGATTAAATATTACAGACTGAAGAAAGATAACATCTTTGCTTTACTAGACAAAATTAGACCCACTTAGCAATCCAACACTGGACTATCCCATGCAGTATTACCACCACATGTAAAGCTACTGTCAGTACTCAATTTGCTTGCATCTGAATCATACCAAAGTACTTGCGCCAGGGTGGCTATTATTTTCTAAAGTGCACTTTCTTCTTTTTTGCCAACTGTACTAGATGCCATCATCAAAATTACTCCTCAGTTTCTTCATTTTCCAAATAATCTTGACGACTCAGACAAAGCAAGGATTTTATCACATTGCACAATTTCCACATGTGTTGAGCAGTAGACTGTACTCATCTAATTATCACCACCAGCAGAAACTGCTCACATGTAAAGGAACAGGAAGAACAATTACTCCATTAATGTGCAAGCTATTGTGGATTCTCAAAACTATTTCATAAATGTTGTAGCAAAATATCTTGAACGTGCCCATGATTCATACATCTTTAGGCAAGCTGCAATTAATCATCATTTCCAGACTGAAGCATATGGAAATTCTCTATTAGTTGGTAAGATACTTTATTTCTTATTTATTAGTTAATAATATGTAGATACACTCCATTTACCATTTTGGAAACCTATATATTTAAGAAATAAAAAAGATATAATAAAAGTTAAAGCTTAGTTGTCATATGTATATAGATATAAATAATTGGATACATTGATGTTCTTTCATTTTTATTTATATATGTACCTATTTGCATATTAATTTTATATATTTGGGTGTCAACAATATAGAAACATAGAACAGTGTGGTACAGGCAATATGTTTCCCATTGTGAAACCCTACCCTCCATCACTTTTTGTGATAGCTGATGTACCAGTGTTCATCTCTGTACCTTGAGTGGAAATGGCATGCTATAACACATGCTAAATATACACTTCATGATGCCTGATGTTGTATTTGATGGTTGCCTGAAGAATATTTCTTTTGTTCCAAATGAAATCATTTTTGATGAGCTGCACACATCCAAGTTACTGGAAATGGTTTAAAGTGTCATGATGACGATTTTTTTATGTTACTCAACCCTATGTTTTCCATGTTGTTGATGGTTACAATCAATAGCAGAATTCTTATCAAGAAATGCACAGTGTGAGACCATTACACATTGGTCCCGATTCTGTATTTCTATCAGAGTATTGTTGACATAGATGCTGCCCTTGTGTGCTGTGTTGCTACAAAATTCAGGGTTATCATTACATTTTATAGGGTGTTGAGTCCGTAGTTTTGTTGGACAAGAGACATCTATTTTTATCAAAAATGAATAACCAGATCTTATAAAGCTTGTAATGTTACCTAAAATTAAATGTTTGTGTTAATTACATATAACCTTTCATATTTTATTTTTATTACGTGATAAAGGTTATGCTCTCCAGCCTTGGATAATGACACCAATTCAGAATCCACAAAATGAAGGTCGAAAGAAATATAATTTTGCATAAAAAAACAGGAATGTCATTGAACGACATTTGGAATTCTTACATCTTGGTTTAAATGTTTCGATCAATGTAGAGGTCGACAGCTATGCAAACCAGAGATGGTATGCAAAATGATTGTAGCATATGTTGTCGGAGCCACTATTGATTGGGAAGATTTGTTTTGTGTTTACGAAGATGCATCCGATTTTAAAAATGAAATGAATTCTCAGGAGGGACGTATGCAAAGAAGTGACACAGTTGTGAATTGTTCTGCAGATGCACAAAATATTATTTCAGTGATGACATTTATATATTTCCTTAGCAAAATTATTAATGAGGTATGATATGGTTTATTCCTAATAAAACATACTGTACATTATGTGTCTAATCATATGTATAAAGTATAATATAAATGGCCCCTATTTCATTGTTGTATCTAATAACAGAAGCATAGCTTGCTTTTTTAAGTTCAACCTTACAGTCTTTTTTTTTTAATAATGTTGATAATCATGTGTGTGTGCTAAAATGTGAAACGTATATTTTTAGCTAAATCTAATGTAATTTACTCCTATTGGGTACCACTAAATATTGTTATATAAGTTAAAGGTAACGTTAATACTGAAGCAGATTATTTTCATCAAACAATTTAATTGACAATAATAAATATGGTTATGAACCAAATATTGCTTTATAAATATACTAGCTTACCCTAACCTATACAACTATAAACTGATATAATCTAAGTTTTCCTAAACTACTCTGTAATTAAATAAAATACATATATATCTAAATCCCCAACTCATCCCAAGAAAAAACTATACTTCTATTATGTCACCTAAAACACATATAAACTAATCTATACATATATTCCTAAGCTGAACATTTACTAGTACAGGTAACTATAAACACTTAAGCAAGCACTACCCTTGTGATACTCACAGTAAAATAAACATTAATTAACAACTATGTATTCTAAAACTAACTTGAACTACCATAATCCTAAACTAAATTTGGAAGTACCATAAATTAATAAAGGTATAAAAATACAATCTCATAATGATAAAACTACTAATGTAAAATCAGATTATTAATCATTATTAATTTTGGGCAAATATATTCAAGGCTTCTTGATAGCCAAATAAAATTACTGTTATTTGACTAAATTAGCTGTTAATACTGGGATTGTATCATTCAACATAAGCAATTCATCTAGAACTTCGGTTTAGCATTCTACATAACCTCCTAAAAGATCTTTGTCCTAGTTGAGGAGGTGCTGGAGCTGCAACATGAAAGGTTGATTGTGGTGGCTGTGGTGCTTGGGGTGTTGCTGTGGGCTGGGATGCTGTGGCAGAACGAGCTGCTCTATGCTCTGCTTTGGCTTTTTCATATATGGATCGTTGCACCTGAGTCTTCCAGCCTCAGATTGAATGTTTCCATAGCAGGCCGCTGGATCTCTCTCTGGCTTCTTTCGTCTGCATTCATATTATATAAAAAATAAGTATAGTGCATTTATAAATTATCTGTTTAATTACCTAATCAAAATACAAAGTGCATATTGTCAATAATAAAATTTAATCAGTACTATTTTATTCTATTCTGATTTATAGAGCGCATGGCTAACTCAATGGGGCTTCCCAACACCAGTGAAAACAGAAACGTGACAAAGTAGAAAACTAGAAAAGATAGGTCTTTAGCAGCTTTCTAAACATCACATAGGAGTTGCATAAACGAAGTTTTAGAGGAAGGCAATCGCATAACTTCAGTCCAAGAAAGGCGAACAAGTCATTTGAGATGTCATCAGTGATGTCATCAGTGATGTCCCTGACCATGTCATGAGTGATGTAATATGTGACATCATCAGCAGTGCATTGAGGGGGCGCGAGTTATAGTTAGCTCAGCTAACTATAACAGCTGAATTTCTCTGGTTTTGTGTGAGTGAAATGTCAGCCTAACTATAACGTCCCTGTAACCTTTGGTTTTTTCTATACATTTCTAAGGTTTTTTAAAATGCAAGTTCCTAACTATAACGTCCCTGAAACCTCTGTTTTTTTCAATGAATTTCTAAGGTTTTTTAAATGCTAATTACTAACTATAACGTCCCTGAAACCTCTGTTTTTTCAGTAAATTTCTAAGATTTTTAAATGCTGATTTCAAACTATACCTACATAGGTAAGATATGTGCAGAAAGAGGAAGAAAGGTGCAGAAAGAAGCAAGAGAAGTGCAGAAAGAAGCAACAGGGGTGCAGAAAGAGGCCTACTTCGACAGTACCTTTCCACAGACTCATTCCAAGTAGCCTAATCACTAATCCTTCTCCCAAGATGTCTTAAATCCTCACTTTTCTCTTGAAGGTTCACTATTCATCGACTGCTCAGAATGTTAGGCCTACCAAATGTAAAACAGCAATCCTAACCATATCACTGTTGTAAGTTTCACCAAGTTTGTGAAAGTATGCATGTGTGTGTCTCTGCTTTTACCAAATGACATGTTGCATAAAAATAAACATACAAATACTTGAATACCTGTGTTTCAAACAGCATACTCTGTAAATTTGTGTACACGTAGTTGTATGTATTTCTTTCTGCTCATAATACAGTGCACATGGGTATTCAATAATATATTTGAGGGGCTCTATAACACCTACATACGTAAGACATATCTGCCTGTGCAACTGAATGACAGAGCAGAACTGAGAAGATTTGACCACCTATAGCAGAAGCTGCCCACTTTTTAAGCTACCATCTTCAGATGCATAACACATGTGAGAATACATGTACAAGTAGACATATACCTCAGTCACTGGAGCACGCAGACCTTTAAACTTGACAGCTTGCACTTCCCATTTGAGTACAGAAAGAGGCAAGAGAAATACAGAAAGAGGCAAGTGAAGTGCAGAAAAAACAAGAGAGGTGCAGAAAGAGTAAGAAATGTGCAGAAAGCCGCAAGAGAAGTACACAAAGAGGCAGAGAAGTACAGAAAGAAGCAAGAGAGGTACATAAAGAAGCAAGAGAGGTGCGGAAAGAGGAAGAAAGGTGTAGAAACAGGCAAGAGAGGTACAGAAAGAGGAAGAAATGTTCAGAAAGAAGCAAGAGAAGCACAGAAAGAGGCAATAGAAGTGCAGAAAGAGGAAGAAAGAACAGAAACAAGCAAGAGAAATGAGGAAAGAGGCAAGAGAAATGCAGAAAGAGGAAGAAAGGTGCAGAAAGAAGCAAGAGAAGTGCTGAAAGAGACAAGAGAGTTGCAGAAAGAAAAAAGAGAGGAACAGAAAAAAGCAAGACGTGCAAAAAGAAGCAAGAGAGGTGCAGAAAGAGGAAAGGGAGGTAGAGAAAGAGGCAAGAGGGGTGCAGAAAGAAGAAAGAGAGGTACAGAAAGAAGAAAGATAAGTGCAGAAAGAAGCAATAGAGATGCAAAAAGAGGCAAGAGAAGTACAGAAAGAGGCAAGAGAGGTGCAGAAAGAGGCAAGAGAAGTGCAGAAAGAGGCAAGGGAGGTACAGAAAGAGGCAAGAGGGGTGCAGAAAAAGAAAGAGGTGCGAAAGAAGAAAGATAAGTGCAGAAAGACCAATAGAGATGCAAAAAGAGGCAAGAGAAGTGCAGAAAGAGGCAAGAGAAGTGCAGAAAGAGGCAAGAGAAGTGCAGAAAGAGGCAAGAGAGGTGCAGAAAGAGGCAAGAGAGGTGCAGAAAGAGGCAAGAGGAGTCCAGAAAGAAGCAAGAGAGGTGCAGAAAGAAGCAAGAGAGGTGCAGAAAGAAGCAAGAGAAGTACAAAAAGGCCCAACAGAGGTACAGAAAGAGGCCAGAGGGTTGCAGAAAGAGGCAAGAGAAGTGCAGAAAGAAGCAACAGAGGTGCAGAAAGAGGCCTACTTCGACTGTACCTTTCCACATACCCGTACAAAGTAGCCTAATCACCAATCCTTCTCCCAAAATGCCTTAAACCTCACTTTTCTCTTAAAAGGTTCACTATTTATCAACTGCTCAGAATGTTTGGCGTACCACATGTAAAACAGAAGTCCTAACCATATCACTGTTGTAAGTCTCACCAAGTTTGTGAAGGTATGCATGCGTGTGTCTGTGCTTTTACCTAGTGACATGTTACAAAAAAATAAACATACAAATACTAGAATACCTGTGTTTCAAACAGCATACTCTGTGAATTTGTGTACAAGAAGGTGTATGCATTTCTTTCTGCTCATAATGCAGGGCACATGGGTATTCAATAGTATATTTTAGGGGCTCTATAACACCTACATATGTAAGACATGTCTGCCTGTGCAAGCGACTGACAGAGCAGAACTGAGAAGATTTGACCACCTATAGGAGAAGCTACCAGCTTTTTAAGCTATCATCTTCAGATGCTTATCACATGTGAGAATACATATACAAGCAGACATATGCCTCAGTCACGAGAGCACACAGACCTTTAAACTTGACAGCTTGCACTTCCCATTTGAGTACAGAACGAGGTGAGAGAAGTACAGAAAGGGGCAAGAATAGTGCAGAAAGAGGCAAGAGAAGTGCAGAAAGGCACAAGACTAGTGCTCAAAGAGGCACGAGAAGTGCAGAAAGAAGCAAGAGAAGAGCAGACAGAAGCAAGAGAGGTGCAGAAAGAGGCAAGAGAAGTGCAGAAAGAGGAAGAAAGGCACCAGAAAGAAACAAGAGAAGTACAGAAAAAGGCAATAGAAGTGCAGAAAGAGGAAGAAAAATGAAGAAACAAGCAAGAGAGATGTAGAAAGAGGCTAGAGAAATGCACAAAGAGGAAGAAAGGTGCAGACAGAACCCAGAGAAGTACAGAAAGAAGCAAGAGAGGTACAGAAAGAAGCAAGAGAATTGATGAAAGAGACAAGAGAGTTGCAGAAAGAAACAAGAGAGGTGCAGCAAAAAGCAAGAGAGGTGCAGAAAAAAGCAAGAGAGGTGCAGAAAGAGGCAAGTGAGGTACAGAAAGAGGAAAGAGGGGTGCAGAAAGAAGCAAGAGAGATACAGAAAGAAGAAAGAGAAGTGCAGAAAGAAGCAACAGAGGTGCCAAAAGAGGCAAGAGAAGTGCAGAAAGAGGCAAGAGAGGTACAGAAAGAGGCAAGAGAGGTGCACAAAGAAGGAAGAGGAGTGCAGAAAGAGGCAAGAGTGGTGCAGAAAGAAGCAAGAGAGGGGCAGAAAGAACCAACAGAGGTGCAGAAAGAACCAACAGAGGTGCAGAAAGAGGCAAGAGGGGTGCAGAAAGAGGCAAGAGGGGTGCAGAAAGAGGCAAGAGAAGTGCAGAAAGAGGCAAGAGAACTGCAGAAAGAGGCAAAACAGGTACATAAAGAGGGACGAGGGGTGCAGAAAGAAGCAAGAGATGTGCAGAAAGAAGCAAGAGAAGTGAGGAAAGATGCAACAGAGGTGCAGAAAGAGGCAAGGGGGGTACAGAAAGAGACAAGAGAAGTGCAGAAAGAAGCAACAGAGATGCAGAAAGAGGTAAGAAAGGTGCAGAAAGAGTCAAGAGAGGTGCAGAAAGAAGGAACAGAGGTACAGAAAGAGGCAAAAGAAGTGCAAAAAGAGGCAAGAGAGGTGCAGAAAGAAGCAACAGAAGAGCAGAAAGAAGCAAGAGCAGTGCAGAAAGAGGCAAGGGAGGTGCAGAAAGAAGAGAGTGAGGTGCAGAAAGAGGCAAGAGAAGTGCAGAAAGAGGCAAGTGAGATGCATAAAGAGGTGCAGAAAGAGGCAAGAGGTGCAGAAAGAAGGAAGAGGGTTGCAGAAAGAGGCAAGATGGGTGCAGAAAGAGGCAATTGGGGTGCAGAAAGAAGCAAGAGAGGTACAGAAAGAACCAACAGAGGTGCAGAAAGAGGCAAGAGGGGTGCAGAAAGAGGCAAGAGAAGTGCAGAAAGAAGCAACAGAGGTGCAGAAAGAGGCAAGAGAACTGCAGAAAGAGGCAAAACAGGTACAGAAAGAGGGACGAGGGGTGCAGAAAGAAGCAAGAGATGTGCAGAAAGAAGCAAGAGAAGTGAGGAAAGATGCAACAGAGGTGCAGAAAGAGGCAAGGGGGATACAGAAAGAGACAAGAGAAGTGCAGAAAGAAGCAACAGATGCAGAAAGACGTAAGAAAGGTGCAGAAAGAGTCAAGAGAGGTGCAGAAAGAAGGAACAGAGGTACAGAAAGAGGCAAAAGAAGTGCAGAAAGAGGCAAGAGAGGTGCAGAAAGAAGCAACAAAAGAGCAGAAAGAAGCAAGAGCAGTGCAGAAAGAGGCAAGGGAGGAGCAGAAAGAAGAGAGTGAGGTGCAGAAAGAGGCAAGAGAAGTGCAGAAAGAGGCAAGTGAGATGCAGAAAGAGGCAAGAGAGCTACAGGAAGAGGCAAGAGAAGTGCAGAAAGAAGCAACAGAGGTACAGGAAGAGGCAAAAGGGGTGCAGAAAGAGGCAAAAGAAGTGCAGAAAGAAGAAACAGAGGTGCAGAAAGAGGCAAGAGAAGTGCATAAAGAGGCAAAAGAGGTGCAGAAAGAGGGAAGAGGGGTGCAGAAAAAAGCAAGAGAGGTGCAGAAAGAAGCAAGAGAAGTGAAGAAAGAAGGACCAGAGGTGCAGAAAGAGGCAAGAGAGGTGCAGAAAGAGGGAAGCGGGGTGCAGAAGAGGCAAGAGTAACCCTGGGCGTAAAATCTGCTCTGCTTGCGGATGTTTGGCAACTCTGCGTTTCGTGTTCGTGCGCTCAAAATGCGTTTTTGTGCACGCGGGAGCAACTTATCGTAATGCCTGCATTCGCCGACGAGATTTCGAATCCGTTCGCGAGCGCCACGAGCTTTGGTAGCCGGCTGCAAGGTCCCGCAAGTGTGTGCGATCGTGAACATGTCATTCGGGTGCGCCATCGGACTTCCGGTGGAAGTTTTGTGAAGATCGCGATCCCAAACACGCACAATTTGCAATCTGGAGAAGAATCTATCTCGAGCAGCATCAAAACCTTCTCGAAATGATGGTTTGGATTAAAAAAACTCCTCAGATTGACATTTGGCTGTACGTTTTTGTGCAAGGAGTCCTTTTTCTTTTTTAACTTTTTTTTTGAAGAGGAAGGAAGTGCCCCAGAGTCTCCAACTTCCTGTCCAGCAGGCTCCTCCCAGTGCTTCCCAGCGCTTCGTCCATCTCGTCTTCGTCCATCTCCATCTCCTGTTCACTTTTCATTTGGATTTGGAGCTGGAAGATTCACTCTTTGTGTTGGATTTGAGATTTCACAAGTAAGTTGGAAAATTGGTGTGTGTTTGATTGGGGCATTGCAGCTACATTTGTTTGTACTTTTCATCGTTTTTTAAAAATGTATTGTGGTGGGTGGCCTGTAATTTCAGTAGAGGCCTAGTTGTTTCTTTGTATGTCATTTTTCTACTAGTTTTCTATATAAAGGAAATATGTTGCAAAGTTCACTACATTTTCTCCAACTTTTGAAATCAATTTGCAATAAATTTTTTAATTCACTAGCCCAGTAGTCTGCCAATAGGCCTTTCAGCCAGTAGGCCCAGAGCTACTCATGGGTGCATGAAACAACTGTTTCTGTAGTGTCTGTTGAATTTAAACATCATTTAGGGCATGGATGGCATTGGATTGAAATGCAATATGTGGTTCTTTTGGTATTTCACTTTTTTATGTGTGCTAAATAAATGCCTTTGTTGGATGTGTGTGGTTGTAACTTGCAAACCTTTTTTTGCCCTTCGTATGTTCGTTTTTGGCATTGTTACATTAAAGCTGTGTTGTTTAGCATGCCTCCTTTGTCTGGCCATTGTGTGAGTGTGTTTGTAATAGTGGGCCAGCATTTGCCTTGGCTGAGCCTCCACGTGTGGCCGGGGGCCATTTTGAAAAGTCTGTGTCCATATAGGCCTGCTTGAGTTCATTGTTTTCCAGGCCTCCTGCTGCTTATTGTTGTGAGTGACCGTGTGGCTGGTGGCCATTCTGTGGTGGTGGTAGTGCTTTTTCCATAGACCTGCATGTCTTCTTTTCTTTGTTCCTCTTGGCTTATTGCTTCTTGTTGTGGCCTGCCTGGCCATGTGGCTGGCAGCCATTATGTGCAGGCATCAGTGTGCTTTTGCCATAGGCCTGCAATGTCTGTCTTCCCTTTCTTGCTGTTGTCCCTGCCTGGCCATGTGGCTGGCGGCCATTTTCTGAAGGCAACCAGTGTGCTTTTGCCATAGGACTGCATTGTCTGTCTTCACTTTCTTGTTGTGGTGGCCTGCCTGGCCATGTGGCTGGCGGACATTTTGTGAAGGCAGCCAGTGTGCTTTTGCCATAGGCCTGCATTGTCTGTCTTCCCTTTCTTGTTGTTGTGGCCTGCCTGGCCATGTGGCTGGTGGCCATTTTGTGAAGGCAACCAGTGTGCTTTTGCCATAGGACTGCAAGCCTTCTTTGTGGTGGCCATGCCTTCTTGCTGGTTGTTGTTTTGCATGCAATGTTTTCTTCTTTTATCCAGCAAAAAATGTAGCACAGTTCACTACATTTTCTAATAAATTTGCAATATTATTGATTTGAATTGATTGATTCACTATGTGGCCTAGTCTGCCAATGGGTTTTCCAACCAAGAGGCCCAGAGCTACTCATGGGTGCATGAAACAACTGTTTCTGTGGCGTCTGTTGAATTTAAACATCATTTAGGGCATGGATGACATTGGATTGAAATGCAAAATGTGTTTTTTGGGGGGGGTTTCACTTATTTCATGTGTGTTAAATAAATGCCTTTGTTGGATGTGTGTGTTTGTTGTGTAACTTTCAAACCTTTTTTAGCCCTGTGGATTTTCGTTTTTGACATTGTTGTATTAAAGCTGTATTGTTTAGCATGCCTCCTTTGTCTGGCCAGTGTGTGAGTGTGTTTGTAATAGTGGGCCAGCCAGCATTTGCCTTGGCTGAGCCTCCCCACGTGCCAAGGGGCCATTTTGTAAAGTCTGTGTCCATATAGGCCTACTTGAGTTCATTGTTTTCCAGGCCTCCTGCTTGTTGTTGTTGTTGCTTGTGAGTGACCATGTGGCTGGTGGCCATTTTTTGGTGGTGGTAGTTAGTGTGCTTGCTTTTGCCATAGGCCTGCATGTCTTCTTTCCTTTGTTCCTCTTGGCTTATTGCTTCTTGTTGTGGTAGCCTGCCTGGCCATGTGGCTGGTGGCCATTTTGTGAAGGCAGCCAGTGTGCTTTTGCCATAGGTCTGCATTGTCTGTATTCCCTTTCTTGTTGTTGTGGCCTGGCTATGTGGCTAGCGGCCATTTTATGAGGGCAGCCTCTGTGCTTGTACATTAGGCCTGCATGTCTTTCTCTTTCCTTTCTTCCTCTTGGCTTATTGCCTCTATCCATTGTCAGCTGCAGCTCCCTGAATGCTGAATCCCATGTGATGCACAATGCCAAACAGGGCCCGTTACATTTGTATTTTTGTTGTTGTTCTTCTTCTTTCCTATCCTTCATCAGAGTACTGTACACTAGTAGACCAACCATGAAAGCCCTTGTTTTTTTGTCAGTCTCAAAAATGTCTACACTGTATTGTTATGTTTTTTTAAATAACTGAGGTAATACATTTAATAATAATATTAATAAGTGTGACCAAACACAAAGTTATATATTATATTTGTTTGTTTGTACTAGTAGTAATTGAACCACAACAATGAATACCACGTTTCACTGATGTTCATCTTGCTTCTTTGCTTTTAGGTGCACAAAAGGGGAGGAGGCGTCGTCACCCATTGTTCTGCCAGACAGAAGTCCTGCTGCGCACGTCGTGACGTGATGTGTGACTACAGACATCTCTTCAACTTGTGCCACTGCGTGCTGCTGACATCTGAAAAAGATGGCCCCAAAGAAAGGTACCAGGTCCTCCAGTACCAAGAAAGTTGCCAGTTAGAAGAAGGAACTGCTACTTACCAAGACTGGTGTGCCGCACAAGATCTTTTTTGGGAAACCAAAAATTGCGCCTGCAGCAGCGGTGTCCGGGGAGCAAGCTGAGAGCAGCACCCCCGCATCAGTGGACCCACCCCACCAACCTAGGTCCAAGCCCATGTCTGTCACAGAGGCAGCCAGTCTAATCAGGACAATGCCAACGAGCAGTGATGTTGAAATTGACTTATCGTTATCGCAAAGTAGTACTCAATCAATGCAGGGAACTGAGATAAGTGGGCAACAACACCCGCAACCGCCCCCAATAGTAGTTGTTTCTCCCGAAGTAGGGGCAGTTCAGGAGATAGAGCTTCCTGCAGAGGAAGAAGAGCAAGCCACTCTTTCAGAAGATCCATTGTCTTCCAGATCCCCAGCAAGGAAAAGGAGGGTTAGTCCATCAACTTCCTCTGCAAGCCCCCCTTCTGATGATCTAGACACCACTTGGATCCCACCACCTCAGTCTGAGAGTGAGACACGCCATGGGACAAGGCTAGGGAAAAGGAAGGTTCCAGAAAGCCTTAGAGTTATGGAGGTAGTTATAGAAGAGGAGGATGATGACGAGCCAGTGTCGACCAGAGCAGAGCCAGATGACGACCTCCATGTCTGGGACTGCTTTTAAATAAAGCAGTCTTTGTTTTTAATGCAGTCCGTTTTCCTTAAAGGAAAACAGGATGCATTTAAAAAAAAAAAATGAAACTTTTTCGTTTCATTTTTTAAGGGCAGGTAGTGGTCCCTGGGACCACTGCCTGCCCCTAAAAATATTTACCCCTGCATTTGCAAAAAGGGGAATTTTTTTTTAATTTAAACATCATTTAGGACATAGATGGCATTGGATTGAAATGCAAAATGTTTTTTTGGGGGTGTTTTTCACTTTTTTCATGTGTGTTAAATAAATGCATTGATTGGATGTGTGTGGTTGTTGTGTAACTTGCATTGCAATTTGCAATTTTTTTTTAGCCCTGTGGATTTTTGTTTTTGGCATTGTTGTCAAGCTGTATTGTTTAGCATGCTTCCTTTGTCTGGCCAGTGTGTGAGTGTGTTTGTTTGTAATAGTGGGCCAGCATTTGCCTTGGCTGAGCCTCTCCGTGTGGCCAGAGGCCATTTTGTAAAGTCTGTGTCCATAATAGGCCTGCTTGAGTTCATTGTTTTCCAGACCTCCTGCTTGTTGTTGTTGTTGTGAGTTACCATGTGGCTGGTGGCCATTTTGTGGTGGTGGTAGTAGTGCTTTTGCCATAGACCTGCATGTCTTCTTTCCTTTGTTCCTCTTGGCTTATTGATGGCTTCTTGTTGTGGCCTGCCTGGCCATGTGGCGGCAGCCATTTTGTGAAGGCAGCCAGTGTGATTTTGCCATAAGCCTGATTTGTCTGTCTTCCCTTTCTTGTTGTTGTGGCCTGGCTATGTGGCTGGCGGCCATTTTGTGAAGGCAGCCAGTGTGATTCTGTATTAGGTCTGCATTTCTTTCTCTTTCCTTTCTTCCTCTTGGCTTATTGCTTCTATCCATTGTCATCTGCAGCTCCCTGAATGCTGAATCCCACGTGATGCACAATGCCAAACAGGGTCCGTTACATTTGTATTTTTGTTGTTGTTCTTCTTCTTTCCTATCCTTCCTCAGTGTACTGTACAGTACACTAGTTGTGGTACACCAACCATGAAAGCCCTTGTTTTTGTCAGTCTCACAAATGTCTACACTGTATTGTTATGTTTTTTTAATAACTGAGGTAACACATTTAATAATAATATTAATAAGTGTGACCACACACAAAGTTATATATTATATTTGTTTGTTTGTACTAGTAGTAATTGAACCACAACAATGAATACCACGTTGACGTTTCACTGATGTTCTTTGCTTTTAGTTGCACAAAAGAGGAGGAGGTGTCATCAGCCATTGTACTGCCAGACAGAAGTCCTGCTGCGCACGACGTCACGTGACGTGTGACCACAGACATCTCTTCAACTTGTGCCACTTCGTGCTGCTGACATCTGAAGAAGATGGCCCCAAAGAAAGGTACCAGGTCCTCCAGTACCAAGAAAGTTGCCAGTGAGAAGAAGGAACTGCCACTTACCAAGACTGGTGTGCCGCCCAAGATCTTTTTTGGGAAAACAAAAATTGTGCCTGCAGCAGCGGTGTCCGGGGAGCAAGCTGGGAGCAGCACCCCCCATCAGTGGACCCACCCCACCAACCTAAGCCCAAGCCCATGTCTGTCACAGAGGCAGCCAGTCTAATTACGACAACGCCGACGAGCAGTGATGTTGAAATTGACTTATCGTTATCGCAAAGTAGTACCCAATCAATGCAGGGAACTCAGATAAGTGGGCAACAACAGCCGCAACCGCCCCCAATAGTAGTTGTTCCTCCCGAAGTAGGGGCTGTACAGGAGATAGAGCTTCCTGCAGAGGAAGAAGAGCAAGCCACTCTTTCAGAAGATCCATTGTCTTCCAGATCCCCAGCAAGGAAAAGAAGAGTTAGTCCATCAACTTCTTCTGCAAGCCCCCCTTTTGATGATCTAGACACCACTTGGATCCCACCTCAGTCTGAGAGTGAGACACGCCACGAGACAAGGCTAGGGAAAAGGAAGGTCCCAGGAAGCCTTAGAGTTATGGAGGTAGATGTAGAAGAGGAGGATGATGATGACGAGCCAGTCATCATGGACATTAGTCCCGCCCCAGTGGAGACCGACATTACCCCATCCCAAATTGCTGTGAGGGATGTGGCACGGATACCACAAACACAGATCATACCACCAACACCACCTCCAGCTTTCATATTTCGCCGGCAGCCACGTACATCCACCACAAGTACTACCTCAGTAGAAGTAGGTACTGCAGAGAGTCAAACTTTACGCCCACCTACCAGTTCATCCGGCATTGCAAGTGGGACCAGCAGCAGCGCCAGAAAGTTGACCTCCCCAGTTTGGGACTTCTTTTCGGTTAGCACGAAGGAGGTGAACATTGCTATATGCTCCATTTGTGGACAAGGTGTTAGTCGGGTAAGCTTTGTAAAAACTATAGTATGGGAGGCCAAACAACCCATCTGAAAAAACACCACTTGATCCAGTGGGAGGCGCACCTTAGCGGCCAAAAAACTGCACCCATTGCTGTTGGTGGGGATGAAGAAGTAGAAGATACGATAGCGGTGGAAGGTGAACAAGAGGGAGACATTTTCTCTGGTACACAAAGTAGCCCTGTCTCCAGCAGTGCAGTGGTACCGCTAACATCCTCATCAGCAACATCACAGTGGCACAAGAGTAAGAGTCAGGCTGAGACACCAGGGGGTCCCAGGCAAGAGAGTACCGCAATGAAAAAACATGCATTGAGCCTAACAACATATGGCGTCAAGAAGTCACCTGCATCAGTGGCACCAGGAAAGAAAAAAATCCAGCCTACCATTCTCAGCATGTTTAGGTCGGAGGGGCAGTACAAACGCAACCACCCAATGGCACGTTTGTACAATGCGAAGCTGGCTAAAATGTTAGCGCTGGACCTCCTCCCTTTTTCTTTTGTGGAAGGGGTGGGTTTTCTTGAATTTGTGACAGCCATCTGCCCAAAATGGAAGGTTCCCAGCCAGTTCTATTTCGCCAGAGTTGCTGTTCTAGCACCACATCACGACGTACTGGAATTGCTTGGACAAGCTTTGCAGCAGAGTGCTGTTCACACTATCCACCTGACAACAGACTTGTGGACCAGTTGCCAAGCCACTGATTACATGTGCATCACTGCACACTGGATCTCTTTTGTGGGGGTTAGAGAAAAGATATCTGCAGCAGGTGTTTTTGACACTGCTGAGATTTTTAATGCCACTCAGAAACATGCAACTGTAGCCATGTTCGCCATGGACAAATCTCATCCTGCTACAAACATTTTGGAAGACTTTGACAGCAAGGTCTTTGAATGGCTGTGCCCAAGAGAGCTTAACATTGGTTTTGTTGCCACGGACAATGGCAGTAATATAGTTAAGGCCATGTCCGATGATGGCTATTTCATGGTTCTGTGTTTGGCGCACTGCATTAACATCATTGTTCAAGACTTTCTGAAAAAAGAAGACCGAGTCAGCAACTTACTGACCACCTGCAGAAGAACCTGCACACATTTCAGCCATTCTTTTAAAGCCCGGAAGCAGCTGAGGATCATTCAACATCAGCATAGAATGCCAGTTAAAGCACTCATCCAGGAGTTGCCAACATGTTGGAACTCAACTTATTACATGCTTGAACGTCTGTTTGAGCAGTACAGACCAATCAATGAATATGTCATGCAAAGAGGGGATGCTACTGTGAAAGGCATGATCATTGAGATGGACCAATGGGGCCTAGTTAAATGCCTGACAGAGATGCTACTTCCTTTCGAGCTCTTCACACGTGAAGTCAGCAAGGAGGACTGTACTATGGGCCAAGCTATCCCATTGTTGCACATGCTACAGGAACAGCTGAAGGGGGTGTCTGCAATGTACGCAGGTGT
This sequence comes from Calotriton arnoldi, assembly GCA_963921515.1. Classification (NCBI taxonomy): domain Eukaryota; kingdom Metazoa; phylum Chordata; class Amphibia; order Caudata; family Salamandridae; genus Calotriton; species Calotriton arnoldi. Next base: position 890,955 of record CAWUFW010008302.1, read on the forward strand.
GGAGGGAAAAAAAGAAGCATATGAGTTGGTGGAGAGCTTAAGCCTTCGCTTATCTGAAAATACAAGGGTGCAAAGAGGCATTGTGTCATCCAACTATTACATTTCTGCCACAATTCTGAATCCATGGTACAAACAAGTACTGAACACATTGATTCCTTTTTTAGAAGGGAATGTTGCCAAGTACAAAACTTGGATAGCTGCGGAAACCAGTCACTTATAAAAAGAACGGCTGGGAATTAGAGGCCTGCTACTCTAGGCCACAACAAGTACTGCAGGGCAGCCGGCGTCAAGTTCAACTTCAGAGCCTGAGGACAGTGCGGTTGGCTCACAGCAGTCAAAACCACCAACCACAACACCAAGAACAACATCCACAACAACAAGAACAGAAGCATCAGCCCCACCAAAAGCAGCACAGGAATGGTTTCTACAGCAAGGGCTTGTTAGGTCCAGTGCTGTGGCAAACGCAAAAGAGGCCGAGCAAAGGGGAGCACCCCTAGGCATTGAGCGAATTGTCCAGGCCTATCTGGATGATCCAACAGAGGTCTTCATTGATCAAAACCCATTGCTGTATTGGTATGGGAAAAGGCACCAATGGCCGTTGCTCAGCAGGCTGGCGATAAACTATCTGGCTTGCTCTGTCGCAAGTGTCTCTTCTGAGCGTATTTTCAGTGCTGCTGGTTCCGAATCACAACAAATCCATCACCACCGTCTTACTCTTTTATTGCCGGATTGGAGTTGCAGTCAGTGAAGAAGTAAGTCCACTCCTCCCGAGTCCTGCTCCAGTCCACTCCTGACTCCCCCTAAATCCATTTACCTCAAGCCAGACATTGGATGGAGAATAGTACAAGAAATGTGTGCCTGCCTCATCGAGTCCCTCCAGAGAACCTGACTATAGCTATCCTCCTTTCCGAGCCGAGAGGGACTGCCCCTTAAGAACAGGTAAATGATGGCATGCATTGGACGCTGACTCTGAGTGATTGGTGTTTGTGTTGTTGTTGTGCATGAAGTCTACTAGTATAATCTACACACAAAAAAGTGACTCAAGTCAATGTTTCCCTTCTTGTTGTTTAATAACAAAATTGTACTACTGCAGGCCGATCCATTGCATTTTTGATTCTGGAATATGTACTCACTTGGTACACTACAGAGTTGGACACCATGATGACCATACTATACTCACAGTCAGTAGGATCGGAGATGATTGATGGAATAATCGGGGTGTTTAATGAAGTGGCCTAAAAGGTAAACAAGTCAACAACAACCACACCAGACCTACATGTCTGTGTGGTGGTGGAGGCGAGTGTAGTGGTGTGACTGACAGCGGTGCATTGATTTAGTTACTTAATTTGGAAAATGTTATGTTGCTGTATATGTGTGCCCAGTGCTGTCTGGCTCAAAATCTAACCTAAGTGGAGGTTAGGTGGGCGCCGTGGGCCTGCTCTGTCCTGTTGTTGTTGTAGGTTAATGCTGGAAACAGAGTAGACATGATTTAGCCATGCCGCCTCTGAAAGTGTTCTTGTTGCACTCCTCCTTAATTTATGCATTTTAACTTTGCTTTTCTCCTTGATTTTTCAATATTCCTTTTGTTTTTCCATCTACACTTATAGGCCGGCCTTTACCCTGTGCTATACTGGGAAAAAACAACTCACACTTACCTTACCAATCCGCATCCACCAGGCAGGCAGTGTCACCCAAGATTGACGGACGGAGCGTCCATGGAAGGAAGGACCAAGAGGAATGCCGAGATGCAACTCCCAATTTGTCCATAACATAGTAACTTAAATTATCATCATCTTTTAATTTGATTCATTTTTTCTCTTCAATCATTACGACTGTGTGTGTTGTTGTTTATTATGTTTGCTTATATATTTGACCCCTACAGCTATTTTTTAATTTTCTTTGCTAGCTTTAAAAGGAAGCTCTGTACAACAGAACATAAAATGTATGTAATTTGGGTCTCTCTGTGGGCAGACAGGCAAGGCAATTGCATGATAATAATAATTAATAATAATATACTGCTGCCCTCTACCACTAGTCTAGGACTACTCATCATTAACCATCAAGTCATCATCATGCCTGCATTTCCTTTTTCTCCCTTAACAAATTTATGATGGTCGTCTGCCAAGATTGTGTGGTGTCCATGTGTAGTGTTTGTCAAACCTTTCCCTCAGATACCCCTTCCCAACCATTCATCAAACCCTAACCCTCTTCCCCCGTGCTGTGTGATTTACATTGAGGTGTGACTAAATTAAATTTACACCAATAATTGATCACACACTTGCTGGGGCGGATGTGGCGAAAGCAACACTAACTCAAGGCTGGGCGAGGATCTTCTGCTTTAAGTATATATATATATATAGTGCTAAGTGGGGGTGGAGTAATACCTTGCATAAAGCGGCATCTGAGGAAGGCCCAAAATGGCCGAAATGCATTATGCATGAGCTGTTAATATAAAGATCTCCCGACGTTTCCCCCGAGTGGCCTCTACCTCTTCCGTGTGGAGTGGAATGCTGTGGATGTTTAATATAAGAAGGCATGAGTTACTTTTAGATAAAGTAGAAAGGAAGTGCTACAAGAAACACTCCCGCACTACATCATCTCAGGTCACAAGAACAATAACAAGTAAAAAACTGTTAAACACAAATGACTTGATATTACATAGAAATGTACGCTTCATCATTTTTTACAATTTCTATTCTGTAGAACTCTGGAAAGTTCAGTCGTAGTGCTTAGAGGTCGCTCACTGCTCCGCTAACAGATCACGGACTCCTTTAAGAACATATAGGATAGTAGTAATATATACACTACTATTCCTATCAATTCTATAGGGAGAACGAGAATAGGAACCACAACAGAGAAAAAGAGAAATACCAAAAAATCATTAAAAAATGTAGGGTTTATCAAAGGCATTCAGTAAGAAAGTGTCTATGAAAACAATCTTTTTTTAAACTGCAATTTCGGAAAATATTCTCACTGTAAAAATGTTTGATCAAGTAAGTTATAAAGGTCAGTAAGCTGTATTTCAGATGGTTTACTCCTGGCGGCGACAAATCTCCAATTCCTGTTGTGTGAAAATATGACACTCTACTACAATATAGAGAGTGACACTGATGCCACACAAAAAGGAAAAGGAAAATAAAGTCATGAACACAAAACAAGATCAATAACGAAATACTTTCCAGCGGTGAATATGTTCAGAGCTTCTTTTATCCGGGACTTCGAAATCTTTCATCTTTGCGCCGACGGGTCATAAACTCCTCTGAGATCATAATGACTCTGAATATTACAATATACATACTCACACTATATGATCCCAAGGGGGAAACAGAGTAAGAACCAGAAGCTGCTGACATTACATATAAATCTTTAGTCTTCGCGCCGACGTGTCATAAACTCCTCTGAGATCACAATGACTGTTAATATTTTAATATACATATTCACAGTATATGATCCCAAGGGGGAAACCGAGTAAAAACCAGAAGCTGCTGACGTTACATATAAATCTTTAGTCTTCGCTCCAACGGGTCATAAACTTCTCTGAGATCATAATGGATGGTTATTATAATATACATAATCACACTATATGATCCCAAGGGGGAAACAGAGTAACAACCAGAAGCTGCTGACGTTACGTATAAATCTTTAGTCTTCGCGCCGACGGGTCACCAACACCTCTGAGGTCAAGTACAGTGTCAATATTATAATATACAAAGTCACACTATATGATCTCAAAGGAGCCAGAAAAGGAACAATGTTTGCTGTATTCTGTCTGTTTCTGAAAACAAGCTGCTGACGTTACATATAAATGGCAAAAACAACCAATAACACTTTTTTCTAAATACAAATGTATAAATATTGACAAATAGCTACGTATTATAAATATCTACTAAGCCATAATCAAACAACTTACAACTCTGGAATATGTTTTGTTGCCGCAAAACAAGAATCCGACGCTAGAAAAGGGAACGTGCATCGCAGAATGGACACGCGTAAATAAGTCGCATAAATGAAACTAATCAAAGAACGGGTGTGGTTTATATACTTTTTGGTTATTGAGTAGTCTATGGAAGGAAGATGCGGCTCCGCCCATTTAGATGTCACATTTTACAGTTGACACGTGCTCACGTTTTCACTGTTTAACTTGTGCACGTGTTCGGAAAAGTTACAAAATGTGAAGCGGTAAAGGTTTCGATTTCGATCCTAACACGTATAAGGTCCTTAATATGTACATACGTTGGAGAGCTTAAAAACTGTTACCTGGCAAACCGTGTCATTTCCATTCTCATGACTACAAACATCTATTAATTGCCGTAATTCTAAATAGAAGACATAAAAAAAATATTGTTCAGAATAGAAAAAAAAAATACGTGCTAATATTTCTCATCACTATGGTTTTAAAGTAAAAAAATGCCAGCATTTGTAAAGCGTACAGCTACCTCCAGAGAGGTGTCCCGGCACTCGGGGCATTGGGAAGATTAAGCAAGGTATTGCCCACAGTGACATAGTGGTGGGCTAACGTGCCGCCGGAGCCGGGAATCAAACTGTGAACGCTGTTGTTCTAAGTCAGGTATCATAGCTGCTGCGTCACACTTTTTCCACACTTATATGTTAATTAGTGCTAATTAAGTTTTAAACATTGTTAAATTATAACTTATAACAGACTACTGTTACAGTTAGTTTTTCACTACAAAAAGTATGCACGTCTTTTTAAAATTTACTTAAAAACAATATAGGTTTCAGGGACATTATAGTTACAAATTAGCATTTAAAAAACCATTGAAATTCACTGAAAAAACCATAGGTTTCAGGCACGTTATAGTTAGAAATTAGCATTTAAAAAACCTTAGAAGTTCACTGAAAAAACCATAGGTTTCAGGCACGTTATAGTTAGTTGGACATTTCACTCGTACAAAACCATAGAAATTCGCCCGTTATAGTTAGTTCAGCTAACTATAACTCGCGCCCCCGCAATGCACTGCTGATGACGTCACATATTACATCATTCATGACATGGTCAGTGACATCACTGATGACATCACTGTTGAAAACTCAAATGACATCACTGATGACATCACTGATGACATCATCCAGTGACTGTGTGTTTCTTTAAAGTTTAAATATGTATTACATATATGCCAAGGTGTATTGAAGAATGAGTGGGTGTATAAGTGTCTGGATGGAGGATTTAGTAGGTGCGTGACTGACTGTTTAAGTGAGTGATTACATGTGTCTTACTGAATGCATGGGTTAGTGACTAAACTGTGTGAATGTCTGTATCAGTCTGTCTGTTGTTGTATAAGCTGCTGCATGGGTTGGTCAGTAGCTACATGAGTGTCTATATGGGTTATCGATTGGTTGCCTGAGTATTTGTATGGGTGCCTGAGTGTGTGTGTGGGTGGGTGGGAGGTGTGTGACTTTGTGCATAGATGTTTGAGTGGTTGATTCACTGGGTGTATGGGTTCAAGAGTGCATGTGGAAACAGCTGTATGGGTGGGTGAGTGTATGTATGGGTGTGTTGGTGAGTGAATGGATGTCTCAGTGGTAAATGTCCAAGTAACTACATATGTAAAAGGCAGTGTATGTGAGACTTGGAGTATATAAATGACTATACGTGAGAGTCAGTGATTGTGAGAGTGGCTGTATGGATGAGTGTGTATATATATGTATATATATATATATTCACTGAAAAAAACATAGGTTTCAGGCACGTTATAGTTAGAAATTAGCATTTAAAAAACCTTACAAATTCACTGAAAAAACCATAGGTTTTAGGGACAGTTATAGTTAGTTGGACATTTCACTCGTACAAAACCCGTGAAATTCCCCGTTATAGTTAGTTCAGCTAACTATAACTCACGCCCCCGCAATGCACTGCTGATGACGTCACATATTACATCACTCATGACATGGTCAGTGACATCACTGATGACATCTCAAATGACATCACTGATGACATCATCCAGTGACTGTGTTTCTGTAAAGTTTAAATATTTTTAATATATATAGGGAAAGGCGTATTGAAGAATGAGTGGGTGTATAAGTGTCTGTATGGATGATTTAGTAGGTGCGTGACTAACTCTATAAGTGAGTGATTAAACGTATCTTACTGAATGCATGGGTTAGTGACTAAACTGGGTGAATGTCTGTATCCGTCTGTCTGTTGCTGTGTAAGTGGCTGCATGGGTTTGTGAATAGCTACATGAGTGTCTATATGAGTTATTGATTGGTTGTCTGAGTATCTGTATGGGTGCCTGAGTGTTTGTGTGGGTGGGGTGTGTGCGACTCTGTGCATAGATGTGTGAGTAGGTGATTCAGTGGGTGGATGGTTTCAAGAGTGCATCTGTGATGGACTGAATGGGTGGGTGAGTGTGTGTATGGGTGTGTTAGTGAGTGAATGTATATCTCAGTGGTTCAAGTGTGAGTAACTATATATGTGAAAGGCAGTATATATGTGTGTTGGAGTATATAAATGGCTATAAGCGAGAGTGTGTGATTGTGAGAGTGACTGTATGGATGAGTGTGTGCTTGTATCAGTGATTGTATAAGAGCGTAAGAATGTGCTAGTATTTGTATGAGTAAGTGAGCTGGTGTGTGTATAACTGTATAGGTGAGTAAATGGCAGTGTGTTTAATTATTTGCATGACTGACTAGGTGTGTGAGTACCTCTATGGATGAGTGGCGGTGTTTGAGTGTCTATATAGGAGTATGAGTGCATATGATAGTCCTGTACTGAGTGACCGTAAGTATGAGTGACTGTACGGGTGAGTGAGTGGATGTGTGTGTAGACCTAAGAATCAGTGAGTGGGTATGTAGTTATTGGTGTTGGAGTGTCTATGGTTTTGCGAATGGCAGTCTGTAATTTAGAGTGGGTGTATCAAAGGTTATATTAGGGTGTGAGGAGGTGCATCAGATTATCACGTGGATGATGTCATCAGTGATGTCATCAGTGATGTCATTTGAGATGTCATCAGTGATGTCATCAGTGATGTCACTGACCATGTCATGAGTGATGAAATATGTGACGTCATCAGCAGTGCATTGCTGAGGCGCGAGTTATAGTTAGCTGAACTAACTATAACGGGGGAATTTCACAGGTTTTGTACGAGTGAAATGTCCAACTAACTATAACTGTCCCTAAAACCTATGGTTTTTTCAGTGAATTTGTAAGGTTTTTTAAATGCTAATTTCTAACTATAACGTGCCTGAAACCTATGGTTTTTTCAGTGAATTTCAAAGGTTTTTTAAATGCTAATTCCTAACTATAACATGTCTGAAACCTATGGTTTTGTTCAGTGAATTTCAAAGGTTTTGTAAATGACAATTTTTAAATGTATTAATTGTTATATTTATTTTTTTGATACTGATTTACTACATTTTTTTAAACTATTTATTTTTAGATATTTTATTTTTTAAATTACATTGTAATTACATTATACATTACATTACAAAATATACTTTCTCAGAATGATTTACTTTAGTTTAAATACTTTGCAAATAGGCAATAGACTTTTAAGTACAGTAGTTACAGTTGTTCAATGGGCAACACAATTTCAAACACAATGCAACATTGAGCTCAATGTGAATTTCTAGTTAAATGCAATTAGTTACTTTATGGATTACTTTTCTAACCACAGGACTGGATCCTAGATTCAGTCCTGGGACATCTCCTGTAAACAGTTGAGTAAAAGCGTTTTGGTTACAGTAGTGATTTTTAAGGAATATTATTGTATTTTAAAAGTTGACAAACTTTTTCACATAGAATCACCAATGTTATCCTATGGGAGGAAATTCACTTAGCAGGTAAGTAGTGTTATCGTTACTTTTTCTTACTCAGTGGTGGATCCTGGATCCAGCACTGGTGCATCTCCTGTAAACAGTTGAAAGAATGCGTTTAAGTCATACAGGCGATTTTTAAGGAATATTTGTAGTTTGTGAAAATCGACACTGAAACTTTTCTGCTGAAAACCAGACAATGGATTCCTATGGAAGGAAATACAAGTTACTGGTAAGTACGGTTAGAATTACTTTTCAGGGTCAGTGCTGGGCTAAAAGATGCAGCACTGGGTTCTCTCCTGATAACAGGTGAGTAAATCGGAATTCGTAGTTCGGCTGATTTTAGAGGAATATTATAAAGTTCCAAAACTCCACACTTAGAAGAATTTCCAAGTGAAACCAGTCAATGTTAGCCTATGGAAGGAAATTCAAGTTACTGTTAAGTACGGTTAGAATTACTTTTCAGGATCAGTACTGGGCTCAAAGATGCAGCACTGAGGTCTCTCCTGATAACAGGTGAGTAAATCGGAATTCGTAGTTCTGCTGATTTTAGAGGAACATTTGTAAGTTTCAAAAATCGACACTAAGAAACTTTTTCAGCAAAAAGCAGGCAATGATATCCTATGGAAGGAAATTCAAGTTACTGGTAAGTACGGTTAAAATTACTTTTCAGGATTAGTACTGGGCTCAAAGATGCAGCACTGTGGTCTCTCCTGATAACAGGTGAGTAAATCGGAATTCGTATTTCGGCTGATTTTAGAGGAATATTTGCACAATGGTGAAGGAAGGGGGTGGGGCCTGAGGTGACATGTCTGCAAACACGCCCTGTGGCGCGTTTTAAGTTGGAGAATTAATTCCTCCTCAATCCCGAGGGTCCCTAGGGGCCAACTAGCCCACCAGATACCTCCAGTATGCGCCAGAGAGCTGCGTTGCAGAGAGGTGTTCAGAGGCCATGCCCCTTTTTACAACACTCTGCAACGCAGCTCCGTGGCGCTTACTGGAGGTACCTGGTGGGCTAGTTGGCCCCCAGGGACCCTCAGGATTGAAGGGGATTTAATTCCCTATCTTAAAATGCGCCACGGGGCCTGTTTGCACACATGTCACCTCAGGCCCCGCCCCCTCCCTTCACCACTGTGCAAACGCGCCCCGTGGTGCGTTTTAAGTCGGGGGATTAACTCCCCTTGAATCCTGAGGGTCCCTGGGGTGCAACTAGCCCACCAGCTACCTCCATTAAGCGCCACAGAGCTGCGTTGCAGAGAGGTGTAAAAAGGGGCGTGGCCTCAGAACACCTCTCTGCAACGCAGCCCCCTGGCGCATACTGGAGGTTCCTGGTGGGCTTGTTGGCCCCCAGGGACCCCCAGTATTCAAGGGGAATTCGTTCCCCCTCTGCAAACGCGCCAGGGGGCGCGTTTGCAGAGTGCTGACAGGAGGGGGCGTGGCCTCTGGCGCGATGCCGGGTTGTTTTTTTTTTTTTAAAACAAGGGCTGTGTGGCCCCCCTTCTTTTAAATTATTTTGGGCCCTGGGGACCCCATCCCCCAGGGCCTGACCCCCTTTTTTTTAAAATGGGAACGGGAAGGGGACTGCGTGGGCCACCCTCCCGTGGCCAATTTCGGCCCGGGGACCCCATCCCCCGGGTCATTGCCACCTTTTTTAAAAATTATTTTTATGGAGGGGGGCTGCGTTGCCCCCCTCCTCAGGCCTCCTTAGGCCCCGGGGACCCCATCCCCCGGGGCCGGCCTTTTTAATTTTTTTTTATTTTTTATTTAATAATTTGGGGGAGGGGGCCGCGTGCCCCCCTCCCGGGCCACTACTTGCCCCGGGGACCACATCCCCCGGGGCTGGCCCTATCCTTTGGGGTCCGTGGGGGGGACCCCAACTCCCCCACGGACCATGCCGGCTCCCCGCGTCCTGCGGGAGCCGGCATTGCTTTCCCACATGGGGAGCTGCTAAGATGCAGCTCCCCATGTGGAAAAGCAATCTGCTTTGGATATTGGAGCGAGAGCAGGTTTCCCTGCTCTCGCTTCCAATATCCAAAGCAGTTTGCTATGACAGGACGGGAGCCGCGAGGCTCCCGTCCTGCCATAGCAAACTACAGTGTCCCAGGGGTAGGCACACCGGGACACTGCAGGAGCTGGCCCTGGGGGGTGGCGGTCCCCAGGGCCATTGAGGGCTCCAGGAGGGGGGCCACGCGGCCCCCCCCCAACCTTTGCACAGCCCCGGGGAGGTGGTGGTCCCTGGGCTCGGGGTCCGAAACGGACCCCCACATTTTATTATTTAGTGCCCGGGAGGTGGCAGTCCCTGGGCGTGTGGGGGCTCGAGCCCCCACACAGGTAATTTATTTTTTTAAAAAGAAGCCCCGGGGGGTGGCGGTCCCCGGGGCTGCGGGAGGGCGGAGAGCCCTCCCGCACCATTTTGTTTAAAGCCCCGGGGGGTGGCGGTCCCCGGGGCTTGGGGGGGCCTTAGAGGCCCCCCCATGTTATTATTCAATAAACCCTGCATGCCCCCGGGACTTGGCCCACCCGGGGGCCAATTAACCACGAAGCGCGGGAGCCCGCGCTTCGTTTTTTTTTTTTTTATCGGCAGGATCCAAGCACCCAGCGCGTTTTTTGCCACTTTTTAAAAAAAAGACAAATATTTTTTGGGGCCCTGAGCAGGCCTAGGGGGTCAGGGTGTTTCTACCCTGCCCCCTTTTTGCATTTTGCGCCCTTGTTTTTGTCTTTTCTTGTGCCACGGTTCTACCGATGAACAAGATGGCTGCCAACACTTCCTGGTTTGGAGTGTTGACAGCCAATTACCATACAGCTCGTGATCGGGAGGGTACGCGAACCCTACGCGGCCATAGATATATATGTGATTTTATTTTTGATTTTCTTAGGAACTACTGAACGGATTTACACCATTTAAGCAAAGGCACGACTCTGAACCAAGGGCTACCTTTTTGCCAAATTTGGTGTAATTCTGTTCAGCAGTTCGGGCTGTAGCTGCGACTAAAGGTTCCTATGGAAAAATGAATGGGGAAAACACGTTTTGGGACCCCCCTTTTTTCTCGGCCCCCGCTTGACGAATTACCTCGAGACTTTCAGGATGGGAGCGGACCGGAGCGCCCCAACAAGTTGGAAAATTTCGCGAAGATTCGTCAACCGGCGCCAACGTTATTTCAAATAGAATGTTGCGTATTTCCTATGGAAAATAGGTCCTAACTATAACTATCTACTGGCGACCGCCAGTAGATAATGTATGTATGTATGTATATATATATATATATATATATATATATATAATGTATGTATATATATATATATATATAATGTATGTATGTGTATATATATATATATATATATATGTATATGTATATATATATATATATATATTCACTGAAAAAACCATAGGTTTCAGGCACGTTATAGTTAGAAATTAGCATTTAAAAACCTTTGAAATTCACTGAAAAAACCATAGGTTTCAGGCACGTTATAGTTAGAAATTAGCATTTAAAAAACCTTAGAAATTCACTGAAAAAACATAGGTTTTAGGGACAGTTATAGTTAGTTGGACATTGCACTCGTACAAAACCCGTGAAATTCTCCCGGTATAGTTAGTTCAGCTAAATATAACTTGCGCCCCCGCAATGCACTGCTGATGACGTCACATATTACATCACTCATGACATGGTCAGTGACATCACTGATGACATCTCAAATGACATCACTGATGACATCATGCAGTGACTGTGTGTTTCTATAAAGTTTAAATATGTTTACTATATATGCCAAGGTGTATTGAATAATGAGTGGGTGCATAAGTGTCTGGATGGATGATTTAGTAGGTGCGTGACTGACTCTATAAGTGAGTGATTAAACGTATCTTTCTAAATGCATGGGTTAGTGACTAAACTGTGTGAATGTCTTTATCCGTCTGTCTGCTGGTGTGTAAGTGGTTGCATGGGTTTGTAAATAGCTACATGAGTGTCTATATGAGTTATTGTTTGGTTGTCTGAGTATCTGTATGGGTGCCTGAGTGTTTGTGTGGATGGGGTGTGTGTGACTGCACATAGATGTATCAGTGGGTGATTCACTGGGTGCATGGTTTCAAGAGTGCATCTGTGATGGACTGTATGGGTTGGTGAGTGTGTGTATGGGTGTGTTAGTGAGTGAATGTATATCTCAGTGGTACATGTGTGAGTAACTACATATGTGAAAGGCAGTATATATGTGTGTTGGAGTATATAAATGGGTATAAGTGAGAGTGTGTGATTGTGAGAGTGGCTGTATGGATGAGTGTGTACTTGTATTAGTGATTGTATAAGAGCGTAAGAATGTGCTAGTATTTGTATGAGTAAGTGAGCTGGTGTGTGTATAACTGTATAGGTGAGTAAATGGCAGTGTGATTAATTATTTGCATGAATGACTAGGTGTGTGAGTACCTCTATGGATGAGTGGCGGTGTGTGAGTGTCTATGTAGGTGTATGAGTGCATATGATAGTCCTGTACTGAGTGACCGTAAGTATGAGTGACTGTACAGGTGAGTGAGTGGATGTGTGTGTAGACCTAAGAATCAGTGAGTGGGTATGTAGTTATTGGTGTTGGAGTGTCTATGGTTTTGAGAATGGCAGTCTGTAATTTAGAGTGGGTGTATCAAAAGTTATATTAGGGTGTGAGAAGATGCATGAAATTATCACATGGATGATGTCATGGATGATGTCATCAGTGATGTCATTTGAGATGTCATCAGTGATGTCACTGACCATGTCATGAGTGATGTAATATGTGACGTCATCAGCAGTGCATTGTGGGCGCGAGTTATAGTTAGCTGAACTAACTATAACGGGGGAATTCCACGGGTTTTGTACGAGTGCAATGTCCAACTAACTATAACTGTCCCTAAAACCTATGGTTTTTCCAGTGAATTTCTAAGGTTTTTTAAATGCTAATTTCTAACTATAACGTGCCTGAAACCTATGGTTTTTTCAGTGAATTTCAAAGGTTTTTTAAATGCTAATTCCTAACTATAACATGTCAGAAACCTATGGTTTTTTTCAGTGAATTTCAAAGGTTTTGTAAATGACAATTTTTAAATGTATTAATTGTTATATTTATTTTTTTGATACTGATTTACTACATTTTTTTAAACTATTTATTTTTAGATATTTTATTTTTTAAATTACATTGTAATTACATTATACATTACATTACAAAATATACTTTCTCAGAATGAATGACTTTAGTTTAAATACTTTGCAAATAGGCAATAGACTTTTAAGTACAGTAGTTACAGTTGTTGCAATGGGCAACACAATTTCAAACACAATGCAACATTAAGCTCAATGTGAATTTCTAGTTAAATGCAATTAGTTACTTTATGGATTACTTTTCTAACCACAGGACTGGATCCTAGATTCAGTCCTGGGACATCTCCTGTAAACAGTTGAGTAAAAGCGTTTTGGTTACAGTAGTGATTTTTAAGGAATATTATTGTATTTTAAAAGTTGACAAACTTTTTCACATAGAATCACCAATGTTATCCTATGGGAGGAAATTCACTTAGCAGGTAAGTAGTGTTATCGTTACTTTTTCTTACTCAGTGGTGGATCCTGGATCCAGCACTGGTGCATCTCCTGTAAACAGTTGAAAGAATGCGTTTAAGTCATACAGGCGATTTTTAAGGAATATTTGTAGTTTGTGAAAATCAACACTTCACCATTGTCCACTTAAAACATAGCGTGCCTCATTGGGGATTGGTATAGACACTCTATCAAGTTTTCACAGGGATGATGTTTCACACTCGGTGCTCCGAGTCCGTGAGCTGCAGGCGTGGTCACGTTAGTACTAGCCCAAGTGGGCGGTGTCTGCAGCTCATTCACCTGTGAAACCTGGATGGTACTGTGGATGGGGGAGCGGGATCTTCAAACCTTCATCCTGCCGCGTGTTAACCCACAACGTGTCGGGACATCCACTTCTTAAGTAAGTATGGTTGTCATCGTGTAGTTCACAATCCAGCAATTACCGGCCTGGCATTTTGCTGCGGGGTGCGGCTGTTTCGGCGTTTCCCACTCGCCTTGGGTTACACAAAATGTTGCCACAAATTCAGCGGAACTCTCGTGGATGGGGGGCTCCAGGTGCTCGTGGCCGCACCAAACATATACCACCAAATTCCTTCCCCTTCCGAAAGGACGTGAGCCCACACACAGGTTTGCTTAAATTTTCTCCGCTTTTATTTCTGGACAGACGAACGGTGTAGGAAGGTGGAATCTGACTACATGGTTGCCCCCACTTTTTTCCTGGTGTTTTGTTGGTTTTTGACTTAGTTTGGCTGGGAACCTGCTATTCAGGTCCCCAGCCTATCTGCTTTCTCTTTAAACGACATGGAGTGCACTCTAGGTGCACTAGTGATCGGATACTGTGGTACCTTATGAGTCCCTAGTATATGGTACCTTAGGTACTAAGGGCATAGGTACTTCACAGGCCCACCAGGGGCTGAAGCATGTATTATGCCACCCCTGGGAAGCAGACTAAATCTGACACCACAGGCCTGCTACTGCAGCCTGGGTGAGGAAGTGCTAGCACTCCTCACTGAGATATAGGTCCCCTATATCTCTCCTGCACACACATTGAGACTTGTCAGTCACCCCTAAGGCAGGCCCTATCAATCCT